>VZQC01002500.1:0-144332 GCA_009823505.1 Rhizomys pruinosus
TGTAACCCCAGCTGTCTGGAACTCACTGTGTAGACCAGGCTGGCCTTGAACTCACAGAGATCCGCCTGCCTCTGCCTCCCGAATGCTGGGATTAAAAGCGGTGCCTCCTTTTCTTTTTAGTCTCCAAACTGTGGCAATTTACTTCAGGTTGTTTGTGAATATATATTCCTAAGCTGAGCTTTTTTTTTTTCAAAGCCAATTTTTATTGAAGGTTTGTGCATTTCATACAAAACTTCAAATCAAATCTAGAGCCCTGACCCCCCCACCCCCACCCCACCAGAGCTCCTAAGCTGAACTTTGAAGGAAGTGAACATTTTAGGTTAAGGGTAAAAAAATTTTTTTAAAAAAGAATAATCTCAGCACATGATAATTAAGTTGAATGCTGTGTGATTCACATGGTACAACTGCACAGCCCAATGGGGAGGGTTCTCAAGAATGCTCTTGAGGACCACCTTGTATCATCCTTCCCACCTGGCCTGACCCTGGGAGTTCCTGAGAGTGTGTCTTGGCCTCAGGCAGGGGTGGAACAGTGGACAAGACTGACAGGAGGTGATGAGATTTCACACCCATTAGAGAAATGCTCTAAATAGTGCATCCCATGTTGGAAGGCAGTGACATCTGCAGAGCCCTACCAAAGACGTGGAATCCCAAGGTGCAGGTGTAGGTGGCCCACTCGACGTCCCTGGTGATTTCCACACTCACAACTTGCTTACAGGCAGACGGAACCCCTGGAAGGAGCAGACAGCCCGGTGACTTCTCTGTGAAGGTGCAGGATCTCCCCTGGGCCAGGCAGGGTCCCGAGTGCCGTGCCAATAAGGAAAGCACCGCCCCCACCCGTGGGAACAGCTCTCGTCAGCTTGCCAGGGTATCAGCAGGGCTGCCTTTCAGATTTTCCATATCCATCGCTGAGGCTCTTCCCTGCCCCTCTCCACTAGTCTGGCTTCTCTTGTCTGTGACCAGGCTCTGGTCCCCAAGTCTCCTGCTCCTCACACACACATGCACAGCCCCCTGCCCCTTCAGCTCTGAGTCAGGAATGGAAGTGTGTGGAAATCAGTGACAGCAAGTGCCAAGGCCTCTGAGGTGCTCTGTCTCCTCCAGACAAGTCTTCCTAATGGAGTCTGAGCCTATGTCAGAGCAGGTCCGAGATGCGGCCCATGCGCGAGCATCCCCTGCTTTGCTGGAGCAGGCAGCACCAGCGAAGGAGAGCGCTCTGTCCCACAATGCACTGCTTTTCTCCCCTCGCTCAACCTGGGCTCCTTATCAAGTGGGCAGCAGGCCCACGGAAGTGGGACTTCCTCCCTACGCGCTAGCGGCCAGCCCCCGCCCCCTGGCATCTGAGCCTTGATTTCTCCATCCATAAAAGGGGTTGCCTCAGAAATTTCTGTGGATCCTGAGAAAATGAACATGTAAACAGTGCACTTCCTAGGGACTTCCTATGGGTGGCAGTGCACTTCCCAGTGACTTCCTGTGGGTGGTGAACGGGCCATTCTCATGTCCCATGGCTTTTGCCCAGAGCATGGCGTGTAGTAGGTGTTCAGTAAATGCAGTCATCACCACCCTCTCTCCTCCTGGGTCCTGCTTAGGACACAGGCTGGTCAGGGAGAGGCTGGAAGAAAAGGAAGAGGGTACTGGGGGCCTCTGTGCACTCAGATGAACAGGACTTCATGGTCTCTGCCTGCTTGGGAAGGAGCCGTTACCAAAGCCACACATGCTATGATGTCCACCCACCCCAGACTCCTTGCAGTGCTCACCTACCTCTTCCTAGGGGTGGGCCCTGCATCTCCCACGAGGGTCCTACACCAGACCAAACCTGGTGTTTCAGCACCAGGAAGGATCAGAGAGGCTGTGAGGCCACCTCCACCTCACCGAGGACACTGAGGGATGGCAAAGACCCCTTTCTCTACAGGCCCATGTGGGCTTCAGAGTGAGTGACTCCTGTAATCTAAATTCAGATGCCCTCTGGGCTGTTACTCACAGTAAAGAATTTCATAGTCCCCAGAATTTGACACAAGGAATTGAGAGTTCACAGACCAGTCCAGGTGCGTAATGAAGCTGGAGTGGCCCTGGGGAGGAAAACACTGGGTGAGCTCCACTCGCCTTTCAACTCAGCTGACGGCACCGCCGTAATGAAATGACCATGTGTCTGAAAGATGGAACACTTACCGAGCACTTGCCGACTCGTGCGTATCTTCTCCCGTTGTCGCTAACTCCGTATATATAAATACAGTTGTCATGAGAGCCTATGGCTAAGAAACTCCCATCTGCAGAAACAGGACAGATGTCAAATGTTAAAGTCAACATTTTACTCATCATGAGAGAAAATGCTAGTTGCCACCACAGATTTTGACAACATAGGCAGATTAAGGAATTAGTCACAGGGAAACATGGCTTTCCAACGTGACCGATACCGCTTTCAAAGCTGTCATTGTAAAAATACCCATGGGATCAAGAGGCTAGTCTTTATTTTATTTTTAATGTGCATGAGTGTTTTGCCTGCATGTATGTAAATAGACCACACTCATGCAATGTGTGCAGAGGCCAGAAGAGAGCATCGAATCCCCCAGAACTGGAGTTAGGGATGGTTATGTATTGTAGCTGCTGGGAATTGAACCTAGGTCCTCTACAAGAGCAGCCAGTGCCCTTAATGGCTGAGCCATCTCTCCAGCCCCTAAAATGCAATTTCATAAATTGTAGGAAACCCTTCTCTGCCAGTCTCTATCCCCACCCCAGCTCTCTAGGACTTGGCATACACACACACACACACACACACACACACACACACACACACACACACACAAGTGCATACAAGTGTAATTAAAGAAAAAAACGTGGGGAATGGTATCCCTCATCTGTGGATGCTAGCGCCAATTATTAGTTGTAAGTATTTCTTGTGCAGGGCTCCTTGAGCTTTTGTCCAAGTATTTGGGAGTGACATATATGGGAAAGAAGAAGAAGAAGAACAACAACAACAGAAAAGACTGTGCCAAAGAACTGAATGAAACAGTCAACTTCTGCCTCAAGAATTTTGAGAGAGGCTGAGAAAAAGATGAAAAATATGTTTGGCAGAATTGCATGAGATCTTTGTGGGTGGGGGGGTAGGGAGGGGACATGGGTCTAGATTTTATTTGTAATGTAATCTTGTATAAAAAAGAAATTTGTCAGGCATGATAGCGTATGCCTTTAATCCTAGCACTTGGGAGGCAGAGGCAGGTGGATCTTTGTGAGTTCAAGGCCAGCCTGGTCTACAGAGTGAATTCCAGGACAGCTGGGGCTACAGGGATACCCTGTCTCAAAAAGACCAAAAAATTAATTAATTAATTAATTAAAAAAAGAAAAATCAAGAAATGAAAAAAAAGAAAAAAACGTAAAGGCATGATTTTAGTTTCCTCAGCAATCCCTATCTCCAAAGCCATCCTCAGATCCAGTGTCTTGACAACTCTACTCAGCATCTTGGTGCAGCTGCTCATGTCTGAGGCTAGGTACCCCCCTCTGGGGAGGGAAGCTGGCCTGGGACCTGAGCACAGTCCCAGGCCTCTGCACAGGTGGGAGGGACCTGGAGCGAGTTCAAGGACACCTGTGTCATCCTGGGCCTTTCCTGGGCAGTCAGGGAATGGAGATGTTGCTGGAAGGATTTAGTGCTCAGTCCTGATGCTCAGTCAGGGAACGGAGATATTGCTGGAAGGATTTAGTGCTCAGTCCTGATGCTCAGTCAGGGAACGGAGATGTTGCTGAAAGGATTTAGTGCTCAGTCCTGATGCTTGGGTTTTGACCTTACAGTGGGAACTGAGGTTCCCAGAAAAAACTTCATCTGTTAAAGAGTCTACAAGGCTGACTGAGCTCAGAAGTTCATGATGGTGGAGAGTTGGGATGTTGCAGGTCCAGAGCTTAATTATTTGGGGTTATTTTTAGCTGCCTTAATAGCCATCCATTCATTGTCCACTTTTGTGTGTGACCTAACATCCTTGTGACTAGGTAAATCGTTTTAGAATGTTCCAACTGAACCACTAGCATCCACCAACCCTAAGAGTAAGAATGTAATCAGACAGCATTTGAGGCCTTTAGCCTAGACCTCCCTGGCCCCTCCTAAAAAAACCTGACAATATTTCTACCAACATATTTGAAAAATCCCTTATGTATGACTTCTTTTATGCTGTTACTATTAAAAATTCATGAAACTGAGGCCTGGAGAGACAGCTCAGCAGTCAAAAGCACTGGGTGCTCTTGCAAAGCACCTAGGTTCAATTCCTAGCACCCACATAGAGGCTAGCAGCCTCTTGTAACTCTAGTTCCAGGGGATCCAGCACCCTCTTCTGGCCTCCATGGGCACTGCATGCACATACATTCATACATTGCACATACATAGATAGATTCAGGCAAAACAGTCATACACATTAAATAAAAATCAGCAAATCTAAATCAAGAGAAAGGAAAGAAGGAAGGAAGGAAGGAAGGAAGGAAGGAAGGAAGGAAGGAAGGAAAGGAAGGAAGGAAGGAAGGAAGGAAGGAAGGAAGGAAGGAAGGAAGGAAGAAAGAAAGAAAGAAAGGGAGGCCTGGAGAAATGGTTCAGTGGTTATGAGCACTGGCTGCTTTTACAGAGGACTGGGGTTTGGTTCCCAGCACCCTTATGGTGGTTAACAGCCATCCATAACTCCAGTTCCAGGTGATCTGATGCCCTCTACTGGAAGCCATGGGCACTGCATGCTTATACAGATGAAGGCAAAACATTCATATACATAAAATAAAAATTTGAAATTTATGAAGTTGCTATCATGTGGACTATGGTATTTGAAATTACCTGGGCCACACTTGCCTGCATTTGGCTCCAGGTGGCCATGTTGGCCACCTGACCAAGGGGAAAGACAGCGATTCCTATTGGTCAGGGGGGTGATGGCTGAGGGCCACTCACTGAGTACTCCCCACAGCCTGATCCTAGGTTTTTAGTAAAAATCAAGACCTGGTGGGTTTTCCTGTAGCAGGGAGCATAGCCTCCCTGAGACAGGGGGAGAAGGACAGCCTCTCTCCTTTGCATGCCTCAGTTCAGGGTGTGTGTGTGCAGGGGTGGGGGGGTCGGGTCTGGGTCTCAGCAGCAGATCCCTGCGATTCCAAGTGAATGGATGACAGTGATCGTCTATGCACGGATTTTTCTTTTTCTGGGGTTGTAAAGTCTACAGCGGATCACCTGTGTTCTGGAGAGTCCTGGGCAGCAGGAAGCACAGTGCCACCACACTTTGCTCTGCCTCTGGCAGGCACTGTGGTCAGTTCGCCCACAATGACACTCACAACCACTATCTCATGAGGATCAGCTCACATGCTGCTAAACCACTGAATACAGTAAGGCTCCCCAGTCTTGGGAGATCCTAGGCTGCTCCCCAAAGTCTACATCTACTGTCCACATGCTGTTCCTTGGCCTGCTGCCCTCTTGGTGGTGATGACATCTTATCTCCTATGTACCTGTCTTCAGAGAACACACTGACACCTGCTTGTTCAGTTGAGCTTCTCAGCAACCTGCTGTCTGATTTGTCAAAGTCACAGTGATAATGAAGAGCACTGAATCCACACAGGACTGGCTGGCCCTGGGCTTTCAACTTTACCCCACGTAGCCTGCAGACCAGGGGTGCAGGGTTATCAGGAGATGAGCTTTACGGTTAGGCTAAGAAAGAGTGATGGGAACACACTTCCAAAAGGCCCTGCTTACATGAGCAGACTTTCTAGGAAGTCAGGATGGAGAATAAAGGGCCTTTTGTACTAGGTATAGAGTTTTCAAATAACTATAAGAAGAATTCGGGGGGCTGGAGAGATGGCCTAGCGGTTAAGAGCACCGACTGCTCTTGCAGAGGACCCGGGTTCGATCCCCAGCACCCACGTGGTGGCTGAGAACCGTCTGAAACTCCAATTCCAGGAGAACTCCAGTTCCAGGGGAATCCGAGACCCTCTTCTGACCTCCGTGGCATTGCATGACACGGGTGCACAAACCTACATGCAGACAGTACGTTCATACACATAAATAAATATAAAATAAAAAAATAAGCACCTTGAAAAAAAATTTTGAAAAAAAAAAAAGAAGAATTCGATATAAGAGTAGGCCCGAGGAGAATCCATACGGAATTTGTGAGAGAGCAGTCCTGGATTTAGGCATACATTGTGCATGCATGTGCAGGCTAGCATGTGCTTTGTGCCATGAGCCAACTTCTTTGTCTGCATATCCCTTTCTGGGTACACCCTACAAGCTGGGATAAGGCATGATGGGGTGGAGGCCTAGGATTGGCCACTGGAAGGTGATGTCATGTGATGTAGGGGTTGCCCATCTCAAACTATATAAGCTGCCCATTACATAGAATAAAAGGATTTTCACGGATTTGCACCATCTGACGTGGTCCTGGGCTGTTACTGTGTGTGTGCTTGGCTGTGGGGCTATCAACCCCACAGTTGCCTCTTCAGCTCCATAGGTCATTGGAGCCAGCAGCTCCACAACCACATGAGGGGTCATCAGTCTCACAGTCTCGGGTATTTAGCTGCAGGGCCATCAGCCCTGTGCGCATGTGTGCACCTGTGGGTCCCCTCTTCAGTCTGTCCAACTAAGGGGCCTACAGCCCCACAGAAATTAAAAAATTCTTTGGGGAGGGGTAGGATTCAAGACAGGGTTTCCCTGTAGCCCTGGCTGGCCTAGAACTCACTATGTAAACCAGGCTGGCCTCCATCTCAGAGAGATCTGCCTGCTTCTTGAGTGCTGGGATTAAAGATATTGTGCCACCATACCTGGCAGGAAATATTTTTGAGCTAAAGGGCAAGGAGAACACATGTCAGAATTTATGAGACATGGCTCCAGCAGTGCTTTGGGGGAAATTCAGAGTTTCAGATATCTGTACTAAAAAAAAGGAAGTTCTCTCATAGATAACCTATGCTTCCACCTTCAGAAGCTCAGAAATACGAACTGAACACAGACAGAAGGAAATAAATATCAGGATAGAAACACAATAAAGGAAAAAAACCACCAAAGAAATAAAGAAATTGGTTCTTTGAAAAGATTGGGTAGGCTGACAAAGCTTTTTCTAGACTAAGTGAAAAAGAGAGAAGATAGCAGTCTCCAAAATCAAGAATGAAAGGCAAGTTACTCATAACCGACCTCAGGGAGAAGAATTTATAAGCAAATACCGTGAGCTTGCTCCTGCCAATAGATCACCTAACTCAAAGCAAGTTCCTAGAGAGACCCATATCATCGCAGTGCTTAAAAGAAACAAAGAAGGGGCTGGAGAGATGGCCTAGCGGTTAAGAGCACCGACTGCTCTTGCAGAGGACCCGGGTTCGATCCCCAGCACCCACATGGCAGCTAAGAACTGTCTTTAACTCCAGTTCCAGGGGAATCTGACGCCCTCTTCTGACCTCTGCAGCATTGCATGACATGGGTGTGCCAACCTACATGCAGACAGTATACTCATCAGTACACTCATACACATTAAAAAAAAAAAAGAAAAGAAACAACTCTGAATAGATCTGTACAAAAAGGCACTGAATCAGCAGTTTAAAACTCCCCCAAACCAAGGCAAGGAACTGATATGGTCAGGTCTGTTCAACATTTTACGGAGGGATCAAGCCAATGCAATAAAGGCTGAAGGCATGCAGACTGAAAAGAAGTCAGATTCTTCTTCTTTTTTTTTTTTTGGTCTTTTCAAGAAAGGGTCTCCCTGTAGCCCCAGCTGTCCTGGAACTCACTCTGTAGACCAGGCTGGCCTTGAACTCACAAAGATCCGCCTGCCTCTGCCTCCTGAGTGCTAGGATTAAAGGTGTACACCACCACTCCTGGCAAGAAGTCAGATTCTTTTATCTGCAGATGACACTGCATGAGAAAAATCCATAGGACCCCCCCACACATACACAGACACACAGACATACACAGACACATAGACATACACACATAGTTATTTAAAATGCATTAGAGAGTTTAGAAAGGTAAATATATATAAAATCCATAGACAAAATTCAATTTTACTTCTATATACAAGCAACCAACAATCTGAAAAAATTCAAAAAAAAAATCCCATTCACAGTGATATAAAAATTACTGACAAATAAATCCAGAAGAAGGGGCTGGAGAGATGGCCTAGCGGTTAAGAGCACCGACTGCTCTTACAGAGGACCCGGGTTCGATCCCCAGTGCCCACATGGCAGCCGAGAACCATCTGAAACTCCAATTCCAGGAGAACTCCAGTTCCAGGGGAATCCGACACCCTCTTCTGACCTCCCTGGCATTGCACAACACGGGTGCACAAACTTGCATGCAGACAGTACATTCATACACATACAGAAATAAATAAAATAAAAAAAATAAATCCAGAAGAAAAAGTATAAATCTACATCAAATCTATGAAACGGCTGGGATAAGAGCTCACCTAGATGCATCTTGCAGAATGAGCCCTTTCCCCAGGCCCCACAAACAACTGAACATTTATCCCAGGTAAACTGTTAGGTCTGGGCTTCCCAGAATCCCAAGGGACACACAGGTGGCCACTTTCTCCAGAGGCTGTCAATCTTCTGACCTCTTCCCCTGTACCTGAGGCCCCACCCCATGGCTATAAATGGGTGGGCCCCAGCTGCCATCTTGCCCCTGCCCCTGCTCCACCACGTGCCTGCAGGCGGCCCACTCTGGCAGTCCCACGTGGAAGTAAATCATGTTCCTGGAGTGACTTAAGCCTCATGTGCCTTTTTATCTGGAGTTTGAGCCTTTTTATAACTTAATATCTTCTTGAGACAGGGTCTCCCTGAATTCCCAAGTATCCTGGAACTTGATATGTAGGCCAGGCTGGCCTTGAACTCACAGAGATCCACCTGCCTCTGCCTCCCAAGTACTGGGATTAAAGGTCTGTGCCACCATGGCCAGCTCACAACAGTATTAAGAGATGCAATGATGCAAGTCTGGACCCTGCTTCCAAATGACAGGGGAGGGGCAGCAGGGGCAACAGGGTCCAGCACCTTGAAGCCCAGTGATCAGGCTGGGGCTTATTCTGCTAATGTTTCTAATTCTGTCTGAAGTTTCCTATAATATGACGTTTAACACACAACGACCCAACAAAGGAGGAAAGAGAGCCTATAGGTCCCACAACTAAGTGCATGTATAATGTTTCCATGGAGGAAGTCTGTCAAATCGATTCCTGCACAAAGGTACATTGTTGTGATTTTAAAGTAGAGTTTGTGTTCTGACCTGGTGAATAACGCATCACAGACAGCTGTTCATTTCCATCTGTGTGGACGGTGACCAAGTCCTTTGTCTCCGTGTCAAACACAAACCACCTGTTGTAAACATGAGAAAACACAAGGAAAATGAAAGAAGACTACTCAATAGTAAAAGACTGTTAATCATAGGGCTAGAGAAATACAGTGGGTTTGCTAATGAGAAAACATACCCAGCTTTTATTCAAAGAAAATTCCTCCTACCTCATATCAGTGTCCCCTAAAGAGAGTGTGCTAGAGAACCTCGGCTGTTGTTGACACACCTGGGGAGAGGGCCCTCAAATGAGGAATTTCCTCTACTGGACTGGCCTGTGGGCATTTCTGTGAGCCATTTCCTTGATGGCTGAGTGACACAGGAGGGCTCAGCTCAATGTGGGAGGTGCCATCCCTGGGCAGGTGGTCCTTAGCTGTACAGAAAAGCAGGCTGGACGCAGGCCAGAGGAGCAAGCTAGTAAGCAGTGTTCCTCCATGGTCTCTGCTTCAGCTCCTGCTTCCAGGTTCCTGCCTGGAGTCTGTTCTGACTTCCCTCAGCGATGGACTGTGACTTGGGAGGTAAACCCTTTCCTCCATAAACTGGTTTCGGTCAGTGTTCATCCTAGCGACAGAAACTGAACCAGAGCAGAAAGGAACAGCATACTGACAGCCATTCGAATCTATCCATTTCTTAGCACTGATGTGGTCTCTCAGGAGTCTTTTCATTTGCACTGGAAGGAGGCTTCCCTCCTTCCGTCCGGGCAGGAGGGTGGCCAACACCTGATGGCAGGGCCATGTGAGAGAACAGCAAACAACCATGGGCATGAGCACACTGCTCGAGGGCAGAGGGTGGGTCCTGGGGGTGAGGGGCTAGGATGCATTAGTCAGCAGCTGTGCTAAGACCAGCCAGGTCTCTCTGAAAGCCGCAGCATCTTCACCTTCACTGCTCAGGGCCCATGTCTAAACTATAACATGTGAATCTGGGTCTTCACTGCAGACTCAGCATCCAACCGCACTGCTGTGCAGTGCTATGTGAAACTGCAAGGACGCTGCACTCCAAATTTGTTACGAACTCACAGGCCACAGCTGTGACTCCTTGCAGCTGTGGTTTCAAACCTGGATGGCAGATGCAGAGACAAGCCATCTGGGAATCTAATTATTTCTACCCAGTGAGACTTCTTTCTTGCATCTTTGACCACCAGTTACTTGGATGTACCCTCAAGGAGGCTGACACATAACATATGGATGGGGGGCTGCTGGCTAGAATATGCCTTGAAAAGTCCTGTTTAGGGCTGGAGAGACGGCTCAGTGGTTAAGAGCACTGGCTGCTCTTTCAGAAGACGCAGGTTCAGTTCCCAGCACCCACATGGTGGCTAACAACCGTTGGTAACTCCAGTTCCAAGGGCTCCAACGTCCTCTTCTGACTTTCATGGGCATCTTGGGGCATGGGTGCACTTACACACATGCAAGCAATACCCTCATACACGTATAATAAAAATAATAAATAAAAAATATATTTTAAAAGGAAAGTCCTGTTAACTTGAAGCACTATCAATGTTTGGCCCTGAGACCAGAGATGTAGGAGAAGTAGATGGAGGTTGGGAGATCACAGGTGTCATCCTATGGTCACACATCTTCTGTGCATTGTCAACAGATGATGGTGATGTCTGTCTGTCAGGCTGTCAACCAGTCTTCAGAGAGAGTGGAGCTTATTGAGTTCAAGCCTCAATGTCTTCAAGAGAATTAAATGGAAGCTGGTGTGTGTATGCATGGGTGTGTGTACGCGTGCATTTTGTGACTCAGCATGCAAATATTTTGTCGAAGGACCACTGTTGAAGGACCACTGCTACCAATGACAAATGAACAGTTGTCTTTACACACCTCACAGTCACAACAGAATTTAAGTGAGTCACTTTTTAGAGTGGAAGGATGGGAAGGAACCACTAAGAACAGCCGAAGCTGTGACGGGCTCATGTAGACAGTTCCTCCTCACCCGGGCTTTTGCTCTCTGTGACTCCACTTACCCACCACCAACCTCAGTCTGAAAACATTCAATGGAAACATCCAGAAATAAACAATGCATACAGTTTAAGTTGTGCCTGGTTCTGAGTAGGTTATCCGGATACCTTGCTTTGCTTCGGGCAGGTACTGGGTCACCTCTTCCCACCCCGGGGAGAAGGCAAGTCCAGATGCTTTGAGAGAAAACTGCACACATAGATCCTCTGTGGTCATAATAGATCCATTTGATGGTTACTGTCATGAGTATCTTACTGAACCTAATTTCTAAATTAAACGTTATACTAGGGATACACAGAAGAGAAAAATAGGTTATATCGGTTCAGTTGGGGGTCTTGGACCATATCCCCTAAGGTCTGCTCTACTGAGACAATGTGGAATATAGACAAACCTTGCCAAACAGTGATAGAAACAGCCACCATATCACCTGCTAGGCTAACTTGGCAGATGTCCTATGTACAGAGCTCCTTTGGTCATCAGTCAGAGATATTACCATTTATGGACAAGAAACACATTCAGAGAGTTTATGTAACTAGCTCATAAACACACTGCTGCTCAGTGGTGGAGCTGGGGTTGAAATGCACACCCGCTAGCCAGCCTGTCGGAGGCTGGGAGGAGTCAGCTGAGTCTGAGCATGGGGCTCAGGATCTGGGCATTCTACAGTATTGAAAGAGCAAGCTGAATAAAGCAGGCTTAACTTCTTCACACTTTGGAATGCCTCTTACCCATTTCTAACGCTGAGGCTCCTCTACCAGGCTCTGGAGCAGGATTTAAGAGCTCTCCAGAGCCTCTCAAGTGGGAGGCAGATGGGAAACAGGTTCTGGGGAGGAGATACTTGTAGGGGTTCATTGCTTTCTGATGTCAAATGGGAAGGACTCCTGCATTAAGTTTTGAGTTTTGGCTTAACTCTCCGTGAATCACCGGGGCCAAGTGCTGGCACCTGTGCCCGGGAGGCTCAGACAGCGAGCTCCTGTCCGCAGTTCTGAAGAGGCTGGGCTGGTGGGGGCTTACCTCCCAGTCAGTGTTCCAACTGCAACCACAGACCCTGAAGGGTGAAAACCAGAAGACTGAGCTGGATCCTAAAACATTTTAAAGGAAGTGTAAATTGATGGCCAGACACAGCACACAGCCCAAACCCACCCATGCGAGGCTCCCTCCCCAGGCTGTGTGGCTCTGCTCAAAAAGCCCCTTTTCTCCCCAAGGGGGAGTGCCATGCCACCAGGCTGCATGCCACGCCTCAGTCACAGTGACTTCCGCCCTTTCAGAATGTCTCTGTTCCTTGTCCCGCCTATCCTGTCTGCAGGACCACACCAAAGGCAAACAGGCCAATGTCCTTCCAGGCCACCATTTATATGTGCAAAACCCTGATCAACTCCTAGGCTCAGTGGAAAGTTTCAAATGGTCTGGTGATTGAGCTGGAAACAGAACTCCTGACCACCACCAGGGCAGGAATGGAATAGGAGGGACAGGGATGCTACCAGCTAAACTACAACCACAAGAAAGCAGAAAGAAACTCGAGCACCAATTGTCATGCCTTTTCCCAAAGAGGAAGTCACCACTAAGCCCAGCGCTGTCAGGGGTGCGCCAACTGAATTCACATTCCCTTGACCTGCTACCATTTATGAGGCACTTTTGTAAACGCAGCTCATTTGAACCTCAAAACTGTTTTTATATGAAGGCACCAGGGTGCAGAGAGGTCAAGGGTTTCCATCCAAAGTCACGGGAATCATGGGAAGAGCAGACTCTGCAGAGCTGCAGCTTCCAGGCTTGGCCCCAAGCGGTAGCCGCCTGAGAAGGGGCAGGAGGTGCCGTGTCTGGGTTCTCAGTTACTTTGTCATACTGACAGAACTGCAGGAAAGCTGCCCTTCCTGGCCACCACTGCAGTGGCAGTGCCTGCCCTTCGGGCCCTCCACCCTGGGGCTCAGCTGGCTGCTGAGACCAGCACGCTGTGGCAGCCTTCTTTGAACGGGGAGGACAAGAGTACTGAAGACAGGCGAGCCAAGTCCAGTCCCAGCCCTAGGAGAGGCCAGCAGGGAATGAGGGGATGATGCCTGCGGCTGTCGAAGGGCCACTTCCTAATACGGGGTATGTGAGGCTTCAGGACGCAGTATCAGAGACTGTGCCTCTGACTCACTGCACAGAGATGGATGGCATGACACAGCTTGGGTTTGGGAGTCAGACTGAGCTGAACAGCTGAGTGCTGTCACTAACTTGATGACTCTGACAACTGACTCAGCTTCTCTCTACCTTACTCTCTTGACCAGCAGAGTCAGAGTCAAACAGAAATCCTCCAACCTGCAGGGTTGGTCCTAAACGAAGATGCTTCACATCCAATGCCTGGTGTGCACATAGCTCCAAAATACAAACATGGTTTCCATGTAGGGAAAGGTGTTTTGACACCCTGACATGACATCAGTATTTCCAATGTGAAGTTCCCAGAGATGCTGATGTTAAAACAAATGCTTTATCTTTGCCACCAAAATCCAGAGGTAGGATAAATGAAACTGTATGTTCTCAGCACAGCTTATAATTTTCATACCACAGACTGCAGGTTTCTGAGTACTGAGGCCAGTTAAGACTCTGCTCTTGGGAACCCTGACAACCAGCTTGCAAAGGCTAACTTGCTGATGAAAATGTTCAACAGTAAACATCAGAATTCTACGGGAGAAAACACTTGAGCCATTGTTAAAAGCACTGCAACTATGAAAAGATGAATTAAAACACTGCCTTTGGACAGTTTCTTCTCACTATTAATTACATAAAAAATAAAAAATACATTTCAGATGAATTTTTATAAGAAAAATTTGACATGCATACTTACCTCAATGATTTTGTCCCAGACGGGCCGGTGACCAACAGCATCCCAGAGAGTGGCACGCTTGTCGTGCCCGCAGGTCAGGAACTGAGGTTTGGAGGCGTGGATGGCCAGCCCCCAGAGCTCGTCAGTGTGACCCTGCAGAGAATCAAGACATGGGCTGTGAGCTTCCACAGCCACAGAGGAGCTGACCTCAGCCACAGTGGGCACTGCAGCTCCCTCCTCCCCAGCTTAATCACGGCACCAAACCCAACTCTACAGGGAAGGTGGTCTCAGTGTGGACCCTTGTAGATATTCTTTCTGCAGAAGCACTTAAAAGCAGTTACCTGACAGCCTTATCCCCTGCTGTCTCTCACAGACCTGTGAAAGTCTGGACTGTCCTTTAATCTCTCAGGAAAGAACTTTGATCTGGATTTTAGCCTAAGGTTCCCTTGTCCCAGTTACCTGCCCCAGCCCCCAATTGTGTGTATGTGTCCTGGCCCATCCCCAGCCCCCAATTGTGTGTATGTGTCCTGGCCCATGCCTGAGTTAGTATAAAAGCCTTGAGTTGCAACATTAAAGTTGAGTCTATTCCCTCTGGCTTTCTCTGAGTCCGTGTCTGTATGTCTGTCCTTGTCTTTCCTTGTCTTTCTATTCCGTCGGGTAAAATCCCTTGCGGTCTCCTCCCCTCTCCTTGCTGGAGCTAAGCCGAGAGATTGTCTGCCGGCAGGCAGGGGATAGCCTTGAAGATTGCAGTTTGGGAGAACTGCCAGCCAGCACAGGAGAGAAGCAGATCATGTGGATGTCAGCCACTCATGTATAAAGGACTATTCAGACGACAATAAACTCCTCTGACAGACCCTCTTTCCAGTGCTGCATCCATCCTCGTCCACTGACAAGTACAAGCGCTTGGCACTTGCCAAATTGGACAGTACCTGAGTGATGGGTTCGAAGTCCCCTGACAAAGTGCCTTGCAGGACAAAGTTTCTAGTCGTGCCAATCAAGATGGCATGGCCCTTCCCCTCTGCCACTGTCCGTATCGGGCCAAACTGCTCAGGGATCTGTATCAGAAAGTCATGTGAAAATAGAAATTAAGATTTCCTTCAACTGTTTTTTGTTTTGTTTTTTAAAAAAATACACAATGGAATTCTATGCATTAGTAAAGAAAGACGACATCATGAACTTTGCAGGTAAATGGATGGAACTAGAAGCCAGAAAAACAACGTATGGTGTCCCTCATTTGTGGATCCTAGCACCAAATCTCTATTTGTAAGGCAAACTGAATAATTATTTTTTCTTTCTTTTTAGTAAATATGTGATGTTACTCATCAACTTGCTATGTAATATAGGAATGTAAAGTAATATTTTTTTCTTTACCTGCATACAACTCTACTGTCAAAATGTGAATCCCTGCCGGGCATGGTAGTGCACACCTTTAATCCTAGCACTCAGGTGGCAGAGGCAGGCGAATCTTTGTGAGTTCAAGGCCAGCCTGGTTTACAGAGTGAGTTCCAGGCCAGCTGGGGCTACAGGGAGACCCTGTCTCAAAAAGACCAAAAAAGGGGCTGGAGAGATGGCCTAGCGGTTAAGAGCGCCGACCGCTCTTACAGAGGACCCAGGTTTGGTCCCCAGCACCCACATGGCGGCCGAGAACCATCTGAAACTCCAACTCCAGGAGAACTCCAGCTCCAGGGGAATCCGACACCCTCTTCTGACCTCTGCGGCATTGCACGACACGGGTGCACAGACCTGCATGCAGACAGTACATTGATACATGTACAGAAATAAATAAAATTTAAAAAAAAAGACCAAAAAAAATTTGTGTATCATGTTTTGGAATTAACCTATAGTTTATTTTCAGACATCGTGATTTTGGTATATATGTGGCATGTATATTTTTAGAGAGATACAAATTGGAAGGAACAACAACAACAAAGACTGGGTCAAAGAACTGACTGAATCTGTAAACTTCTGCCCAGAACAGTAAACTTCTGCATTGAAAAATTTAAAAAATACTGAGAAAAAGATGAAAGACATGTACGACAGAATGCATGAGCTCTGGCAGTGTGGGGGCAGGGAAGGGGGAGTGGGTGTAAATTAGATTAAGAAATGTATGAAATGCACAAACCCTCAATAAAATATTTTTATTTATTATTTTTATGTGTTTGAATGGACTGCCTGCATGTGTGTAAATGCATCTGTGTCATGCAATGCCTGCAGATTCATAAGAAGGCGTCAGATCCCTTGGAAGCAGAATGGAATTACAGATAGTTATCTGCCAGGTAAGGCTGGGAAATTGAACCCGGGTCCTCGGCAAGAGCAAATGGCGCTCTTAACCACTGAGCCATCTCTCCAGCCCTGGTTTGTTTTTTTTTTTGTTTTAAGACAGGGTTTCCTATGCAGCCCTGGCTGGGCTAGAACTTGCTATGTAGACTAGGCTGGCCTCAAACACACAGAGATCTGCCTGCTTCTGCCTCCTGAGTGCTGGGACTAAAGGTATGTACCACCACATCAGCTCAATTTTTTTTTGGTCTTTTTGAGACAGGTCTCCCTGTAGCTCCAGCTGTCTCACTATGTAGACCAGGCTGGTCTTGAACTTACAGAGATCCGCCTGCCTTTGCCTTCCAAGTGCTGGGATTAAAGGTGTGTGCCACCATGTCAGGCTCAATTGTTTTTTTTTTTTTAATTTTATTTATTTCTTATGTGTATGAATGTACTGTCTGCATGCAGGTCTGTGCACCCGTGTCGTGCAATGCCGCGGAGGTCAGAAGAGGGCATCAGATTCTCCTGGAACTGGAGTTCTCCTGGAATTGGAGTTTCAGACGGTTCTCGGCAGCCATGTGGGTGCTGGGGATCGAATCCGGGTCCTCCGTAAGAGCGGTCGGCGCTCTTAACCGCTAGGCCATCTCTCCAGCCCTCAATTGTTTTTTTGAAACAGGGTTTCACTACGTACTTAAGGCTGCCCTTGAACTTACTGGGAACCCAAGTTGGCCTCAAACTTCAAGCAATGCTGCTGATTTAGCCTCCAAAGAAGCATTGGGATGATAGATGTGTAACAGCACCTAGCTCCAACATTCAAAATTACTTGCTTATGTATCAGAGGATAGGTCTCATGACAGTTCTACACACACATAGAAGGGGGCTCAGACACAGCAGTTACAGAGCTGACTAAACAGTTATGTGTATGTGCGTATGTATATGCATGTGTGTATATGTATGTATATATGTGTATACGTGTGAATGTGTGTATATGTGTACTGTATTTACCTGTTAGTGGTGTTAGAGATTGGACCTAGGGCCTCATATATACTAGGCAAGGGTTCTACTTGACCTTTAAACCAGAATATTTGATATATCTTGAGTGAATCAGCAAGAATGAAGTTTTTGTTTTTGTTTTTGAGAAACAGGGTCTTCTTATATGGCCAGCTGTCCTGGAACTTGCTGTGTAGACCAGGCTGGCATTGATCTTACAGAGATCTGCCTCCCTCTGCCTCCCAGTGCTGGGATTAAAAGTGTGTGCTACCATGCCTGGCCAATGAAGTCTTTAATTTTTTAATATTTTATTTATTATTTTCATTTTATGTGTATGAGTGTATTGCCTGCATGTAGGTCCCTGTAGTGCCCGAGGAGGTCAGAAGAGGGCATCAGATCCCCTAGAACTGGAGTTATGGATGGTTGTTAGCTGCCATGTGGGTGCTGGGAATCCAACCTGGGTCCTCTGCAAGTGCAACCAGAGCTCTTAGCCACTGAGCCATCTCTCCAGCCCTGATAAGTCTTTATATGTATATGTGTATATATANTATATTTTTTTTTTGACCCCTAAGTGGGAAGTATAAGCAACTGACAGCTGCCGGGAGAGGGCGAGTCAGTTTTCTTTAAGAGTCTGGCCCTGGTGGGCTGACCAGGGATGGCCCCATGCCTGAGGCTATTCAGACAGCAGAGAAGCCTGCACACACATTTGTGTTCATGAAGTTGGATGGGTCAGGAGGTGGGAGTGGATCTGGAAGGAGCTTGTGGAGGATGAGTATGATCAAAATACACTGTGTGAGATTCTTAAAGGGAAAAAAGACTGTGCCTGCTGCTCTCCCCTCAGCCTCCTGTGGAGGAGCAAGCAGCACTTGAAAAGTGTCAAAGTCCTCAACGTCTCCTGTACCTTAAAGTGGCAAGTCCTTGGGCAGTGTCCTTTTATTTGGCTTTGGAATCCATTGTTCATGTTGACAGACATATGGAATAACCCAATGTCAAGAAAAAGAATTTCAAAACGCACCTGCCAAGGACACTAAGTATGCTGTCTCATTACAGGAAGAACGTTGGGGTGTTGGGCCCAGGGGCTGCCTACTGTTGGGCATCTCAGGCCTAGCATGCCAAGAAGCAGCTCGCCCTGCCACACAGTCTATCTCCAGTGTGTCTGCTTGCACATACTTGAGCAAAGGTAATGACTGAGTTGGTGTGGTGGGGCACACCCTGAATCCTAGCACTTGGGAGGCTTCGGCAGGAGGACTGGGCATTTGAGGAAAGTTTGGACTATACAGCGAGGCCCTATCCAGAAACAAACCCCCAAAAAGGCTGGGGAATGGCTCAGGGTGAAGCATCCGCCAAGCAAGTTTTGAGGACCCAAATTTGATCTCTAGAACCCAGGTAAAAAAAAAAAAAAAACAAAAACTGGATTTGGTAGCATGTGTTTGTAATCCCCGCACTGGGGAGGTGAAGACAGGCACAGCCCTTCGGCTTGGGAGCCAACAAGCACAGCTGAAGCAGTGAGCCCCACGTCCTAGTGAGAGACTCTGTCTCTACGAATAAGGTGGACAGGTCCTGTGGAACCACACCCGAGAATGACCTCTGGCCTCCACATGCATGCACATGCACACACACACACACACACACACAAATGGAGTAGTAAAATAATTTAATGAAAAGAAAAGTTAACAAGAAGAAGAGGCTGGGCACGCCTTTAATCCTAGCCTTGGGAGGCATGAGCAGGTGGGTCTTTGTGAGTTCAAGGCCAGCCTGGTCTACAGAGTGAGTTCCAGGACAGCTGGGGCTACAGGGAGACCCTGTCTGGAAAATGACCCCCCCTCCAAAAAAGAAGAAAAGGTATGACATTCCATGCAGTGGGAGAGCTGCACAGCGGATGGTGCGGTCTGATGTCAGGGGAGCTTCTGGTACTTTCTTTGCAGTTGTGGTTAACGTGAGAACCCCAGTGATGAGTGGTGCACAGTGCATTCCTTCAGACACTGATGGAACCTTACTATGAAAAGTCATGGGGGTTTGATGCTGTTGTGAGAGGATTTAACTCAATGCAGCTCATGTGAGAGCTCGTCCTCAAGTTTTACCATTCTCAGATGCACAGAGGGAGGCATGCTGAGTGACCAAGGACTTCAGAGTCAGGGCCTGTCACCCTAAGAACAGCATTTGAAGATCACCAGCAGTTTTTCCTGTACCTCAGAGCATCTGGACCTAAGAGTTCACTTATGCCTGAAAAATGTCTGCAAAATCAGTTCGGATCCATTGTGAAGTCTTACTCTACGTGATTATCAGGAGGAGCCCGAGTTGGACACCGCCTGCCCGTCTCAGCCTCTGCTTCACACTCTTTCCTTATCAGTCCCCGCACTGGATACACTCCTGGGTTCCTTTTCTTAGAACACATTTTCCTCTTCCTGTCTTCTTTCCCCTCTCACTATCAATTGTGTGTCACATTTTATGTGTATGAGTGTATTGCCTACACGTGTGTAAGTGCACCCATGTTGTGCAATGCCTGCAGAGGTTAGAAGAGAGCACTGGATCCCCTGGAACTGGAATTACAGACAGTTGCTAGGCACCATGTGGGTGCTCTTAACCTCTGAGCCATCTCTCCAGCCCCAGAAAAACCTTTCTTTACTAAGTAACCATGGGGACCAAATTTTCATATTACCAAAAGCAGTCCCATGCTGTCCCATGGTATAACATATCACAGTGCATATATGACTCAGGAGCCAGAAAGTCCTACAACATGTTGGCCCGCACACTGATGCCAATGTTGCAGTCTGCCTGCTCATAATCTGGGACTACAGGGAGAACGCTCAGCGAGGACACAGGGATTCTTGGTGCTTGCTCTGGCCCCTGGGGTAAGGCAGGCTGCTCACTAGATCTCCAGAGGTAAAATGGATCTCAAAGGACAGAGGGTGAGAGAGCACAGTGGCTCTCAGCTGAGAGCTGTTACAGAGCAGGGGCTCAGCAAGCACTGCTTCATGGTGGTGCTGTGCGCAGGGTAGCAGGCTGGGAATTGGTGAAGAGAGAGACGATTTTAATGGTAAATTAAAATGAGCAAAATAGTCCCTTGGAAAATGAAGATTGCTTCTATTATAACATTCTATATAGGAAGTGTTTTATAACTTCAAATTCTATAAAGTTTATTTTAGTTATACATTAACAGCCTCTATGATTTTAATCAGGTGGTTCCCTCTATCTAATTTCCTCTACATTTTCTTTCAAAGCTCTAAGCTTGGGATTCCAAGGTCAAAGGAAACTCGTTAGGGTTGGCGAAGCTTTAAACAAAGTCCCTCATCAGTGCTTGTGACTTACCTCGGTTTTGTGAAGTTTTTGATAGTTTCCATTCCAAGAAATGAGCTTTCGGTCCTTCCCGCCTCCTGACACCAGTGTGCCATCTCGTAACATGCAAAGCGCAAAAATGCCTCCCTCGTGAGCCCCTTGAACTGCATAGCTTATCCGATTCGTACCTAAACACATCAGGAAAACCACCATTACTAGAACAGCATCAGAAGGCTGGCCTCTGTTCATGTCGAATCTCATTTCATTTTGTTTTAAAAGGCATTATGGTCAATTACAACATGCTTTAAGGATGTTCCTGTGAAAGACCTGGATTCTGGAAGCTCACAGAGCCCTGGACATGCCCTGTAGTGGAGGAAAGCGTCGTGCTGTGGGAGCCGTGGTTGAGAAGGAGGCCTCAGCATACACACTCTAGCCCCTCCCTAGTCTCTGGAGAAGTACCCTGACCTTCCTCTTAGTCCCCTCTTTGTGACACAGGAGGGGGGTGGGAACTGCCTATCCCGCAGGGCTGTTAAATGAGTATTGTCTACAAGGCAGAGCAGAAGGTACACTACAGGAGTTATGCGCCATCTGAAATCACACGTGAAACTCTGTCTCATCTTCACAGGGAAACCTAAAACACCCACAAATTCTCCCCAACTTTAGCTGAATACCTCTTTTCTGAGTGATGAGTCCCCCAACTGCAGGGGATTCAGGTCTGACTTATGTGGACGTGTCTCATCTGTATTTGCAGCTCTCCATAAACATCCGTCCAATGCTATGTGGATCAGAAAGGTTACCTGCACGCACCACAGCTACACAGCCATGTATTTCTTCACCATTATACTTTATTCATAGATCTTCCAATAAAGTGATTAATTCCATCATGATACCCTGGCTTTCAAAAGCTTCTACCCTGATGTAAGTAGCTCAGTAACTCAGCATTCCTCACTTTCCTTTTATTTTTTATTTTTCATTTTTTGGTCCTTTTTGAGACAGTGTCTCCATGTATCCCAGCTGGCCTAGAACTCACTATGTGGCCTTGAACTCACAGAGATCTGCCTGCCTTTGCCTCCCAAGTGCTGAGATTAAAGGCCAGCATCGCCACACCCAGCCCTTTTATTCTAGTTTTATGGTTTCATTAAAACCATATATACTTGAAGAGAAATCCCACAGAGTGGGAGGAAACCTTCACCTCAGAAACATCTGACAAAGCATTGATTTCCAGAATATATAAACTACTCAAAAAACAAAGAAGAAAGAAAACAAATGACCCACTCAATAGATGGAGCAAAGAGCTGAACAGACACTTCACAAGTGAGGGATTAGAGATGGCTGAGAAACACCTCAAGAAGTGTTCAACATCACTAATCATTAAGGAAATGCAAATCAAAAACCACTTTAAGATATCATCTTACTCCAATAAGACTGGCTAGGATCAAGAAACCAAATGATACCAAGTGCTGGGAGAGGTTGTGGGGAAAGGGGAACACTCACCACTGCTGGTGGGAATGTAAACTCGTGCAGCCACTATGGAAAGCAGTGTGGGAACCCTTGGAAGACTTGGAATGAACTTGCCACCTGACCCAGCCATACCCACTCCTGGGTATGTACAACTCAAGACTCACCCCGCGCGCAGAGACTCATGCAGCGCCATGTTTTATTCAGCTCTCTTCACAATAGCAAAGAGCTGGAACCAACCCCATGCCCTCTCAACTTGGATGAGTGGATAGAGAAAATTTGGTGCATCTACAACACATGGAGTTTTATGCAGCATAAGAAAGAGTTGACATCGAGAGCTTTGCAGTTAAATGGCTGGAGCTAGAGGACCATCATGCTGAGTGAAATACCACAGTCTCCAGAAAAACAACGACAAATGGTATCCTTTACATCTGTGGATGCTAGTTGCCAATTGACCTAGTTGCTAAGTAATTTCTGGTGCACGGCCCCTTGAGCTTTTGTCCAAAGCAGTTGGGAGTGATGCATATTGGAAACAACAACAACAACAACAACAACAACAACAACAGAAAGGACTGCATCAAAGAACTGACTGAAACAGTGAACTTCTGCTCAAAACAGTCAACTTCCCCATGGAGAATATTGAGAAAGACTGAGAAAGAGATGAAAAGCATGTTTGGCAGAATGCATGAGCTCTGGTGGGGTGGGGGGATGGGGGAGATATGGGTCTAGATTTGATAAAATATAAGTAATTTAAAAAACCCATATATACAAATATACCCATATAACTTGGAACTTTACCAGAATCTTTTATATTATATCAATGGATAACTCCTATAAAAGCTACCTTTGATGTCTTAGTTATAAATTACTGAAAATAACAGACTTTGGAGAATTACTTTTTACCTTTTCCCCACACCAAGATGTTGCCGCTTGAATCTCCAGTAATAGTGTCACCATTTTCAGAAAATGTCACGCAAAGGACAAACTTTGGCTTCTCTTGTTTCTGTAGCAAATATACACATGCATCTAGTTAACCAAGACGTCCTCTTAAGCTGTGTTAATAGGAACCCCAGCTGGACCATGCTGGCTTCTATAGTCACCATTTGTACCCTACATTTTCATCCAGCTAGGAAACTTGTGGCACCAGATTAGCTGCTCTATGGGAAAGAAATTTCTGGCAACTCCACAAGGATGAGGAATCCTCAAGTTTTGGAGAGTTCCTTTAAGCAGGGCGAGAAGGGGGTAGGGATGAGGGGGCTTGGCCATGTTATCACATATGCCTTCAGACTAAAGGAAGGTGATACAAGGCACAGAGTCCCTTCACCCTTAGCAAAGCCAGGTTGCCTGTCCCCAGCAGCGAGGACCTTTCTGTTCACAAGATCCTTGCAGCCACTTGTGGGGGGTCCTGCCCTCCCTGAGCTGGGCTCTTTTTCCACTCTGTTACCAGTGAGATTCCCCAAGACCAATGATAGGGGGGATTCCAGGGGTTCACTGTTATCTCTAGAGCCCCACATTTGCCACTAAAATAAATGCCAAGGCTGAGCTGACTCAATGCTTCCTTAGCACCCAGCCTCTCACATGTAGCACTCAGGTAAATAGAAGGAAAAATGGAGCGTACCTCAAATAACCCTTGCTTCTTGTTAAGTGAATTCCCTTCTAGGGTCCAAAAGTAGAGATGTGACTTTCCACAGGTGACTATGATATTGGTGTCTGTGGGGTGGAAATCTGCAGCAAACACAGCTTCATTCGAACACTTTAAGAAAAATAAGGAAAAAAAAAATAGAATCAAATGTCTTGGGCCTTCACAAACTGAAGGAAGTAAACGCTAAAGCACAGATACAAAACTGCTTTCGGCCAAGCTCTGGGTCTCTCAACCCCCCCCCCACTTTCTCTTTGTGCTGGCTGCTGTCCCAGCTCCCCACCTGTCTACCTGCCCCTCTAGCTGGGAGCCCAGGGCCAGGGAGCTTGAAGGCAGCCTAGGGGCTGGCGGGCTCCTCAGACCCTCGGCCTTTGCTCCTGTCTTCTCACTGTGGGCTCTACCCAGCCAGGAGGTGGAATCACCTGGTGTGTGGTGACATGCAGATGTCTAGGCATCACCCCCCCAATGCCTGTCATCTCTAGAAAGGGCCTAGGACTCTGCACGGCCTACGGCTCCCTGATCCTGGCTCCCTGTGGCTGCCTTGTTTTCCAGGAATTCTCTGTTTTAGTTCCCAGAAATCTGCCTGTGGCTCAGGACCCAGTCTAGGGTCTCATGTGGTGGCCTTAATGACTCTTTGATAACCAATTCACATCTCTCAATCACATTCTGACTTCTGAGACAGGTGTTCTGCTCTGTTGAGTCTGGCCCTGACTGTGGCTTCTACTTGAGAATTCAGTTATGTCAGGCGTGGTGGCACATGCCTTTAATCCTAGCACTTGGGAGGCAGAGGCAGGTGGATCTTTGTGAGTTCAAGGCCAGCCTGGTCTACAGCGGGAGTTCCAGGCCAGCTGGGGCTACAGGGAGACCCTGTCTTGAAAAGACAAAAAAAAAAAAATAAAAAATTCAGTTACATGTCCTTGACGCTGGCTAGCCACTTGCCTTTGATTGTTTCCAACATAGTAGCATAGCAAGAACACCTTAAATCCCTGCTGGGAACATTAGAGGACAGGGACTGTCATGACAGGAAACATGCCCAATTATAATACAGGTCTGCACCCCAGACACACAGTGCTAAAAGTGAGCACTAAAGTTGTCTGCAGGCAACCTCCTTTAAACAAGGCGGTCTAACGCAGTCCTAATCTTATACAGGGAAGGCTGTGTGATGGTTTCTCGGTTAGATAAGGTTAGCTCAGGCTGACATGCCAAGATAGAAATCCAGAGTCAGTTCTACAAAAACAGGAATCAGCCGGATGTGGTGGCACACGCCTTTAATCCTAGCACTTGGGAGGCAGAGGCAGGTGGATCTTTGTGAGTTCAAGCCCAGCCTGGTCTACAGAGTGAGTTCCAGGACAGCTGGAGCTACAGGGAGACCCTGTCTCTAAAAGACAAAATAAATAAATAATAAATAAATAAATAAATAAATAAATACAGGAATCAAACGATGATCTTAACGGGGGGGGGCAACGTAAGAGCTTCAGGAATGTTCATTTGACATTTTGGGCAACGTATCTTGGAGGCAGCCAAGAGGGGGACAGCAGATATGACAGGGGCTTGGCTCTCACTCATCCAAGACTCTGTGCAGCTCTGAATGAGCCTCTAGGCTGGTGGCAGAGTCCTAATCTCAGGGGTGGCAGCGTCTACCTGCCCTGTAGCCCCTGGGCTGGTGGGCACTGAGCAGACAGACCTCTGTCATCATCCTCATGGATGCCAGCCCAGTGACAGTGGGCACCTGGGCTTTGTGAAATGAACAGAATTGAACACAAGTGATAGGATGAATTAAAATTAGGATAGTCACTATAAATTGAGGAGATAAAATTTCTATAGACATTGTGAAGAAAGGAAATAACCCAGACAGGTCTTGGCCAGTGTCCCATGTAGGAAGACAGGTGGGGCAAAAAGATACTAAAGGGCAGGGGTTGTTCCCAGCGGCAGGGGCAACAGGAAGCCCTGGAGCTTTCAGGAAGAGGCTGCAGGCCATGCAGGTGGTTCCCCATGAGGAGCAACACAGCCCCCACTGTATGGCCTGGGTGAGTGAGACCTTCACATCAGCCAGTCTTTCTTCTTTCTGCCAGTCCCACACAGAGAGCACGTGGTCATTGGAGTCATCCACAGCACAGAGATGGCTTCCCCCATTCTACAAAATAAAAGGGATTCACAGGAAGGCTACATTTGAGAATAAAATGAGATGAATGTGATTTAAATGAACATTAATTTTACTTTTAGTAGAGTCCATTAGGCTGGAGAAATGGCTCAGTTGGTACAGTGATTGCTGTGCTGACATGAGGACCTGAGTGTGACTTCCAGCACCCATGTCAAAAGCTAGGCATGGTGCTGTGCACTTGGAATCCCCATGCACACGTATGCATGCTCACCACCCCCACATGGACCCACGCATGAACATGCACACATCTCTCCTTCACATACAGAGAGTCCATTATATCCCAGGTGAAGATCTATGCCTGCTTTCCTGTCTAGATGTGAAAAGCAGGAGAGTGTGGGATTCTAAATAGATGAGACAGAAAGGCATCAAAAGGGCAACTCTTCACTACTGAGCTCCACGAAAACCAGGCTCTCCTAGAGGAAACAGTGCCCACAGCAGCACAGCCTGGGGTCTGCTAGCACACAGCAACTGCAGGGTCAGTACTAAGGATGTGAATACATGGAGTGTCCAATGTGAACATGTTCATGCATGTGTGAATGGAAGTCTACACTGGATGAACTGGCTTAAGAGTGAATGGATCCGTTAGAGCAGCATGCCTTGAAGAAGGCTGGAAGACCACAGGCCCCTGAACCTCTGCTTGTGAGCATGCAGCAAACGGGCCCGTGTCATATGGCAGAGATCGTCAGGGCCACTTAGCAAGGGAATGGGTCAAATTTAAGGCCAGGGCCAGCGGTCTGGCTCAGGAATTTTGCTACAGTATTTTGAATAGGGTTTTTTTTTTCTTCTCTAAGACTGGGTGGCTGGGAATGTTTGGTTGGAAGCATGTATCTCCAATAATGGGACCTAGGAAGCAGGAAGACTCTGGAGTTCAAATGCAAACACATTCGCTTCCAGGCAGCAAACTCTCTCCCTCTTCAGCTATGCATGAGTCGGTCCTCTCTGCCTTGTGGCCAGGACTGTGACACAGCACTCATACTTACAGACTTTGAGAATGCAATGCAGGTGACAGCTCGGTCAAAAAAGCCTATTCCAATGACGTGCAGAGTGTTCAGTGTCACGGAATCCCAGATGCGCACATGCGGTGGCAATTGCTGTTTGGGAGGAACCCATCATCAACTGTGGTTGTCAATAAATTATACAGCTTTACCTTGAAGCTACAAAATTATTTGGTCAGTGTCTTCCATTTTGTCAAACAAAAAGTCTTTTTCTATATTTGAGGAGCCTGCTGTAAATGTAATAGAACATTCCCAGTGGTTTAAGGAGGCCCTGGGTCCCTTGGGCAACTGGACTTTCAGGAGAGGTTTACCAAGTTTGAAACTATGACTAGCCAGTCTCTGACAAGTGTACCACAGGAACTGGCACTCCATATATCTGCATTTGTCTAAGTTTTAGAATGGCATTTCATAGAAGAAAACATTGTAGCAGTCAGCAGATTCCCTGAAATACCAGGATGGTGCTAAGCAGATAGGCAGGTGTCAGATGAACCATGTTCTGGACACCCACATATGCCACTTGGCCTTTCTGTGTTTCTCCACAGGTTGATGTTGAGCTTAGACAGCTCTTTTTTTTTTTTTATGGTCTTTTGGAGACAAGGTCTCCCTGTAGCCCCAGGTGTCCTGGAACTCACTCTGTAGACCAGGCTGGCCTTGAACTCACAAAGATCCGCTACACAGCTCTTTTTTAAAAAACACTTTTATTGGGCTGGAGAGATAGCGTAGCAGTTAAGAGCGCTGACTGCTCTTGCAGAGGACCCGGGTTCAATCCCCAGCACCCACATGGCGGCTGAGAACCGTCTGTAACTCCAATACCAGGAGAACTCCAGTTCCAGGGGAATCCGACACCCTCTTCTGACCTGCACGGCATTGCACGACACAGGTGCACAAACCTACATGCAGACAGTACGTTCATACACATACAAAAATAAAAATAAAACAATAAAAAACTTTTGTTGATGTCTTGTGTATTTCAGACATCATTTCTCAGTTCCATTTAGACACATTCCCCTTCCCTTCCCCCCACCCCACCCCACCCCAGATCATGCCATACATGTCCTTCATCTTTCTCTCAGTCTTTTTAAAGTTTTTTCTGTAAAGGTCCATTTGTTTGGTGCAGAATTTAACTACCTCAGTCCATTTTTTGACCCAGTCCCTATGTTGTTGTGGTTCCTTCCCCATTGTATTGCTCCAAAATATGCCTATATAAACATCATACGTGTACCAGAGTTATGTCCTCCAGGAATAAACTGTATGCTAACTCTGAGATATGTTTAGGAGTTCACATTTTTCCCTCTAATTTTATATTACTCTAAAATATGGATATATACTTTTCACCCATATACATTAATTACCATGTCAGGCAGCTCTTAGTTTTTTTCTCTGGTTCTAAAGTTAGGATTCAGTTTCAATGGAATTGGAAATAGAAATGCACCTTTATGCCACTAGAGGGTGGAACAGATGTTTTTATTTCTTGGTTCAAAGAACGTTTCAAGGCCATTAACTTTTCTTTTCTTTTCTTTCCTTAAGATGAATAGCTGTCCCATTTATGTGAATTTACCTAACAGCATCTCAACTTCAATTATCCCTATTACTTCTTTTCAAATGTAGAATGTTAATGGAAAGCATGAAGTTATATATGAAACATTTTCTCAAATAAGGTAGCATTCATGTTTTCTGGGTGAATATATGTTGATAAAAATGAAAGTACCAAAAAAATGAAAGTACCTGTTGTGATTTCATAAAGGAATAAATTATACAAAAATAGGTATCAAAAAGACTTCTGACTTCAATAAGTGAACACACCTAACCTTCCTCTCTCCTGTGACAGTAGAGCATAGTGGTTGTCATCGCTACCTCCACAGTCTAATCACGGACTCTCCCACTCGTTAATAATGAGACTTGGGGCTAGAAAGTTCTACTGCTCCTTTCCTTGCTTGCACAATGGGGATAATCGTGGTTCCTAACTCTTAGGGTCATTTAAGTGAATGAATTCTTTATTGTAAAGATAGCACTTGGTAAAAAATACTATATCAAAAAAAAAATAGGTATCAAAAAGCTACATGGAGTTTTGAAAAAAAGCCTTGATAAATTTACATTCTAGAATCCAGCTCTGATCTGTCCTGTTACATCCCCACTAGTTTGTGCTCTCATTCTTTAAAATCCAGATTAAAATTTTGCTAAAGTGCTTGCAAAGTCTGCACGGAGCTCTGCAGCAGCCTCTGTGGTTTGCACAAAGGTACAGACTCCAGTGTCTGAAGGCTTGATTGTAGGTCACTGATAGCCAAAGATAACCCATATTCACATGGTTATTTACCATGATTTTAACTATTAAATTGGCATAGTCTAAAAAAATAAAAAAATTAATTGGCATAGTCTAATGTTTACCATATACAGAGCTAAGTGTTTCAAAAGTTAGTGAATTCTTTGGCAAGACAATGCTATTTTAATATTTGCTAAAACTAAGGCAAGCTTGAGGGGCTGTGGGTTAAAGCCACAGTAAGACATTTGATTTGCAATAAAAACCAGAAATTTCCAGATGCTGGAACTACACTTAAGAAGTAGACTTGTCAGTAAAGATGTTTTCAGGAAGTTGTTGTCAGTTCCTTACAGAAAACATTGAAAAGATAACATAACTCACCTTTCCATCCTTAGATGTGCCCGCGACTTGGCCTGTTGCTATGGTGATCCTGTCAGGATGAACTGCTAGGCTAAAACAAGGGTATTTATAAGACAACTATACTATAAGGGTGATCTTGACTTTCTCCATCAACTATAATCTGCCAACAGTTGAAATACTAGAACTGCTTGGCTTCTTAGAGACTCTCCCAGTAGTGACCTAAACAACTCCTGCTGTTTTATTCATCTGAAATTCCCTTGTTTCTTCTTGAGAACTTCCAAACAAGGAAAAAACATCCTTTTGAGGAGAAATAGCATTTCAATCTCAGAATCTTCAAGTATTTATTAAGAAGTCATTTTGGGGCTAGAGAGATGGCTCTGTAATTAAGAACAGTTTACTGTTCTTGCAGAGGACCAGGGTTCAACTGCCAGAACCCACATGATGGCTCACAACCACCTGTAAACTCCAGTTCCAGGGGATCCTATGCCCTTTTCTGGCTTCTGCAGCCCCCTGCACATATGTGGTTCACATAAACTCATGCAGGCAAACACTCATCACACAGACACAGACACAGACACACGCATAATTAAAAATACATTTTTTATAAAAACACATTTTTAGAAGGCCATTTTGCATATGTTAAAAAGGAGAGACACTTTACTATTTGTCAGCAGGATTTTTATTCAAGGATCCTGGATGACTACAAATAGCTAATTCCATCTAGTCACTGTCATTCCAAGGTCCTTCCTAAAGCTATAAATAAACTGTGGACACAGCAGATTCAACTGTTAGTACAAAACAAAACATTTCTATCTTTATCAAAAATGAAAGACTCAACTTGAAGCCTTTAGCTGCTTCCAAGCAGATGTCTCCTGGAGCTAACTGTTCAGATAATCTGGTCACTTAGATATGTAGTGCAGATAGAAAGCTAACCACAAAAGAGGCCTGCAGAGCCAGGGAGCCGGCCAACAGCAGGAAGAGAAAGCTCTGTGCATGCAGCTTTCTTCCCAGCTTATGCTCCAGTGCTGACCTCCTCTGGATGAGGCTACCTCACCTGTGCCAGGGAGACCCCAGTTGGAGCACTCACCACTTGACGTCATCGTTGTGGCCCACGTAATGCCTTTGCAGCTGCTCTTCCACATTATACAGCACCACCACGGACGCGATGAAGTACACAGTCTCCCCCGTTGGGAGCAAGTACAGGTTATTGCGGCAGTCTCGACCCCGGTACCCATAGCTTTGCGAGTGTCAAGGTAAAGACGGTTCCCTTTGAGAAAAGATGAGTCATCCGCCTTATTCAGCATGGAAAACAATACCATAGAGCTATGCCTAACAGTTTCACTGACCTAAGTAACTCTAAATTGAAAACACTCTGGGGCTGGAGAGATGGCCTAGTGGTTAAGAGCGCAGACTGCTCTTTCAGAGGACCCGGGTTCGATCCCCAGCACCCACATGTCGGTTGAGAACTGTCTTTGACTCCAGTTCCAGGGGAATCCAACACCCTCTTCTGACCTCTGAGGCATTGCATGACATGGGTGCACAAACCTACATGCAGACAGTACATTCATACAGATACAAAATAATAATAATAATAATAAAAGAAAACACTCTGTGCCTAATAAACACCTATATTCCTGCAGTGAAGTTGGGATGGTTGGAGATGTAATATGAATGTACTTCCTTACACTGTTGGGGATTAACCCCAGAGTCTTGGGCATGGTAGGCAAGAGATCTACCACTGAGCTGCATCTCTAGCTCTTGGGCTCTTGAACTAGAGCATCACTTTGTAGCCCAGGCTGGCCTCAACCTCAGGATCTTTCTGCCTTAGCTTCCTTTATATTAGGAGGCATGTACCCCCAGGCTTGCTGTGAATACATCATTTTTCATAACACAAACCTGTGTTTTATTTTTAGAACATGATTGAGTCAATTATGAGTCTGTAATCAATCAGCTAAATATTTTAATGAAAAATTACTTTTAAAAAACATAAAAGGGGGTGGAGAGATGGTTGAGTGGTTAAGAACCCTGGCTTTTTTTTTTCCAGAGGGACCCAGGTTTGATTCCCAGCACTCATATGGAAGATAATAATTGTCTCTAACTCCAGTTCCAGGGGGATATGACACCCTCTTCTTGTCTCTGAAGGCATTGCATGACGTGAAGGCAGTGCACTTACATTCCTGCAGACAAAACACTCATACACATAAAATAAAAATAATAAATTTTTTTTAATTTTAAATTTTTTTTATTTCTGTATGTGTATGAATGTACTGTCTGCATGCAAGTCTGTGCACCCGTGTCATACAATGCCAAGGAGGTCAGAAGAGGGTGTCGGATTCCCCTGGAACTGGAGTTCTCCTGGAATTGGAGTCTCAGACGGTTCTCGGCTGCCATGTGGGTGCTGGGGATCGAACCCGGGTCCTCTGTAAGAGCGGTCGGCACTCTTAACTGCTAGGCCATCTCTCCAGCCCCAATAAAATATTTTAAAACATGATAAAAGTATATAAAAAAATAAAGTTTACACCTGTAAAAAAAATGATAAAAGTACTTGCAAAGAGTATAAATGACATAGCAAAGGTTAAAAATGGTCTTTTTACTCGAACTTTTTAGGGATAATTATCAGTTTAATTTTTTATAAATTTTCTTTTCATTTAAAAATATTTATTATTGGGGCTGGAGATATGGCTCAGCAGTTAAGAGGGCCAACTGCTCTTGCAGAGGACCCAGGTTAGATTCCCAGCACCCACATGGCAGCTAAGAACCATCTTTAAGACCGGTGTGGTGGTGCACGTCTTTAATCCCAGAACTCAGGAGGCAGAGGCAGGTGGATCTCTGTGAGTTCAAGTCCAGCCTGGTCTGCAGAGTGAGTTCCAGGCCAGCTGGGGCTATAAGGAGACCCTGTCTCAAAAAGACAAAAAAAAATTATTATTTTTAATTTTGTGTTTATGAGTGCATTGTCTGCCTGTATGTAAGTGCACCTGTGTTGTACAATGCCTGTGGAGGTCAGAAGAGAGTGTTGGATCCCTTGGAACTGGAGTTTCAGATGGTTGTTAGCTGCCCTGTGGGTGTTGGGAATTGAACTGGGTCCTCTGCAAGAGTAGCCAGTGCTCTTAATCATTAAGACATCATTCCAGCCCCAATTTTTGGTAATTTTTATTACATTTTGTGTGTGTGTGTGTGTGTGTGTGTGTGTACATACTTCCAAAATGCACTTGTGGAAGTCAGGACAGCTTGTGGAACTCAGTCTCTCCTTCACCTATGTGGGTCCCAGTGGTTGAACCGAGGCGATTAGGCTTGACAGCAAGCATCTTTATCAACTGAGCTATCTCTTTGGCCCGAGATTAAATCTTAACATGTAAACTTCCAAATGTTGAAAACTATTCTGAGACCAAACACAACTGAACTTGGGCATAAGAAAACAGAATGGCTGAAACCAAACAAACAAAAACCCCATTCATTGAAGCAAGTTTCATACCATCTAATTTACAAATGGGAAGTATTTTCTAAATATTTTCCAGATTGGACTGAACAAACCTAACTTAAAGAAGTCCTGACTCATTTCAGTTACATGCACCATAACAGATCCCAAAGCAGGTGCAAGTCAACACCTATGACATATCAATCAGAAAAACTAGAACAAAAGTGTAATTTTATTTATTTTTGTATGTGTATGAATGCACTGTCTGCATGCAAGTTTGTGCACCTGTGACATGCAATGCCATGGAGGTCAGAAGAGGGTGTCGGATTCCCTTGGAACTGGAGTTCTCCTGGAATTAGAGTTTTAGACGGTTCTCGGCCGCCATGGGGGTGCTGGGGATCAAACCCAGGTCCTCTGCAAGAGCGGTCAGCGCTCTTAACCGCTAGGCCATCTCTCCAGCCCCCAAAGTGTAATTTTAGTACATGTAAAGGTCTAAAAAATTCTTCTTGGGTTCCAGCTGTTTTCCTCAGAAACTCGCTGTTCTTTTTTTAAATCTTATGTATATGAGTGTGTTGCCTACATGTGTTGCACCCATGTCATGCAAAGCCCTGAGAGGTCAGAAGAAGGCATAGGATCTCCAGGAATTGGAGTTATGGACAGTTGTTAGCTGCTATGTAGGTGCTGGGAATCAAACCCAGGTCTTCTGCAAGAGCAGTCAAAGTGCTCTTAACCACTGAGCCAACTCTCCAGCCCGTGAACCTCACTTTTCTAAACCTCTTACCATGAAGCCCCTGGCAGCTTGGTTTCAAGAACCTCTCTTGGTCAGTAAGTCCAGGTTCCGGTACCTACATTTTGGTGTAATTTCCTTTTTTTTAAATCAGTTCACATATCTGTCCCACTTAACTTCTTTTCCCACTCGTCTCACAACCTCCACTTAGCTCCAGGGTGTTTACTTTCTTCTACTACCTCTTTAGTCATTCTGTGATGACCCTGAACTTGGGCTTCTAAGGTAGGCCAAGTTCCAACTTGGTTAAAAGGGGGAAGCACTAATCCTTCCTTACAGAGTACCCCACTTTCTCTGAGTCTAAAATTGCTAACACAGCATGCTTTCAGTTTTGCTACTCCTATTTTCTCATTTGAAAGTTCACTGTTTTCTTGTGTGTTCACAGCTTCTCATTGTGAGTGTACAGAGTTTTTGGCTATTCCATCCAGAGTTGACTAAAGCTATGACAGTTTTGCTAAAACATAATCTACTCTTGCTAGGCATGTCAGCTTACACCTGAAACCTCAACACTCAGGAGGCTGAGGCAGAAGGATTGCTGTGAGTTAAACATGAGCCACATAGTAACACCCTGTCTCAAAAAGCAAAAGCAACAACAACTGCCTCTTTCATGCTCATTAGAATCCTAAACTTTACCCCTTTTTACCATTTTCAGTAAGCTTGCTTCTCTGTATATGTTTAATTAACTATTCTTTTAGAATAATTGACATCCAGGTCATAAACTAGTGATGTGTTTTCCTTGACCCCCCCAAAAAATTCATCCGTACAATCAACATTGCAATATTTTTTGATTTATTTATTTTTATGTGTAGGAGTGTTGTAGCTTCATATATGTAAGTGCACCCATATAATGTAGTGCCTGAGGAGCAGAGGACAGAAGAGGGTGTCAGATCCTCTGGAATTAGAGTTTCAGATGGATGTTAGCTGCCATGTGGGTACTGGGAATGGAATCTGGGCCTTCTGTAAGAGCAGCCAGTGCTCTTAACAGCTGAGCCATCTCTTCAGCCCCATACAATCAACGTTGCAATATTTTATTTTTAAGATGATGGGTATGGCTGGAGAGTTGGAGCACCTGTTAAGCGCACTGGCTGTTCTCTTCCAGAGGACCCATGTTCAATTTCCAGTACCCGCACGCTAGTTAACAACAGTTTATAACTCCAGTTCTAGGGGATCTGACGCCCTTTTCTGGCCTCCTTGGGGATTGCACACATGGATGCACTTACATACATATAGGCAAAACATTCATACACATAAAAATAAATATTTTAGAAAGATTATAGGTGTGAATTTGAACAAGAACCACCCATAATAAACTCCTACAAAGCACCTCTTTTGCTAAGACACTGGAAGTGTTCCTAACATGTGGCTACTTTTAAAAAGTAAACAGTAAAATATTTAATTTCAGTTACTGAGACTTTACCACTAGACTTGGAGCCTTCCTTCATGCACAGCCTGGTCTGAGGCTCAGCCAGTGGAAAAAGGATACACCCATTCCAGCTTCAGACGCTTGCTTGGTAGTTCTGCTTTTGTTTCCAAATTGTAAGAATCCACTTGATCTTTGGGCATGTACATGGTGACAGGGCGTCCACGAAGAAACATTTTTACATAGCCTTCTTCTATAAAAAGAACAAAGATGTCAGTAAGACACTTCAGAATCCAGTGTACCTGAAAACAGAGGTCAGATTGTCACCAGCCTGTCAATACGTGAGGCAATTTATTACCCTATGTCCTCAGTTAGTGTTCTAAGGGGGTAAAAAGCTAGCACATGAAATTAAACAGGTTGAAAGGGTGAAAGTTCACATCATATTTTTGACATTCTTTTCACTTAAGTTCATAGTGCATATAAGAAATTGTGCAAAGCCTGAGCCTGGTTCCAACAGTCACTTCCTATGATATCTTAGTGTGCACACTATCTTATGATATCTTAGTGTGCACACTATCTTTAGGAGAGGAAAATGTACCACCAAGAATTACAACTATTTCCAGAAATCCACTTAAGTCTTTTATTGAGTCCAAAGTTGGTACAATCTGATTATCAAAATTTATTAAATTTCTTTCAATATCCAAATCTATTTGTTTCATCAGACTGAAAAAAACTCTTCCTGAATCTTTTACATCTTTCAATTTTCTCAAATGCAAAGAACGTTAGTCAGTAGGAGTACACATTAGGATGCATTAAATAAAAGAAAACACTTAAAGAGAAGATAGAAATGGAAAGAAGACTCAACACAAGGAGGTGGGAAGGATAGGAGGAACAGAGAATATCAGGAGGCAGAATTTTCTAGAATGAATATTCCTACTAAAATAACTTTTGATATTTTAATAAGTTATAGGGCCAAAGTAGGACAAACTGAGCCTTAAAAACAAAGCATCTTGGGGTGTTCTGCCTAGAGTTTAAGGCTCTAACTTGTAGAGATGGTGTCTCCTGAGCCCCTGACTAGTTCAGAGTCAGATGTCCATTCAGTTGCTCTTGCAGATTGAAGAACCCAGAATCAATTGTACCAGAACTGGGCAGGGGCAACCAGCAGCAATATCTGCACCAAAATCACCAGAAAATCACCTCAGAGAGGAAATTGATGAGAAAAAGTCACAAGGTAATCTCAGTACCATAAAACTACCATTGCAGTTGGTTTTGTAAGTCTTATTCCTAAGGATTTTCAAACAAGGCCACATGCAGCATCATCTGTTATCGTGCACGTGCGCGTGAGTGTTGGGTCTCAATGCACGTGCCACACTCTGGAGTCTGTGCTTAATGAAGCTTGACTCTGAAGTAGGAACCACGGATGTGCTCATCCCTGCATACACTGTGCCAGCCCCTGTCGCCGCTAAGCGTGAGGATATTCTCTGCATGGGCACTGTCCTCCCTGGATGCACCGAAGCTCTCATTGCTGCAGGCTCCTACTGCTCCCTATATACTGCTGGCAAACCTTGGGGCCCAGCTTGGGATCCACCTGGTTCTTCATCCATACAAGGTCCTTCGTCTGCTCATCTCCAGGTCCTGCAGCCCTAACTGCCCTGCTGGGTTCTCATCTGCCACAACCACCCCACAAGGGCTCTCCTCTCTGGCCAGAAGTGTCTCCTAATACTTTACACCCAATCTTCCTTCTCAACCTTGGCTCCAGCTGTTTTCATCTGAAATTCTTCCTTGTCTAACTCATCAACCCTGTTCATAAGATGTAAATCAACTCTGCCAGGGTGCTCAGAGGCCAGGCAGGGAGTAATGTCTATATAAGGGCTTTTCCACATGGCGTAGGGAGCCCATCGTGGGTGAGGACAGTGTCTGAATAATATACTGGAGTATGTGGTTGTCAGGCCCTGGTAAAGAATCCCTAGAGCTGAGGCTTTTACCACACCATTCTAAATGCTGACTAGGTCAAAACTGCATCGACTTTAGCCTTGTGCTGTCGTAAACTGTATCCTCGTAAACTTGACCATTCCACTTCTAAGATCACAATACAGCAAGAGAGACAAGGCCATCTTCAGACATGTTAGGAGCACAACACACGATCACCAAACTCAAAGGTGCTAGTGGGATGAGGCCAGTGGTGCAGGGGGCTTCATGCCAAACAGCGGCCACCCAGGGAGTCCCCCCTCTAGCTCTCTTCAGATTCTTTAAGAATTCCTACAATCAGCCAATCATTGATCATGATCCAAACTAGAGCTGCATGTTAAAGTCCATCGAACGCTCAGAGGTGCTTTCAATGTATGACAGATAGCAGAAACATTTTCATACAAGGAGGGCTCAGCCTGTATGAAAACAGTCTCTGGAGCTGGGGGAGCAGCCTTGCGCAGAGCTGGGAAACACCCCTACCTTTGCAGTGTGTCACCCGGCGCTTCCCCTGGGATTTCGGAGACTGAAGGGCTAGACAAAGAGACGGTGGGTACTGCAAGTGCCTCTGGCCTGTCTGCTGGGGTACTACCCTGCCCCCCGGGGTACAAGGGGACATTTCAGGGATCCTGACAAGTACGCTCAGGTTGGAGGTCTGTGGGTTTATGGTAATTACATTTTTAGGGAGTAATTTCATGCTTCCTGAAATGAAATAAATGCTAACACAGGCTGCTAAATACAAAACAGTGCTTTTATATCTTAATTTTGAATTTAAGGGGAAAAAACTGGGAAACTTAAAACCAGATAAATTTAATCACTTGTAATTTTTTAATACTTGTAATTTTTGAATATTAAATGTATCTTAAGATTAATATACTAAAATTAAAAAATAGCATCTGCCTTATTATAAAGTGCAATTTAAAGAGCTACATGGACGGGCATGGTGGCGCATGCCTTTAATTCCAGCACTTGGGAGGCAGAGGCAGGCAGATCTCTGTGAGTTCAAGGCCAGCCTGGTCTACATAGAGACCTCCAGGCCAGCTGGGACTAAAAGGAGACCCTGTCTCGAAAAGACCAAAAAATACACCCCCCCCAAAAAAATTAAGAGCTACATGGAAAGGTACAAGGTACCTTTCCATGTAGCTCTTAATTTTTTTCATTAATAGTAATGAACTATTACCTTGCAGTTTTTATTAATTTTTTTTTTTATTTTTTCATTAATAGTAATGAACTATTACCTTGCAGTTTTTAGCAAACCACAGGCAGAAAAAGAGCAGCTATTTCAAACAAAGTTCTAAAACCTGAGGTAGGAAAAAATTTCCCTAGAAGTCAGAGCACAGGAAAGAGCACCGAGAGGTGAACAGCATCTTTCCCGTGGCAGTTCCGGTGTGGCGTGGTGCCACGTCCTACTCCAGCCCTTACTGCCTGCCCCACATGGGCATGAGGAGGGGCACGTAGGGATCTGGTCTGCATGACTGTTCATTGAGCTCCCTGCCAGCTCTGAAGTCACTATTTTTTATTTGTGCAGCAGTCAAGATCCAAATAAATAGCCCCCTACCTGCCACTCCAAGGATGAAACCAGAACTTACCTGCACTGAATGAAGGCTCCTTGGGCTTGCTGTGAAAATAAATCAAAACAGTATTTATTTGCATATATATAGGTAGACATGTATATGATAGGTGTGCATGTATGTGTATGTGTCTGAGTGTGAGAGTACATGTGTAATGTTCATGTGTTGGTATGAAGTCAATGTCAGTGGTTTTCCTCAATTGCTCTGAACCTTATATATTGACGCAGGACTCTCACTGAACCCAGAGCTTGCTGTTCCACGAGTTTGGCTAGCCAGCTTGATCCAGAGATTCTCTGGCTCCACCTCCCACACTCTAGGGTTCCAGGAAGCCCCCATGCCCATCTGGCTTATTTGTGGGTTCTGGGATCTGAATACCAGTCCTCACTCTCACACTGCAGATGCTCTACCCACTGAGCCATCTCCTCAGACACCAAAGCAGTTCTGAAGGGCACCGGGCTTGTTGACTCATTCACATATAGCGCTACAGCTATGTGCTGCAACTGGTTCCCACCATGATATGCTAATAAGGAAAGCAAGGCCCATTTCATCGCAAAAGGAAAATGTATAAACAAAAATGCTTAAAACTAAGCATATAAGTTGGCAATCCTTTTTTTTTTTTTTTTTTTTTTTTGTCTTTTCGAGGACAGGGTCTCCCTGTTAGCCCCAGCTGTCCTGGAACTCACACTCGAGGACCAGTTGGCCTTGAACTCCCAAAGAACTGCCCGCCTCTGCCTCCCAAGTGCTAAGGATTTTAAAGACATGCCGCCAGCACACCTTGGCCGCAGGCAATCCTTTTTTTTTTTTTTTTTAATCAAAGTTGTCCTTTACAGCTTAGGGAAGAACCTTTGGGTAATCTAGGTGAGACTGGCCCTAGCGATTATGTGAAAAGGTTTATTTTCTTCCCTATACTCCTCTGCCAGGCTTAGGTAACTTATTTAAAATGATAGACTTCGAGGCTGGAGAGATAGCCTAGCGGTTAAGAGCACCGACTGCTCTTGCAGAGGACCTGGGTTCGATCCCCAGCACCCACATGGCGGCTAAGAACTGTCTGTAACTCCAATTCCAGGAGAACTCCAGTTCCAGGGGAATCTGACCTCTGAGGCATTGCACGATACGAGTGCACAAACCTACATGCAGACAGTACATTCATACACATACAAAAATAAATAAAAAATTTAAAAAATAAATAAAATGATAGACTTCACTTTCTTCCACATCTACTTGCACATCCACATTTACGACTGCTCTAGTCACACAGCAAGGATAAGGAACCAGCCTAGACACCCATCAACACAAGAATGGGTGCTGAAGTGGCACATACACAATGGCATTTTATGTAGCTGCAAAGAAAAAATGGAATTATGAAGCATGCAGGAAAATGGATAGATCTGGAAAATATTATATTAAGTGGGGTAACCCAGTCTCAGAAAGACAAACCACATTTCTCTCTCATACAAGGATCCTGGCCTTTTTTTTCTTTTTAATAAAATCTATGCATTTTTGCTTTATTTTTATTTTATGTATATGCGTGTATTGCATGGGTAGATGTTAAGTGCAGACATATCATGCAATGCTAGCTAGGACAGAAGAGGATCTTGGATCTCCTGGAACTAGAGTTATGGACAGTTGTTAGTCACCATGTGAGTGCTGGGATTCGAACCTGGGTCTTCTGCAAGAACAGTACTCTTAACTGCTCTTAACTGCTGAGCCATCTCTCTAGTCATAGGATCCTAGCTTTTAATATCTATCTATCTATCTATCTATCTATCTATCTATCTATCTATCTGCATGAGTCGGGGTGAATGGGGGATACAGTGTATGAAACCGGAAAGGAGGCCATGACAGGTGAAGTGCGGGAAGGCAACAGCACACAGGTGGCATGAGAAGAAAGGAGGTCATGGGAATGGAAGGGCACACAGGGGGAGTGGGAGCAGGAAGAAGGAGGGCGAAGAATCAATAAAAACAAATTTTGTTTGAAAGTGCCATAATGAAACCTAATACTGTGAATGTGAATTCCATTTTTACTAATTAGCAGAAAGATCTCAAGGATCAAAGGAGCACAACTCCTGGAGGATGACTCTCCCGAGAACAGGAGGCTGGGACAGAAGCTGTTGCATAGGAGATGTGAGGAAGCCTCTGCTGAGCCCAGCCACCCTGAGCCCACCACTCGGCAGCCTGACACCACCTACACCTGCGTCTCGAGATCCAGCTCTGAAAGGTTTGAAGGAAAGAGCCATGGAAGGACCAAGGTCATTTCTAGGGCAAGATTTACACAAGCGAAACTTCTGGGGGAGGGTCGCGAGGTGAAAAAGGAAAGGAGGCCATTGTTTTAGGGCCACTTCTTGCCATTGGGACACCCCTAGGTAAGGAACAGGCAGGGCAGCCACCTGTGGGGAGACAGCTCCGTTTCCTTTGCAGACAAGAACAGAGATGTTTCTGCAGTTAGGCCTAAAAGTCTGCTTGCTTGACACTTAGACCAATGCAGTGGTGCTGAGGTAACTAAAATGACTAGGTCACAGAGGGCCCTTGATCGAGAGGGTGGATTAGAGCAACAGAAAACAGATAGAGGCCCAGGGACAGCAGGGGTGTGAGCCCTACTAAAATCCCAGCCTAAGAGATTGATGTCATTTCTTCTGCATAACCTACTTCCCTGGCTCACTCCTGTCTTGATATATGAAACACGACAGAAAAAATGAAATAATAGCCACAAGGAATACTGGTTTTACCACCTCTCCTTATATGCTGCCAGAGACACAATATTTGCATGTTTGCATTGAAAAACTAAGCAGATATATTAGTAATATTTCTTTTTTTTGTTTTAGGTGTGTGCATGTGTACTATATGGGGTGTATATACTTGTTCCTGTAGCTGTCTGCATGTGTGTATGCACACAGAAGTCAGAAGTAGATGTTGAGTATGTTTTCCTGGATGAGTCTTCACATACATTTTATTTATTTATTTATTTATTTATTCATTCATTCATTCATTCATTCATTCATTCATTCATTCTTTTTGAGACAGGGTCTCCCTATATCCCCAGCTGGCCTGGAACTCACTATGTAGACCAGGCTGGCCTAGAACTCACAGAGATCCACTTGCCTCTTTCCCAAGTGTTGGGATTAAAGGCATGTGCCACCAGGCCCAGCTGTTTATTTATTTATTTGAGAGTGAGTCTTTCCCTGAACCTGAAGCTCATTGATTTGCTTAGGCTGGCCTTGAGCTTCAAGAATCTGCCTGTCTCTGCCCTGCCAACCCTGTGCTGGGGTTGTAGGCACAGCACCACTGTGCTGGATAGCTTTAGTGCCAACTTGACACACATGGGTTGAGGGAGCCTCAACTGGGGCTCCTGTCTCCAGGTTCCTGCCCTGAGTTCCTACCTTGGGCTTCCTAAGTGATGAACTATGACCTGGGAGATGTAAGAAGAATAAACCCTTTCCTCTACAAGTTGGTATTGGTCAGAGTGTTGTGTCACAGCAAATGAAAGGAAAGTAGAGCAACCACTGTGCCCAATTTTTATGTGGTTCTGAGGATCCAAACTCAGGTCCTCATACTTACAGGCACTCTACCAACAGAGCTGTCTCCCTAGCCCCTAGTACCACTCCTTCCTTAACTTTCACTTGGAATACAATGAAAACTACCTTGACTGAAACTCCCCTTTCAGCCATGCTGTGTCAATAGTATTATAGGATGATTTCCAGGTCACCTCATACATGTGTGGAGTGGGAGGTGGAGTGTCTGCTTGCACAGTGGCTCAAGCCCAGTTCAAATGTAAGAAGCAAAGGCCTGGGCTTCCCAGGGGCTCCATGGCCCCAGACAAGTCTTTCCTAGTCCCTGGGCTACACACTCCAGGCTCTCTATAGCCCTGCTGCTCTGTGGACTCCTGGGCTGTGTGCTCCAGCCTCTCTCTCTGAGCCCTGCTGCTCTGTGGACTCCTGGGCTGTGTCCCCCACCCTCTCTCTCTGAGCCCTGCTGCTCTGTGGACTCCTGGGCTGTGTCCTCCAGCCTCTCTCTCTGAGCCCTGCTGCTCTGTGGACTCCTGGGCTGTGTCCCCCAGCCTCTCTCTCTGAGCCCTGCTGCTCTGTGGACTCCTGGGCTGTGTCCCCCAGCCTCTCTCTCTGAGCCCTGCTGCTCTGTGGACTCCTGGGCTGTGTCCCCCAGCCTCTCTCTCTGAGCCCTGCTGCTCTGTGGACTCCTGGGCTGTGTCCCCCAGCCTCTCTCTCTGAGCCCTGCTGCTCTGTGGACTCCTGGGCTGTGTCCCCCAGCCTCTCTCTCTGAGCCCTGCTGCTCTGTGGACTCCTGGGCTGTGTCCCCCAGCCTCTCTCTCTGAGCCCTGCTGCTCTGTGGACTCCTGGGCTGTGTCCCCCAGCCTCTCTCTCTGAGCCCTGCTGCTCTGTGGACTCCTGGGCTGTGTCCCCCAGCCTCTCTCTCTGAGCCCTGCTGCTCTGTGGACTCCTGGGCTGTGTCCCCCAGCCTCTCTCTCTGAGCCCTGCTGCTCTGTGGACTCCTGGGCTGTGTCCTCCAGCCTCTCTCTCTGAGCCCTGCTGCTCTGTGGACTCCTGGGCTGTGTCCTCCAACCTCTCTCTCTGTAGCCCTGCTGCTCTGTGGAGTCCTGGGCTGTGTCCTCCACCCTCTCTCTCTGTAGCCCTGCTGCTCTGTGGACTCCTGGGCTGCGTGCCCCAGCCTCTCTCTCTGAGCCCTGCTGCTCCATGGACTCCTGGGCTGCGTGCCCCAGCCTCTCTCTCTGTAGCCTGCTGCTCTGTGGACTCCTGGGCTGTGTGCTCCAGCCTCCCTCTCTGTAACCCTACTACTTTGTGGATTCCCTGCTTACACTCCAGTGTGCAGCATTTGCTCCCTGCCCCTCTTCCTGGACATTGGCCTGCAGATGACACAGAGCCACTGCTTGGGTCTGTGCTCTCAGCCACTTCCTGTGAAGCCTTCTCAGATGTCCAGCCAACACCGAATCTTTCCCTCAGGCCCTGCCTCCCATCCTGAGCCATTCTGGTGACAGTGCTTTTAGCTCTGTATTTTATTTGGCTTCTCCACCGGGCAGAAAGCCCCATGAACATAGGCTCTTGGCCCTGCTAGCTGCTGCCTTCCCAGAACCTATCAGAGGGCAGCTGCCACCGGCACTCAGGACAGGGCCTGGAGAGCGGCTGCTCTTGGTTTTTCGTGCTCTGCCCTCAAACCACTGAAGACCTGGTGTCCCTCAGGGAGTCTCTTGGCATTCTCTCTCACCTGGCACCCAGTCTGTTGAGTGTACTCCCTGAATGTCCTTAGAAAAAGAATGAGAGAGAGAGAGAGAGAGAGAGAGAGAGAGAGAGAGAGAGAGAGAGAGAAACATGAATTCCCCTTTATCTGGGCCCAAGAATTCTGACCTAAGCCCAGGCTCAGCCTTGGATGCCTCCCCTGCACTCATCTAGTCTGATGCACCTTTCTTCTTGCTTCTCTCTCTGTCAAACATGAGGACACAGATAGGCCTTTCTCCAGAGAAACATATGTCCTTTGGGAAAGGCATATCTCCTTCGAGGAGCCTGCACCCTGAAAGGACCCTGACCCCTGAGAAGGGCCTGTCCTCTGAAAGGGGCCTGCTCCCTGAGAGGGGCCTGTCTCCTTCGAAGAGCCTATCCCTTGAGAAGGGCCTGCTTCCTGAGAGAAGTCAGTCCCTGAGAGAAGCCTGTCCCTGAGAGAGGCCTACTCCCTGAGAAGGGCCTGTCCTCTGAGAGCGGCCTGCTTCTGTTTTGGTGGTAGGCTAGTATGCCACTTGATGGCCTCAACTCTGTGGCAGACTTTTATAATAGCTGTGATTCTATGGTTCACCTGGCTTGTCTCCACTGTCAGGGTGTGAAGGACAGACCTGTGATCTGTGTGCTCAGCAGAAGCCAGAGTCTTGACTTCAAGTTACATGTATGTTGAGCTCACAGGCAAGGTGAGGACAGGAAAGGGATAGGCAAAATAAAAGACAGCAAAGCAAGGCAAACCTCCCAGGATTACTGAGTAAAGCCAGACAGGAGATGAAAAGCCAGGGAAAAGGATTCTGTTCATTGTGATGCCGATCACAAAGTACAAAGATACAAAAGCTACTAACATGGACACAGCTAAACCAGGACAGCTGCCCAGAGAGAGACAGCTATGGGGCTGGGGGTGGGGGAGCACAGTCAGTAAAGTACCTGCTGCACATCCACGAGAAGCTCGGTTTAGGTCCTCAGCACCCATGTAAAAATGCCAATACTGGACGGTGGCAGGGAAAGGACCCTGGGGCTCTGTAGGTAGCCTAGCCAATCAGTGAGCTCTGGGTTCAGTGACAGACCCTGTCTCAAAAAATAACATGGAGAACAATTGACTTCTTGCCTCCACATATGTGCACACATCTGAGAACATCTCTCCCCAGTGCGCGTGCGCACACACACACACACACACACACACACACACAAAGAAAAATGCAGTCATATGCAGCTAGAGAGGTGGCTCAGTGGTTGAGAGCAGCCAGCACACAGTGCTAACTACTATTACTGCTCCTATCCACCCATCCAATTCCACCGAAACCCTACATGCGTCTCTCCAGCTCTCGCTAACAGTGGAAAAACCAAACCAACTAAAGGATGTCAGCATCAATTATTTTTAAATGTGCTAAGAGGTACTGGCTCCAAGGCTTGAAGACGACTCCACCACAAACTAAAGCCTGGTGTTAATGACCAACCTGTAGGTGGCACTCTTTATCCAGCTCTTAAATAGTTCTAGTTTTTCACAACCTTTTTTTTTTTAATTAATTAATTTATTTATTTTTATGTGTATGAATGTACTGTCTGCATGCAGGTTTTTTTTTTTTTTAGTCTTTTCGAGACAGGGTCTCCCTGTAGTCCCAGCTGTCCTGGAACTCACTCTGTGGACCAGGCTGGTCTTGAACTCACAAAGATCTGCCTGCCTCTGCCTCCTGAGTGCTAGGATTAAAGGCGTGCACCACCATGCCCGGCAGCATGCAGATTTGTACACCCGTGTCGTGCAATGCCATGGAGGTCAGAAGAGGGCGTTGGATTCCCCTGGAACTGGAGTTAAAGACGGTTCTCAGCCGCCATGTGGGTGGTGGGGATCGAACCCGGATCCTCTGTAAGAGCAGTCGGGGCTTTTAACCGCTAGGCCATCTCTCCAGCCCAAAATAGTTCTAGTTTTTATGTAATTTCATTCATTCAAAAAATGCTTACTGAACAGTTTCTAAGTGCCAGCACTAGGCAAACTGCTGCAGGGTCAGAGACTAAGAAGGGACAACACTTCTGCCCTCCCAGAGCCCAAGGGAGGGCAGGGGTAGGGTGGATGGGAGAGGGAGCTGGGGTCACAGGCATTCAGTCAGTCACTGGCTTTCTGAAAAGAACCCACTTCAGATGGGGGCCTACCAGAGGCTTTCCAGCTGAGCCCTGCAGGGTGAGCTGCAATCTATCCAAACACTGTCACCCACTCCCTCCAAACTCCTCAGTACAACCTCCCATGTGTGAGGGAAGACCACAACTACTCCGAGAAAGTATAAAGAGGCGTTTATTAAGGAAGACTTCTTACTGAGACCTAGACTTTAAGATGGTTTGATGACCTCATTAATTCATGAGCTGTCTGTGTTTCTTAGTGAATTGCCTACTTAAACTTTTTCCCTGTTTTCTCGACTCATTTCTGATGAGTCTTAGGAAATTAAGGAAACTAGCCTTAGTCTGTTATTTTGTGATTACTATGTCCTAGAAAGATGATTCTTCTTCATGGGCCTGTTCTATTTCCCAGCCTGCCTTGCACTGGGCTGTGCACACAGCAGGTCTAAGGAAAGCAGTGTTGTGGGACTGGATGAGTAAAGTGACAGATATTTTCAGAATTCCTCGATTTTCTCTTTCCAGGTTGGAATGAGAGCAGGGGAGCTCTAAACTGTCCCCATGATTATAGCTTGACATAATCAACTTGACGTAATCTAGACTCTGCAGGGAAGAGTCTCAACGTGGAATTATCTAGATAAGGCTGGCCTGGGCATGCCTGTAAGGGATTGTCTCAGTTAGGTTAGCAGAGGTGGCAAGGCCCACCCTGAAAGTGGCTGGGTCCTGGACTGTGTCCGTATAGACAGGAGACAGTATACCCTCTGCCCTTGTGGACATGATGGGTCCAGCTGCCTTAGTCTCCCTTACAGGGATGGATCGCAACCTAGAATGTGAGCCAAACAAAATAATCCTTTCTCCCCTAAGTTTCTTTCAGTCTGGGTATTTTTTTTTTTTTTTTTTTTTTTTTTTTTTTTTTTTTTGTCTTTTCGAGACAGGGTCTCCCTGTAGCCCCAGCTGTCCTGGAACTCACTCTGTAGACCAGGCTGGCCTTGAACTCACAAAGATCCGCCTGCCTCTGCCTCCCAAGTGCTAGGTTTAAAGACGTGCGTCACCACACCCGGCAGTCTGGGTATTTTTATGATTGCAACAGAAACAAAACTAGGACAGACCTCAAGAAGATGGGCGCATCCAATGTGTGGTGTATTGTGAGCAGACAGGTACAAATATGGATACTGATACCTTGGGATAAGGATGGCAGTAATCTTAGCTACAGGTGCCAACAGCAGGCCAGCCTAATGTGGAGGACATGACACAGAGGGTCTTATTTAATGCTTATCACATTATGAGGGAGATTAATTTTTTTGCTACTGAGAAAATCCCCAAAGAACATTAAGTAATTTAAACTCACATAACAAAAAATGGCAGAGCTAGTGGATGTGTCTGAAAGGCTCCATAGTGCAACCTTCTTCTATTTCAAGTGGAATAAACATATGTGCTCAGCCAATCTTTGCTGAGAACCTACTATGTGTCTTGGCATTGTTTTAGATGCTGAACCTGTCTGACTAGCTTAGGGAAGAGCTGGGAATGGTAGTGTGTGCTTGAAATCTCACCACTTGAAGGTTGAGGTAGGAAGATTGTGAGTACCAGACCAGCTAGGCTACATATAAAGGTCAAAGTAATCTGAAACACACTAGTGAGACCCTGTTTTTAAAAAAAGTAAAAAAGAGCCAGGAGTGGTGGCACACGCCTTTAGTCCTAGCACTCGGGAGGCAGAAGCAGGCGGATCTTTGTGAGTTCAAGGCCAGCCTGGTCTACAGAGTGAGTTCCAGGACAGCTGGGGCTACAGGGAGACCCTGTCTCAAAAAACAAAAAAAAAAAAAAAAAAAAGTAAAAAGAAAGGCCCCAAGTACACAAGCACACGCGTCCTCATGAGTGCACACACATACAGCTGACTGGTAGGATGTCCTGATTACGCAGCAAAAATAGTGCATTGCATCTTGGGAAACCCTTTGTACCCAGGAACATTTTATGGTGATATGCTGGTGTCAGCCAGAGTGTGAGCTCTGGCCTGATGTGCAGAAGAATCTCTCCCCCACTCAGTGTAAGTTAGCTCCCAGGAGTTATATATCACATATGTACATGTGTGTGCATTTTGTAAAGAAAACCCCGTTGCTACCTAAGTGTCTGTGCAAAGCAAGCACATTGCACACTTGGCTGGATGTGTGCAGACCCACATCTGAAATAACAGGAGTCTGTGTGCTGGCTTAAACAGCAAAACAAAGCAGGGATTAAAAGCATGGGCAGAGGCTGGTGACATCAAGATGAAACACATTGCCCATGGGGCAGCCCTAGGAAGAAAATCTGCCTGGAGCTGTGAGTGTTGGCTGTGAGTTCTCCAAGTGCCGATACTGTAGGGGACCTTCCCCTCCTCTTTTTGCACCTCTGGATTTCCTAAAACTGGTTACTTGTGTTCTAATTAAACTAACTCTAAAAGAAAGGAAAAATATCCTGCTTGGAAACACAGGAGGCATGGTGGAGAGGCATGAATGTACAGGCTCGGCAGAGGGAGAGGTGCCTGAGACTGAGGAAGAAGATTCCTATCATAACCCTGGCATGTTAGCATAAAAGGAACTCCAGAAACCACCCAGAGGGTAAGGCTATGTAGTGTAACAGGGCACTGCACCTGAGGGAACACTTTTCTTCACTTGTGAAGAACTTCACTATTTTGCCTTATTTCCCCTTCAAACTTGTTGACTCCAAAGATGTGCAGTGTACAAGACTGTCAAAACAGCTTCCCACAGACAGCTTAAGCAGTTCTTACTTTACAAAAGCAGCCTATGCAACAATTTTCAGTCAGAAACACAGTGTGTTGTTAGGAAGTTAACATGCCTCACTCTTCAGAATTTCAAAGGGGAAACTACAAAAATTGAAACACTATCAATCTAGCAACAGCTAATGTAAACTGTGTTTATAAATAAGTGGCGGGGCTAGAGAGATGGCCTAGCGGTTAAGAGCGCCGACCGCTCTTACAGAGGACCCGGGTTCGATCCCCAGCACCCACATGGCAGCCGAAAACCGTCTGAAACTCCAATTCCAGGAGAACTCCAGTTCCAGGGGAATCCGAGACCCTCTTCTGACCTCCGCGGCGTTGCACAACACGGGTGCACAAACCTGCATGCAGATAGTACATTCATACACATACAGAAATAAATAAAATTAAATAAAAAATCTTTAAAAAAATAAATAAGTGGCCAGCCATTTCTATGTCTGATAGAAAACTTTTAAAATTAAAAAATTTCTTGTGGCTGGAGAGATGGCTCAGCAGTTAAGAGCACCAACTGCTCTTGCAGAGGACCCGGGTTCGATTCCCAGCACCCACATGGCGGCTGAGAGCCATCTTTAACTCTAGTTCCAGGGGAATTCAACGCCCTCTTCTGACCTCTGTGACATTGTATGACACAGGTGCACCAACCTACATGCAGACAGTACACTTATACACATAAAAAATAATAATATATAAATAAATAAAACAAATTTAAAATTTTCTTTACTGTATTAGTGTTCCGGCTACTTGATATGTCTTTCCTCAGGATGTTATTGCTAACTCCCTATTGAAATTTAATAAGTACTTCATGGTGACATGAATCATTATGTAATTATTAATATTCATTTGCCATGAATATTACATAAAGTAAAATATTACATTGCCCTATATTGCTTTTGTCTCTAATAGAAGCTTTGTCAGTACAGAGATTAAATGTTAAAATTATGAGGCTCAAGTATTTTAAAATGTTAAAGAGTCTAAGATGAAGATGAAGATTCTAGCAAGTCATAAGAAAGACTGGCAAACTCAGTGATAAGCTCTAAAGACAATGAGACACAAGAGGAAGAAGAAGATGGAAACCATCATAAAGAATATATAGTTTTTTTTATTTTAAAAATTTTTTTTATTAATTTTTACTTATTTCTGTATGTGTATAAATGTACTGTCTGCATGCAAGTTTGTGCACCCGTGTCGTGCAATGCCGCGGAGGTCAGAAGAGGGTGTTGGATTCCCCTGGAACTGGAGTTCTCCTGGAATTGGAGTTCCAGACGGTCCTTGGCCGCCATGTGGGTACTGGGGATCGAACCCGGGTCCTCTGCAAGAGCAGTCGGCGCTCTTAACTGCTAGGCCATCTCTCCAGCCCCAAGAATATATAGTTTTTTAAAGAAGAAAAATGCCAGCGGTTAAGAGCACTGACTGCTCTTGCAGAGGACCCAGGTTCAAATCCCAGCACCCACATAGCGGCTAAGAACCATTTAATTAAAAAAAGAAAAATGTGATTGTTTTAAAGTAAGCTATTATATTTTAGAAAATGCTTAGAGCTTGACCAACATTTACTTTTTGTTTAACAGTAAGAATCATAGGATTTACACAGAACAGCCTTCTCTCTGCTCCCATTATTGCTGAGGAAAACATACATAGAGTTCTTTCATCTTGAGTAAGGAGAATCTTTTCCCAATTTATGCAAAAGTGCCTTTTGTGGCAATGACATGTTTTGCACAAGAAGTTGATACACTGTGAGCTTTCTGGCTATTGTTATATAATTGATGGAAGTTAAAATACAGTATGACCCCCCAAAAAATACAGTATGAGAAGTTTGTGTCCACAGATCAGGGCAGAGCAAAAGTTCCCAAGGTGACACCAACATACCCTCACCTATATGTGAAAAGTGGTCCTGAGAGGAGGGGAGGCTCCAGCCATGGGGCCAGGAATCCCTTCACCTGTGCTGACTGGGAGCTGGGAAGATCATGGGGGTGTGGCATACTTTCTTCCCTGGAACAATAGTTAGATGGTGTCAAAATCTGGGTTGCACTTAATAGCCTGGGCCATTTGTACAAATGTAATTAAACATGCCAAATCAAAGAAAAGACTAACCAGCTACTCCAGATATTACCCAACACCCTCATCTTCTCCAGGAGGAAGTCAAGGGTCATCTCCCACGCTCCGCCACCCCAGCACAGACAGCCATGCTGACTACCAAGCACTCTCGGGTGCTTTCTTCCCACTTAGCACACTTGTAAGAGTCAAAAGAGCCAAGAATAAAACTCCTAAATTCACAGAGGAAAAGACACAGCTTGCAGAGGTAAAGGCAGGGCTGGTTCATAGTCCAGATCTTTCCATTCATTCAGGAGCGAATCTTTTCAGATGTGAGGCAGCCACCTAAGTGGGCCCACTGGAACTCAGAGCTCTAGTGGGTAGAGCAGCCAGCCTGTCTTCACTGCATTCAGTCATGGTAGAAAAGCACCCAGAGGGTCCTCCCTCGGCTCTTCTCTGCACTGCCTAGACCCTGAGGTAGGCTTCCTCAGTAAGCCTCTGCAACTATGTGGGGTGAGCCCCAGTCCTGCTCATGTGGGGGTGCTGAGGAAGAGGGAACCAGGTCAGATAGTGTCCACACCGCCACCTTGACCCTATCACTCCTGTTGCTTCTCAGCTGCTATTCCCATGGGCTCCCTAAAGTGTCCACTGGCTCCAGTGGAGACCCGCTGCTCTCTCTGAGACCCCTCAGGTGCTACCAGCCCTGGCAGCTGGGGCAGGCTGGCCTGGGTGGTCCCTCCTTTCTAATGAAATGGGGGGTTTGGTTTTAAGTGGACACTTTCAGTGGCCAGGGTTATTTTTAGAAAATGATTTGCAAACATTCCCATTCCCTCATTTCCAAACCAAAATTCCATCCTGTGGCATTTCTCAAAAATCCCTTTGTAAATATCTTTTGTGGAAACATTTACCGTGCACATTAGCCAAAGCCATGGGATTTAAAAGATAAAGCCGGTCTGAAGTTTACACAATGCAGATCCTTTCTGGAAATTCTTAATGAAAATCAGATGTTCGTAAGACCTGCCAAGCTCTGGACATTTCAGGTGAGTGCCAAGCTCAGTTGGAATCTCAATTCAGAGACCTGGGGGTGGGGGTGAGGGGGTAGTCCTGGGGTGGAGGAAGGTGACAGTAAGCCTCTGGCCTCACTGTTAATGTCTCACCATCCTACTGTTGCTAATCTTAGCTAAGCACTAATTCTCTAAGTTGAATGGTGAATATCCATGGTTTCTGAAATTGTTAGCTGAATGTGGAGTCAACCTAATTTGCAGTGAGAGATGTCTGCATTTTTTCCCTATGGAAGATCCCTTTGGGGTATAAAACTGAAGACGAGTTTAAGCATCCTTTACAGGACTGAATCACCATGGGTTTACAAACTTGGAACCTTTGCAGCCTGCGGTCTGGAACTGACTACGGTCTGACTAAGCCTTCCCCTTACATGAACATTTGAAAAGAACAAGTTCAGCCTCTAAAAACAGATTCCTTCCTGGACTTTGCTAAACAGAGAGAATAAAACCAAAGCACTATGTTCCAAAAAATTAGACTAAGGCACACGCTAGGCAGATACACACAGAAAAACTGACCTCATCTACCTAGCACAGTCCTAAAACAAGCTGTTCAAATGCCAATAGTAGTAAAAGAAACTTTCATGAGTAAAATGTTACTATATGTTTCACAGATATTTATCATAATCCATTGTAAACTAAACTCAAAAACGTCAAAGTAAGTGTAGGTCATGAAACCAGAAAGAGTTCTAGTGTGAACTCACTATTAAAAACAATCTCTGATTGGGTGTAAAATCACAACTTTCTACCCATTCCATCTCAGAAAATATTGCTGAGGTGTTTCAAGCAGTTGAGTAGAATTAATCTCAAGACTAATTTGGCGAGAGGTCTAGGGATAGAAAGTTCTCCACTTGGAAAATGAGATCGTCGTCCCAGACTTCTCAGACTTGGTAACTAAGCAGTTTCTCCGAAGCTGCTTATCTGGACACAGTTTATGTGACCTATGACTATCGGCTGTCCTGCAAATTAACACACTCTCAGAAGGCCCATTCTTGCACGAGAGCTGGGCTTGTCTGCATATGAGGGATGTCTTGTGTCTCAGGATGCTGGGGGTGCAGCCAGCAGGGACACCCTTACCTCTCACTGTTCTTCTTGCCACTGGAGGAGCTGCTGCCAGAGCCTGTGCGGTTCCGACTTCCTTTGGAGTCCCCAGAGCTCTCCCTCCGGCCACCAGGAGATACTCTCTCAGAAGAGCTGGTCCGATTGATGCTGCAGGGAGAGCAGAGCAGGTGAGAACGAATCCTCCAGAGCAGGACTTCACTGGTGAGTGTCCAGAGAGGACACACTTGGGCCATCACACTCCCATGTGGACGTTTGAAAGACAAGGGATCCAGGGGGCTGGAGAGATGGCCTAGCGGTTAAGAGCGCCAACTGCTCTTACAGAGGACCCGGGTTGGAGCACCCACATGGTGGCCTAGAACCGTCTGAAACTCCAGTTCCAGGGGAATCCGACACCCTTTTCTGACCTCCGAGGCATTGCACAACACGGGTGCACACACTTGCATGCAGACAGTACATTCATACACATACAGAAATAAATAAATAAATGAAAGACAAGGGGTCCAAAATCCTAACTATAGTGATCAAAACTGCCTCATAATGGAATCTATGCTCTTCACACTGTGCACTGACAGGCACTAGAGTTCAGAGTATTGGTGGAAACTGAACCAAAGACTGTCCCTACCCCATACACTGCAGAGGATCCTTTGAATGACATGAACCAACTTCAAGGATGGATGAGTCCAGACCAGTGGCACTTAGTTAGTCCCCCAGGAAACATTCCCCAACATCTGGAGTTGTTTATAGGTATAGAAAATAGGTATATGAGGGGGCTGGAGAGATAGCCTAGCGGTTAAGAGCTCCGACTGCTCTTGCAGAGGACCTGGGTTCGATCCCCAGCACCCACATGGTGGCTGAAAACCGTCTTTAACTCCAGTTCCAGGGGAATCCTACACCCTCTTCTGACCTCCGCGGCATTGCATGACATGGGTGCACCAACCTACATGCAGACAGTGCATTCATACACATATGAAAATAAATAAAAAAATTTAAAAAAAGAAAATAGGTATATGAGTCAAACACTTTGCTGTTAATAAATCATAAAGAAATTTACCTTAAAACAGTTCTTTGGTATAGATACAGCTTCGTCCATTTACTCAATGTGATAGGCAATTTAAATACAAATGAGATAGATGTGTGTGCTGGATAGCTTTAGTGTTAGCTTGACACACCTGGGTTGAAGGAGCCTCAACTAGGGAATTTCCTCCATTGGACTGGCCTGTGGCCATGTCTGTGGGGGTGTTTTCTTGATTGTTGAGTGATATATGAGGACCCAGCCCACTATGGGCAGTGCTACCCCTGGGCAGGTTGTTCTGTATTGTATAAGAAAGCAGGCTGAGCATGGGCCAGGGGAGCAAGCCACTAAGCATCCAGGTTCCTGGCCTGAGTTCCTACCTTGAGCTCCCTAAGTGATGAATTATGACCCAGGAGATTTAAACTCTTTCCTCCCCAAGTTGGTATTGGTCGGAGTGTTTTGTCACAGCAATTGAAGACAAATTGGAACAGAAATTGGTGCCAAGAAGGGGTACTGCTATGACAGACCTGGTTCAGGTATTTCTGGGAAGACTGTGGAAGCATTTGGAACTTGGGGTTAGAAAGGCTATTGAGTGCCTAGAGTCTGTTTTTGTGGAGCTTGTAACAGTTATGCTGAAAGAGCTGTAGACAATGTAGCCTGGCTTGTGACGTTTCAAAGAGAAGCAGAGAATATCAGGACTGTTTGTATGATGTTTTGAATTGAGAATCTGTGGGTTCTGGTCAGCTAGGGCTGAAAAATCAGCTGTAAGGAACAAGAGACCAGAACCTGAAGTGAATCCTTTGTTTTACTGGGACAATTGATGCTGGTTAGCTGGGGCTGAAAAACCAGCTGTAAGGAACAAGAGACCAGCATCACTGTGGTGAAATCTTCTGGGAAGAATTTCCTCAGGGTCAACACACAAAAGCTGTGGTCCAGAGGGAACCTGAATCTCCATCTCAAGCTGGAAGCAGGAAGAGTCTCCTACATGGTTCTGGTGTTGAAAATGGTCACAGAGAGCACTATGAGAGGTCAGGAAAGACCATTGGTGGAAGTGCACCTCGGTTGCAGTGACGACCCCAGGATTGCAGGGGTCATGAAGAGAAACTGAGGCTTTGCACCAGGAGAGGTCAGAAGAGACCACTGGCAAAGGTGCTGCCTCAGTTTCAGTGGAGACCCCAGCTTTTTGGAGACGCCAGGACCGTGGGATGACCACCAAGAGCAGCAGCAGGTGTGGAATGGAGCTGGCTTGGGCTTCTGAGATGATCTCTGTGTGCTGTGAATGGCAGAATCAGAGAAGTGGAGCTGGTGAATCCCTTTGGAGCCCAGAAGATCTTGAGTAAATCCTATATGTCCAGCCTCGACATACTTTGCTTGACTAAAGTTTTGCTTAAGTGTGCCTGATTCTTCCCTTTGAAATAAAACAGTACTTGACTGGTTCTTAATTTTGCAGGAACCTACAGCTGAGAAACTTTTAAAAGAGACTTTGAACTTTAAGTGAGTTTTTAAGGAATGTGGGACTTTTAAGGTTGTACTGTTTTATGGTGTGATATTAACATCATACGTTAGGAATAAGAAATTAAAAACTCATGGTTTAATAGTGATGTGTTCTGTGTGTCAAGTTGACAAGGGGTCAGTTGTGCTGGATAGCTTTAGTATCAACTTGACACACCTGGGTTGAGGGAGGCTCAATTAGGGAATTGCCTCTATTCACTGGCCTGTGGTCATATGTTTATGGAGCATTTTCTTGATTGTTGAGTGATGTGTGAGGGCCCAGCCCATTAAGAGCAGTGCCACCCCTGGGCAAGGTGTCCTGCATTGTATAAGAAAGCAGGCTGAGCATGGGCCAGGGGAGCAAGCCAGTAAGCAGCGTTCCTCCATGGCTTGAGTTTCAGCTCCTTACTCCAGGTTCCTGTCCTGAGTTCCTACCTTGGGCTCCCTCAGTGATGAACTGTGACCTGAGAGATGTAAGAAGAATAAACACTTTCCTCCCCAAGTTGATACTGGACAGAGTGTTTTGACACAACAACTGAATTCAAACTAGAACAATGTGCTTATTTTTACATAAAGAATTGAGGGGTTGGAGAGATGGCTCAGCGGTTAAGAGTGCCGACTGCTCTTGCAGAGGACCCGAGTTCGATTCCTAGCACCCACATGGCGGCTAAGAACTATCTTTAACTCCAGTTCCAGGGGAATCCGACACCCTCTTCTGACCTCCGTGGCATTGCAGGACACGGGTGCCCCAACCTACAAGCAGACAGTACATTCATACACATAAAAATAAATAAGCCAGCTATGGTGGTGCACGCCTTTAATCCTAGCACTTGGGAGGCAGAGGCAGGCAGATCTTTGTGAGTTCAAGGCCAGCCTGGTCTACAGAGTGAGTTCCAGGCTAGCTGGGGCTACAGGGAGACCCTGTCTCGAAAAAAAATACCAAAATAAATAAGCCAGGTGTGGTGGCGCACGGCTGTAATCCTAGCACTTGGGAGGCAGAGGCAGGTGGGTCTTTGTGAGTTCAAGGCCAGCCTGGTCTACAGAGTGAGTTCCAGGACAGCTGGGGCTACAGGAAGACCCTGTCTTGGAAAGACCAAAAAGTAAATAAATACATAAATAAATAATAAAATTAAAAAATTTTTTGAGACAGTCTTAAAAAAGAATTGAATCCCGGTTAAACCTTTGATACTGTAGGATGTACAACATCTTCAGCATTTTTCAGAGTTGACTGGTGCTTTGTATAATTTTCAATGGCGAAAACTCCACTTAACATAAATATATAGTACAAACTGGCAGAAATCGGTCTAGGGCCATATCAGAACTTGTCGGAAATTCTGTTCTGATCCTAAGCCAAAATTAGTGATTTATGAAACCAAAGTCAGCAACTCAAATGGAAATTTAAAAACTATCATTTTTAATTATGTGTATATGTTTTGTCTATGTGCACATGTGAGTGCAGTGCCTGTGGAGGCCAGAAGAGGGTGCTGGATTCCCTAGGGCTGGAGTTACAGGCAGTTGTCACCTGCCTGATGTGGGGGTTGGGAACCCAATTCAGGTCCTCTGTAAGAGAAAAAAGTGAGCTGGTCGTGGTGGCACATGCCTTTAATCTCAGCACTAGGCAGAGACAGGCGGATCTCTAAGTTCAAGGCCAGCCTGGTCTACGTAGTGAGTTCCAGGGCAGCAGGGGCTATAGGGAGACCCTGTCTCAAAAAGAAAAAAAAAAGTGCTCTTAGCCACTGAACCATCTCTCCAGTCCCAAGAGAAATTTAATTTTTTATTTATATATATTTTTGGGTCTCCTTCTAGGCACAGGTGGCCTGGAACTGGCTATGTAGGTTGGCCTTGAACTCACAAAGATCTGCCTGCCTCTGCCTCCCAGGTGCTGGGATTAAAGGTGTGTGCTACAGTACCCGGCTTACTTTAAAATTTATATTTAATATCAGTTCCACTCCACTCCTCCTACAACATCCTCCCCATGCCTACTCAATTCCCTAACCTCCTCTTTAGTTGTTTTTGTTACATAATATGCAACAGCTTATATGCAACCAACTGAATCCATTTGGTGGTGGACATGTGGACATGTGTTAGGGCTGACCACTTGGGACTGGATAATCTATCAGAAAATAGATCCTCCTTTCTTATTTTAATAAGGAAACTTATTTTTATTATGTACATAGATGTTATGCCTGCATACGTGTAAGCATAGCCATGTTGTACAATGCCCATGGAAGACAGAAGAGGGAGTCAGGTACCGTGGAACTGGGGTTTTGCATAGTTGTTAGGCACCATGAGGGTGTTGGTCTTCTGCAAGAAGAGGAATGCTCTTAACCGCTGAACCATCTCTCATATACGGTGCTCCATCTACAGGTGGACTCTTGTGAAATTTCCCTCATCCCTTTCAGCATGTCAACTAGTGTCATTCATTATCTAGGTCTTGCTTAGGCAACCTTATTATTGAGCCAAACAGCAATAATTTTTTATTTGTTTTTATTTTTATTTATTTATTTTTTGAGACAGGGGCTTCTTGTAGCTCCAGCTGGCCTGGAACTCACTACGTAGACCAGGCTGGCCTTGAACTCACAGAGATCTGCCTGCCTCTGCCTCCAGAGCACAGAGAAGTAATTTTTTTAAATCATGCATTCTAACACAATATAATCCAAAAATGTATTATTATATACATACATACCGAGGAATAACAGGAAAAAAAAAACCCTCTTTTTTACCATGATTAAACCATCATGTTTCTATAAGGGCAGGAAGCTTTACATACGGTAAGAACATGGAGTTCACTGCATACAATAGACTTGGGTCTGAAATTAGGTGTTTCAGGCAGCACTGTTGGCAGTGTGTGTCATGACAGCATACAAAGTACAAAGCGTGTACTTTGTGTGTTCAGAACCAAGGCTGCAGTGAGGTCACATGATGCAGTATAGGTCAACACTGCCAGAAACAACTTGGAGCCATTGTGTATTTGATTTTGAATTAATTTTGGGATGTTGGTTGTTCAGAAATCTTTTACTCTTACCAAATTTTTCACAGCCCCTTTATTTAGTTATGTGACCCCATATGAGGTTGTTTAAGAAGCTGTGGTGTAGGCAAGGGCACTTAATATATAGGAAGCCCACAGGCCCAAAGCAGAACCAGGGAGAGTTCACTGAAGACTGAGCGACTGTCTCAGAGCATCCAATAGACCAAACGGCATGTCCTCCAATCTTCATCTGTTGGAACCCTGGCCCTCCATGCCACAGTTCTTGGAGGGACATGATTAGACCAAGAGGGAAGAGTCTTTACAATGTAGTTAGCACCCTCATAAAGGGGTCCCTGAGAGCCCACTCACCTCTGTCCACCACATAAGGAAACAATGAGAAGTGGCAGCCGAGGACGAGGAAGAGGCCCTCACAGAACCTCGTGCATGAAGCCTGCTCAAGGACTCTACTCCCCAAACCATGAGTACCCACTTCCTCTTCCTGTGGCTTCTCAGCCACAAACTTGTGTAGCCTGTGGTACTGTGGTATAGCAGCCCAAGCTCACCAGAGATGAGCACATGACTGTTAGAAACCTCCCTGGGAGTTCCTTCCTTGTAGATCAACTTTGAGATCTTCTCACATGCATCATATTTGCACACTTTCCCCAGAGCCTCACACAGATGAGACAAGATGAAATAAATAGGTATGTGAAGAAGTCTCATTCTCTGACCCTGGGACAGAGTCCAGGTATTCTGTTGTCACATCTGCTTATCTTTGAGAAGGGAGCAGGGGTACTCTGGAGGTATTCTGGGGGGCAGGTACCAGCCTGGCTGGGTCTGGCTAGATCCATGGAGCCAGAGAGATGGCAGACGCACATGGAAGTGTGGAGCTCCTGCTGTGGCTGGGACAGGACCGTCCATCTGGTGTCCACTGAAGGAGGTCACTGAGCCACAGATATAGAGGAAGTCACCAGGCAAGGCAGCAAGGAAGGAGAGAGGAAAGTGAGCGGAGTCCCCAGGGAAAAGTAATTCTTCAGGTTGGGAAGCTGCTGTGGTAGTGGGTAGCAAAGACAGGGCAGAGGAGGGAGAGAAGTCAGGGCATCTTGGGAGCTCTTCAAGGGACACGCCCCATGGAGGGAAGGTAAGAAAGCAGTCTCATAAAGAAGGGCACAGGAGCTGAGGGATGTGAGACAGCCGCCTGCTGCTAAGTTCCATGGCTGTTTCCACACAGGTGCCCCCTGCTGTCTTGGTCCCTCTTCCCTCTGCACATCCTGCTGTTTCTTTCCTTCTCAGTGTCTTCCTTGTCAGCCCAGCATTTCTGTCTCTTCTTCCCTGAGACCAGCCCTTGGTCCTTTTCCTTCTAATCATTTCCGGTGATAACCTCTTGGCATGTTTGTAAAAACCACTTGATATCTACGCAGCGGTAAAGAAAGACGAAATCATGAGCTTTGCAGGTAAATAGCTGGAGCTAGAGGACATCATGCTGAGTGAAGTAACACAGTCCCAGAAAAACAAACAACGAATAGTATCCCTCATCTGTGGGTGCTAGTGCCAATTACCTAATTGTATGACAAACTTAGCAATGTCAATGTGATCTGAAAACAACTATGCTCTTATATTGTGAATCCCTTAAAATATAATAAAAAAAAAACACGATGTAATACTGGCTTTTGAAAAATGATCCCATTCTCAGAGGGAGAAAACGTACTCAGGGTAAAGCAAGACCATCATCATCTTCATACACACTCTGTTGTCTTTCTGATGACTGAAGAAGCTTTAAATTTGCATTACCAGCGTCTCACAAGTGGAGTCTACATGGCTGTGCCTGAAGGTCAGTGCACGTTTTGGGTTTTGTTATTTTGTTTTTTTTTTTAGAATGCTCAATTTGGGGACAAGAAAATTATACAGTTTAGGACAATAAAACTTTTCTGAAATCCAGGATTACAGTTTAAAGATCATAGAAACCTTTCTCCCCAGAGTTTACCATCTTCCTGTGATGAAAGCCACCAGCTGATGTAGCTTGCGCAGTTCCCTTTGCCAAGTACCCAGAGCACACTCTGAAGCTCTTTCCTGGGACCAGCTAAAAGGGGCCTTAGGGACTCAGCAGTAGCGGAAAGTGGCTCAGAGTGTCATCTCTGCAGTGTCCTTGTGGGAGTTCATGGCAAGTTCATAGCAATTTAAAGAACTGTATAAAACACCTTACAGAACAGAAAAGTCATGCTATGGCTTGACTAACTAATTTTCAAATGGCAAACACTAACCAATTTTCAAATGAATACTCAGCCTGGTGCCTGGAAGAGGTGACAGTGGGTGTCAGTGAGGGAAACAGTGGTGGCCACAATAGTTAATGGGAACTGAGTGATCTGCATCTTCATCGATTACTTCATGTAAACCTCACAAACCTCCTGACAAAATATCATTATCCTCGGTTTACAGATACAGAAATAAATTCAAGGGTAGGCAGCAACTTGCCCAAGGTTCCGCAAGTGTCTGGTTGATGGCTCCAGCTGGCTCCCTCTGTTCTAGCCACCTTCCTTGTTGCCAGAAGCCATGTTTAATCTTCATTGGGGAATAGCAAAGGAATTACATTCCTTCTGCACACAAAAGTACACCAGGTTTTCAGGACCTGTTGAGTTTCTACAAATCAATAACACAGTTGCATGGCTTAAGCCACTGTGAGCCCCTGCATGAGATCATGAAGCCACTGTGTTGTAGGGAGGAGTAGCTAGCGTTGCAGAGAAGACCCAAGTTCCCCTCGCCTTGGTGTTGATCTAGGCAGAACTATTTTGTCCACGTGGAAGAGCAGAAGGAAGGTGAGGACCAGGTGAAAGTGTGGGAAAGTATTCCAATGAGCTTCCATAAACCACAAGATGCTAATTCCAGAATGGAAAGGCGGCATGTTTTGCATACACAGCTTGGTATAATCCATCACAACTCTTTCAAGACATTTGTCATGCCCACATTTGCATTAAAATGTTAAACTTTAAAAGAAAAGTTACTATTGTCCTATATGTAGGGGGGGAGGGAATAAGACATTTCCTTTTGAGAGCCAAGAGTCCTTATGAATTAAAGAGGATTTAGGAGGCCTCAGATGAAGGACAGAAAATAAAAGCTTGATGATATTAGCAGCAATGAGGGCAGTCAGAGAGAGTGGTGCCCTGCACACACTGCAGGAAGCCGCCTTTAATCACCAGCAGGGAATATCAAATACGTTATGGTGCCTCCAACAGCAAGCAAAGACAATGGTCTTTATTTGGGGTAGCAGCTTGTGAGAGGCCTATCAATAACCAGAACATTTCTCAGTACTTAAGGCAGACTGCATGCTTTTCCTGTGTGCTTTCCCTGGAGTGTTTCTTCCTTTCCCAGCTGCTTCTCTATGTCTTGCACCTGACCCCCAAACTTCTAAGTCTGAAGGGAAAGTCTTTATATTTCATTATATATGCATTCGAGAATTCTTGCTGATTTAAATTTCAGACATGATAAAAAAATCTGAGACAGGTGACACTTTTTTATGATTCGATAACAGCAATAAGCTGGAGAAGCTACAATTATGCCTTTCTATTATCACGTGGTTTAGACACAAGAAATCCCCCCCCCCAAATTTTGCAAAAAGGTCTTGAACATTTATAATCAACAGAGATTTGGCTCTTATGAACACAGAGTTTCTGATGGTAGTTTAAAACTATGACCCCCTCAACAGACACTCCCCTGGTGGCCTAAAAGCCCCAGGAATCCTCCTGCCTCTTACAGCATTGAAGTTCTGGATGTGTGCAACTGCACCCAATTTCTTTTTTAATATATATTTTTAGTTTTTGAGAATTTCAGACATGAGCACTATATGTGCATCATCATTCCCACCCTAACTCCATCTCAGTTTCTTGTCTTCATCTTTATTACTGTTCACACACACACACACACACACACACACACACACACATCACTGAGTCCAGTTAGGTGCTAGTGTGTACATCTGTTTACGGCTGAGCACCTGGGATTAGATAACCCACCAGGGAGCTCATCCTGTTGTAGGAGATAATTTATCACTACATTATTCCTTGTAATAGTAACTTTTTTTCCCCTAAAACCTTGTTCCAGGAGAAGCGGTCAACTTAATGTTATGCGAATGATTTATCTATCTCTATATTGTTCATTGTAATGACTACTTGTTTTTAGAACTTACTCCAAACTTAAGTTCAACTTGTTTTTTTTTAACTTTGTTCTTCCCTATACTTTTATGAATCACATATCATGCAATTGTTTTATGCTGTGGTTCGGGGGGAGGGGGTGACTGACTGATCACAGAAAACCTCAACATGTATTTTCCTCATACCTCCAGAAATAGTTAACAGCCAAGTTCCGCTTCTGTAACTCTTGGTTGCAAAGAAATCAGATTGTCTCTGACTCTAAGAAGACTCTCCTGCTTCTGAGCAGGGCCGCTTCTTTTCCTCCTACTCCCAAGGAGGCTGGAAGTTTGGCCCTGCCGTAAAATAAACCTTACCTTGTAGCTTTGATGTGTGCCTCTGATTCCCAACCTACAACAATCCCTGGAGAAAACTGGTTCTCCCTCTCAGCAGCTGTTGATTGCCTGTAGCTCTTTAAGGAGAGGTGGGACCCTGTGTCCTACCCACGTTGGCGTGTCAACTTGTTTTGTCACTACACAGACCTTGTCAGCTACCATATTGTGGAGATTTTGTGGGTACCTTTCCCTATCATGACAAGAATGTATTATCTAGCAGGAGGAGGCCAGGCCTGCTCCTCTGGCTCTTACAATCCCCCACCCACAGTTTTTCTATGAAGTTCCCTAGCATAGGGTTTCACTGTGGACAGTGGGTACTGGGGCTCTAAACCCAGGGTCTCATGCATGTGTAGCAAGCACTCTTACTCACTGACCCATCTCTGCATGTTTTCTCCCAAACTGTTATCTTTGGGAGAAAACACAAGTCCTCTCTGAAGAACACTGTCTTAGAAAGTCTTAGAGGAAAAACACTACTTTCCCCTACCATAGAAAACTCACTACCTAAGGCTGGAGAGATGGCTCAGTGGTTAAGAGTGCTTGCTGAACTTCCAGAGGATCCCAATTCAGTTCCCAGCACCCACATTGGACAGCTCATAACCACCAATAACAACAGTTCCAGGGAATCCAATGCCCTCTTCTAGCCTCTATGGGCACCTGCACACATGTAGTATACACTCACACATATACACATAAATAAAAGTACATCTTTTTTTAAAAAATGCTAGCATTTGGATGGCTGAGGCAGGCAGATCTCAGTGAGATCAAGACCAGCTTGGTCTACAAAGTGAGTTCCAGGCTGTATGGGATTACATGGAGACGAAAGAAAGGAAGGAAGGAAGGAAGGAAGGAAGGAAGGAAGGAAGGAAGGAAGGAAGGAAGGAAGGAAGGAGAGAGAGAAAGAAAGAAAGAGAGAGAGAAAGAGAGAAAGAAAGAAAGAAAGAAAGAGAGAGAGAGAGAGAAAGAAAGAGAGAAAGAGAGAAAGAGAAAGAGAGAAAGAGAGAAAGAGAGAAAGAAAGAGAGAAAGAGAGAAAGAAAGAAAGAAAGAAAGAAAGAAAGAAAGAGAAAGAGAGAGAGAAAGAAAGAGAGAAAGAGAGAAAGAAAGAAAGAAAGAGAGAAAGAAAGAGAGAGAAAGAAAGAAAGAGAGAAAGGAAAGAAAGAGAGAAAGGAAAGAAAAAGAGAGAAAGAGAGAGAGAAAGAAAGAGAGAAAGAGAGAAAGAGAAAAAGAAAGAGAGAAAGAGAGAAAGAGAGAGAGAGAAAGAGAGAGAAAGAGAGAGAGAGAAAGAAAGAAAGAAAGAAAGAAAGAAAGAAAGAAAGAAGAGAGAGGAAGGAAGGAAGGAAGGAAGGAAGGAAGGAAGGAAGGAAGGAAGGGGAAGGGGAAGGGGAAGGAGAAGGGAAGGGAAGAAGAGAAAAGAGAAGAGAAGCGAAAAGAAAAGAAAAGAAAAGAAAAAAGAAAAGAAAAGAAAAGAAAAAAGAAAAGAAAAGAAAAGAAAAGAAAAGAAAAGAAAAGAAAAGAAAAGGAAAAGCTGATTGCCTGGGTTGTGGAAACTGATACTGGGTGTCTTCTGAGAGCTGGCAGGTTCTAACTGATTCCTCCCTGGCTCAACAGCAGAATAATCCCATCTCTAGGTTGCTACTGACCACAGACTCAAAACCCACAATCTATTCAACACCTCCATTTTATTGGATCTGAATAACAAAGAAACATCTTTAAAAAAAGAATTCTGAGTCACAGTCTCACGTTTTAGTCCAACAGAGCCTGGAACTCACTATACGGATTCAGCTGGCCTTGCATTCATGGTAATCCTCCTGCCTTAAATTTTCAAGTGCTGGCATGAAAGGGATGAACTACCATGCCTGGCTTCAAAATAACTTTAAAAAAAATTGTGGCTGGAGAGATGGTCTAGCAGTTAAGAGCGCCGACCGCTCTTACAGAGGACCCAGGTTCTATCCCCAGCACCCACATGGCGGCCGAGAACTCTCTGAAACTCCAATTCCAGGAGAACTCCAGTTCCAGGGGAATCCGACACCCTCTTCTGACCTCCGCGGCACTGCACGACATGGGTGCACAAACTTGCATGCAGACAGTACATTCATACACATACAGAAAAAAATAAAAAAATTTTTTAATTAAAAAAAAATCAACTGAGAGCTGGAGAGATGGGTCAGTGATTATTAAGTGGTTCTTACAGAGAACCTAGGTTTGGTTCCCAGCATCCACATGGCAGCTAACAACCATCCTCAACTCTGGTTCCAAAGGATCCAGCAATGTCTTCTGGCTTCCAAAGGCATTGCACGACACAGATATACTTGCTTACCTGCAGGCAAAACATTCATACACATAAAATGAAAAAGAAAAATATATTTTTAGAAAATCAACTGAAATCAGATCTCGTTTTCAGCTCCTTGCATGCTGACTTCTGCCCAGTCACACAGACGACAAGCACAGCTATTTTCCTGATGGGTGGTTGGCTGTTTGTTTGGAAGCAACAGCTGCTTCACTGCCGCACTTGGCGTGGAACACTGTCAAGACGCTGCTCCTACCGGTTCGGCCATTCTGGTCTCTGCTGCCCCCCTCACCCCCCAGTGTTCTTCTGCCCCTCCCCCTGTGCTCTGCTCTACTTATTCCCCAACCCCCACCCCCACCCCCAAGAGAACAAGCAACTGTCGCTCTTAAGCCAGTGGAGGCTGTTCTGCTGCTTCCAACACAGCAGGTATGGCCTACAATGCTTTCCCTGCATTTTCTGCCCCTTTTCTTTTCACGAATAAAAACAAAGATTTTCCCAAGGATTCCAAAGTGAGACCCCAACCCCAAACTAAGTCTTAATTGGATACACAAAGCACAACTGCTGGGGCTGGACTGTTTCCAAGGGAGATTTTGTTCTTAAGCACCAGGCTGGAAACCTGCAGAGTCTTCTCTTGAAAACAAACACACCCCAAGCATGCCCCAGATGTCCCCGCTCAGAGTTCACTTGGAACTGTGATTACAACCAAATTCTCCTAAATGTATTTGCTGGGCCTTAGACCCTTTTTTATCTCAGTATTCAGGATGTCCTACTGGCTTATTTCTGATGTTAGAAATCTTTCCTGGAGCAGGCCAGTGAACAGCATTCCTCCATGGCTTGTGCTTCAGCTCCTACCTCCAGGTTCCTGCTCTGAGTTCCTGCCTTGGGCTCCCTAAGTGATGAACTGTGACCCAGGAGATGTAAGCTGAATAAACCCTTTCTCCTCCCCAAGTTGGTGTCGGTCAGAGTGTTTTGTCACAGCAATGGAAGACAAACTAGGACAGAAACTGGTACCAGAAGAGTGGGGTATTGCTGTGACAGACCTGACCTTAGTGTGTTGGGGAAGGATTGTGGAGGTGTTTGGAACTTTGGGCTGGGAAGATCATTGAATGGCTAAAGATCATTGCTGTGGAGCTTGGAGCAGTTTTGCTGAAGGGGTTGTAGAAGATAGAGGCCTGGCTTATGAAGTTTCTAGTTTCAAACGGGAGCAGAGATCATCAGGACTGTGTAATATGTGGGTTCTGGTCATCTGGGGCTGAAGAATCAGCTGTAAATAACAAGAGACCAGAACCTGAAGGGAAATCTTTGTTGTACTGGGACAATTGATGCTGGTTATCTGGGGCTGAAAAATCAGCTGTAAGTAACAAGAGACCAGCATCACTGTGTTGAAATCTTCTGGGAAGAATTTCTTCAGGGTCGGCACACAGAAGCTGTGATCCAGAAGGTGCCTGAGCCTCCATCTCAAGCCAGAAGCAGAACTTGGTAGTGTGTAAGAGTCTCCTATATGGTTCTGGTGTTGAAATTTGAGGGGGTCACAGAGAGCAGCCGAGGCTTGGCACTGTGAGAGGTCAGGAAAGACCGTTGGTGGAAGTGCACCTCGGTTACAGTGGAGACCCCAGGATTGCAGGGGTCATGGAGAGAAGCTGAGGCTTTGCACCAGGAGAGGTCAGAAGAGACCATTGGTGAAGGTGCTGCCTCGGTTTCAGTGGCGACCCCAGCTTTTTGGAGATGCCAGGACCATGGGACGACCACCAAGAGCAGCGGCAGGTGTGGAATGGAGTTGGCCTGGGTCTGCAAGATGAGCTGTGTGTGCCACGGACGGCCGAGTCGGAGAGGGGGAGCTGCCGAAACCCTTTGGAGCCCAGAGGATCATGAGTGAATCCCAGGTGTCCAGCCTTGAGCTACTTTGCTGGACTTAGGTTTGTTTGAGAGTGCCTGATATTCCATTTGAAATAAAACATTACTGTTTTTGGGATTTTACAAGCAGCCACACAAAACTTTAAGAGACTTTTCATAGACTGAACTTTTAAAGCATTTTGGACATTTTTAAGGGCTGTGGGGCTTTTAAGGTTGTACTGTGTCCTTAGGTTGTAATGTGTTGCACAGCAAATCCTTTGGGGGTAAGAAATGGAAAGTTTGTGGTCTAATAGTGATGTGTTTTGGTGTGTCACGTGGAACAAAGGGGGTCAATAGCGCTGGATACCATTAGTGTCAACTTACATCTGGGTTGAGGGAGCCCCAAGTGGGGAAATTGGTCCATTGGATTGGCCGTGGCCACATCTGTGGAGTCTTGTCTTGACATGGTCGAGCAGTGTGGAAGGCCCAGCCACAATAGCATTGCCACCGCTGATTCAGGTTTCAGTTTGTAATAGCGATATAATGAAGGCCGGCTTGGTGCATTAACCAGGGTAGCAAGCCATTTAGACAGCATTCCTCCATGAGCCTGTGCTTCAAGCCTCCTAGCCTCCAGGTTTCCTACCACTGCTTCCTGTCTTTGGGCCCCCCTAAGTGGATGAACTTGACCCCGGGAGATGTAAGCTGAATACACCCCTTTCCCCTCCCCCCCCCAAAGAAAAAAAAAAAGAAAGAAATCTTTCCTAAGGAGAGAACTCTGTGAACCTCACCACAGTCACGGCTACAGGCTGCTGTTGCCATGTCCCGCTCCAGATGGATGGGGCTCACAACAACAGAAGCTGGAGGAACTACATACAGTCCTCTGCATGCACAGCACAGAGTCTAGAAAACCACATACTTCCAGATGACAGCCTCATGCTGACAACACCTGAGCAGGTGAACTGGACAGGATTACTTCATAATGAAAAAGAGGATCGCGCTTGGGCTGTGCTCAGTTTTCGAGTCCCCATGAGAGACGTCCTACGCCTCCTGCCCCAAAGGCCTGGGTTTTATCGATTCCCGTACCACCCCCCTAATACGACAACCCAAAAAACACCCAATGGGCGGCCAGGGCTGTACACGACGACCGCGGCCTCCGGTCCGTTTTTCCCGCGGAGCCCATTTTTTAAATGCTCGTTCTTATATGAGTGTTGTGCACATAACTAAATTGTCCCCCTATGTCGGGTACTGCACTACCCAGGAACTCTTCTTACTAGCCAGGAACTCAGAAGACTCAAGCCTCTGCCCACAGCACAGACCTGCTGCTCTCCCTAGAGTCTAGATTCCTGAAGAATGGGCAGCTCTGTCTCTGGCTTGTAACTTGCCAGAAACCTCTGCTGAGGATTGCTGTCAGTCCTGACCCCAGTTCATGCTTCTAAACAGTGGACATATCAAAACAGTTTTTGTGAGGAGATATCAGGGCCAAGTGGAGAGCTTTGCCAGGCCAGGTGGAGCCAAAGTCTTCACCTCATGCCTGACAGGCTGTGAGGCCCAGTCGCTACCCACTCTACCCGACCAGGTGGAGCCCACATTCCCACCCTCTACCCTGACCAGGTGGAGCCCACATTCCCACCCTCTACCCTGACAGGTGGAGCCCACATTCCCACCCTCTACCCTGACCAGGTGGAGCCCACATTCCCACCCTCTACCCTGACCAGGTGGAGCCCACATTCCCACCCTCTACCCATGACCAGGAAAAATTTCCACCCATGAGTGGAGCCCACATTCCCACCCTCTACCCTGACCAGGAAGAGCCCACATTCCACCCTCTACCACTGACTAGGTGGAGCCCACATTCCCACTGCCTCTATCTGACAGGTGGAGCTCAACATTCCCACCCGGACTCTACCTGAAGGTGGAGCCACATTCCCACCTCTAACCCTGACAGGTGAGCCCCATTCCCCCCCTAGATCCTGACGGTGGGCCCACATTCCCACCCTCTACCCTTACAGGTGGAGCCCACATTCCTCACCCTCTAAAACCATGCCAGTGGAGCCCCACATTCCTACCCTAAGTCCCTGGAACCCCTGGGGAAGAAGCTTCACTTCTGTGAGCCTGCATTTTCTTACTGACCAAACAGCCATACAAATTCTACCTTGCAAAGTTTTTGGGAACACTTGCCACTTATAATTATTTTTGTCGTCATAAAAGATTATATCTAACCAGGCCTCCTGCCACTTGTCTGTAATCCCTGCACTTAGAAGGTAGAGGTAGGAAGATCAGAAGTTCAAGGTCACCCTTGCAACCTAGTGATTTTGAAGTCATCCTGGGCTACATGAGAGCCTGTCTGGTAGAAAAATTATTGCTACCATCATCACTGGTTTAAAAGCGGGCAAAATACTCACCAGTGCCCACTGTCTCTTTCATATCCTATGGTAAACCATCAATTAGATTATATTTGTTCTTTTTTAAATTTATTTATTTAATATATTTTTTATCAAATTCTAGACCCGTGTCCCCCAAAATATCTCCCACCCCACCAGAAGCCAAGCATACTGCCAAACAATGCTTTTGCATCTCTTTCTCAGTGCTTTAGTCAATATTTTCCATGGGTGAAGTTGTACTGTTTTTGAGCAGTAGTTCACTGTTTCATTAGTCAGTCAGTTCTTTGATGCGGTCCCTTTCTGTTGTTAGTTTCCAATATGCATTCACCCAACTGCTTTAAACAAAGCTCAAGGGGCCGTGCACAAGAAATACTTACAACTAGGTAATATGGGCACTAGCATCCACAGATGAGGGATACCCATTCGTCGTTTGTTTTTCTGGGACTGTGTTACTTCACTATCCAGCATGATGTCCTCGTAGCTCCAGCCATTTTTCCTTGCAAAGCTCATGGTGCATCTTTCTTAACTGCTGCCTAAACATCCATGGTGAAGAGGTACCCCTTTCTCTATCCACTCATCAGTTGAGGGGCATTTGTGTTGGTTCCAGCTCCTTGCTATTGTGAAGAGAGCTGATTAAACATGGATGTGCATGTATGTCTGTGCGGTGAGATCTTTTTGTTATACCCAGGAGTGGTTATGGCTGGGTCGGGTGTGGCAAGTTCATTCCAAGTCTCCACAAGGTTCTCCACACTGCTTCCATAGTGGTGACGCGTGTTACATTCCTAACTTCCCACCAGCAGTGGATTAAGTGTTCCCCTTTCCCCCACAACCCTCCAGCACTTGGTATCATTTGTTTTCTTGACCTAGCCCAGTCTACTGGAGTAAGATGATATCTTAAAGTGGTTTTATTTGCATTCCTTAATGTAGTGGTGTTGAGCAGTTCTTGAGGTGTTTCTCAGACATCTCTAATTCCTCCTCACGCTTGTGAAGTCTCTGTTTCAGTCTCTTTGCTCCATCTATGAGCGGGTCGTTTGTTTTCTTTTTCTTTTGTTTTTTTGGTAGTTTATATATTTATATCTGGAAATCAATGCTTTGTCAGATGTATCGCAGTGAAGGTTTCCTCCCACTCTGTGGTATTTTTCTCTTCACTTCCTTGATTGTTTCTTTTGATGTACAAGCTTTTAGTTTAATGAGGTCCCTTTTTGTCAACTGTCGACTTAATTTCTTGTGCATCTGCTGTTGATTTAGGAGTTCTTTTCTATGCCTATGTCTTGTAGTCTGCTGCCACTTTTCTTCTATTGCCTTCAGAAGTTTGGGGATTTTTTCACGTTGAGGTCCTTTAAATTTAATCCATCTGGAGTTTGACTTTTGCACACAGGGCAAGAAGTAGGGGTTTTAAATTTCATTCTTCTCTACAAGTGGGCATCCTTTGCCAACACCACTTTGCTGAGTGCGTCTTTTCTCCATTGTGGTTTTCTTGGCCCCCTTGTCAAATATAAGATGGCTGAAATTGTATGTGCTCAGATTTGGATCTTCGTGTTTTGTTCCATTGGTCAACAGGTCTGTTTTTGTGCCAGTACCAAGGCATGTTTTTATGACTATAGCCCGATAGTATGTTTGGAAAGTCGTGGTAAATGGAAGATCCCCCCGCGTGTAGCTCTTGTACCACTCAGGTTGGTTTTGGCTATTTCGGGGTCTTTTGATCTTTCCAAATTGAATTTAGGTAAGGACTTTTTTTTTTCCATGCCATGTTGAAAACTCTTCGGGGTTGATTGGTGATTGCATTACCATCTAACCAGCGTTTTGGTCGCCAATGGACATTTTTCCCACTGTGGTAATTTCCCCTCCCATGACTGGAGGTTTTTCCCGTCTCTGCATGTCTTCTTCATTCTTTCCTATTATAAGTTCTTCTTTTCCGGTCCTTTTGTTGTAGAGAACCCTATTGGTTCTTGGTAGTGGTGTTAGTTTCGTCGTGATTGTTTTTTGAGGCTATATGTGAGTGGAAGGGTCTCGTTTGATCTTCTCTCTCCCGTTGTGTTTGTTCTTGGTGTCGCAAGGCCAATTGCTTTTTTCAAGTCTAATCTTTGTTCCTGGTCACAACCTTTCTGCAAACTGTTATCATCCTTCTAGGGTTTTCTGGTCAGGTTTCTTTCACATCCTTACAATAACCTCATATCACTCGTAGAAGCCAATGCTTGCCTTCTATCCTCTTTTCCATTCGTATCTCCTTCCTTCTTTCCTTACTTCTTGCCATTATTGCTCTAGCAGTGTTTTCCCAAGCCACTCATTGAAAGGCGTGGTGATGGGGGCCCCTTCGCCGAGTCTACTCCTTTGAAGGACCTGTATTCTGTCGTTTCCACCCTTCTCCTTCAGGTGTCTTGGCTGGTGGTTTCACTGATATGGCTTCTTCACATTGCCAGGCAAATGACTCCCTCCACCATACCTTCTAGGCCTATTTTCAGCTATGCGGGCATGCTTGGTTTGTGTCCCAAGCGCTTTTTCAGCATCAACTTGAGCATGCCATGTGTGTTTGTGCTTTCTTCCATTCCATTGTTGTGTTTGCATGATGTTTTTGTTATCCTATTGATTAACTCATCCCTGCATCTCTGGTAATGAATCAGACTTGTCATGAATGGATGACCTTCTTGATGTGGGGCTGTAATGCGATTTGCCAGTATCCTGTTTAGAATTTTGGCATCTATATTTATTCTTATCCGTTTCAGGAAACTCAGCCTCATCCTACTCTGAATAATTGTTTCAAATATTAGAATTCAAAATGCAATTTTCCAGGAATACTAACAACTATGTCAATTAATCCCAAAGGACTAAGAAATCCAGAAACATGGGCATCATTGCATATCAAAGCTACTGTGTACTAAACAGAGACTTACAAAACCAAAGTTCAAGAGCACTTGACATACACTCTTCAAGAAGTAAAGCAGCAGCTGGTGTGGTGATGCACCTTTATTATTTATTTATTTATTTAATTTATTTTATTTATTTATTTTTGTCTTTTCAGACAGGTCTCCCTGTAGCCCCAGCTAGCCTGGAACTCTCTCTGTGAACCAGGCGGGCCTTGAACTCAACAAAGATCGCCTTCCTCTGCCTCCAAGTGCAGGATTAAGGCGTCGGTGATAGTAGAAGCCACGCGGTGGCTGCAGAGTCCCGCCAAACCACGCCCCGGCCGTGGGCAACCTTTTAAAATACCAGAACCTCTTTAGCCCTAGGCAGAGATCGTGAGATAGAAGCCAGCCTGGTCCAAATAGTGGGAGTTCAGGTCAGCTGGAGCTGAGGGAGACCTCCTCCCCCCAAAAAAGTTAAAAAAAACAACAACTAGAAATTCTGTCTATATTTCAATTTCTGCTTTTATATTTTTATTCTGAAATGCTTTTCTTTCATTTAAATTCTAAATATATCAAGAGGTGACTTATATAAAAACTAGAAAGGAAAGGGCTGGAGATTTGGTACAATGCACTTCTACTGCACTTGCAGAAGGCCTGAGTTTGGTTCCCAGCACCTATATTGGTCAGGTCAAAGATGAAATCAGAAGGAAATCGAGAAACTATCTAGAGACAAATAAAAATGAAAATATAACAGAGCACTACAACAGACAGGAAAGTTTGTGGTGAATTGTTATATTTAAAAAAGGGAAGACGTTGCTGGGCATGGTGGCACAGGCCTTTAATCCTAGCACTCGGGAGGCAGAGGCAGGTGGATCTTTGTGAGTTCAAGGCCAGCCTGGTCTACAGAGTGAGCTCCAGGACAGCTGGGGCTACAGGGAGACACTGTCTTGAAAAAGCCAAAAAAAAAAAAAAAAGGAAGACCTCAAACACACCTCCTAACTTTATACCTCAACCAAATAGAAAAAGAACAACTAAATGAAAAGCTGGCAGGAGAAGGAAAATAAAGGTGAGAACAGAAATGAGTGAAGTAGAAAGCAGAAGAAAATGGGAGAAAAATCAGTAACACTACACGTAGGGTTTTGGAAAAGATCAACAAAATTGAAAAACCTTTAGGGAGACTAAAAAGAGGAGGAGAGAGAGGAGATTTAAATAATTAAAAACTTGAATTGAAACAAAGGGTTACAACTGATGATACAGAAATAAAAAGAATTATAATAGGCTACTGCGAATAATTATATGCCAATAAATTGGGCAACCTAGAGGAAATGGATAATTTCCTAGAAATATATAACCCAATATACTGATTCATAAAGAAATGAAAAATATGAGCAAGCATATAATTAGCAAGGAGACTGAAGCAGCAATAAAAAAAAAATCTCCCAACAAAGAAAAGCCCAATACCAGATGGCTTCACTGGAGAATCCTATCAAACATTTAAAGAATAATTAGCATTAATCCTCTTCTTCAAAAGAATTGAAGAGGACAGAACAGTTCCAATTTGATCCTATGAGACCAGAATTACTTTAATGCTAAACCCAGACAAAGACACTATAAGAAAAGAAAAATGAAGGCCAGCATCCTTTATGAAAATCAACTGAAAAGAAAAATTCTCAACAAAAGGCCAACAAACAAAATTTAGCAATATAACATGACCAGGTGGGATTTATACTTGGCATGCGAAGATGGTTCAACATATGAAAATCAAACAATATAATATACACATTAACAGGATAAAGAACAAATACCACATGATCATCTCGATTGATGCAAAAGAACACTTGAGGGCTAGTGAGATGGCTCTATGGGCAAAGACATATGCCACACAAGTGGGGAGACCTGAGTATGAGCCCAGGACCCTCATGGTGGACGGAGAAGAACAAATTCCCATAAGTTGTCCTCTGAACTCTACTTACATGATATCACACACACACACACACACACACACACACACACACACCTGCAAAATAATAAATAATTTAAAAAATTTTTTGGTCTTTTTTTTGAGACAGGGTCTCCATTTTAGTCCCAGCTGGCCTGGAGTTCGCTATGTAGACCAGGCTAGCCTTGAACTCATAGAGATCTGCCTGCCTCTGCCTCCCAAGTGCTGGGATTAAAGGTGTGCACCACCTCACCTGGCCTATAATAAATAATCAAATTTTTAAAATTTCTGTCAACCACATGGTGAAAGGAGAAAAACTCTCACAAGTTGACCCCACACACACACATACCTCTGCAAAATAATAAAAACGTAATCAAATTTAAAAAAGAAAAAGCATTCAACAGAATTTTCAAAACACTTTCATGATAAAGCCAATCAATAAACTAAAAATAGACACAAACAACTCCTAACATAACAAAAGCCATACATGAAAAGCCCACAGCCAGCATCACACTTAGTGACGAAAGATTAAAAGCTTCTCTTGAAGACTAGGGACCAAGTGGTAACAAGTATCACTGTTACTTAACACAGTACTGGAAATCTTAGCAAAAGCAATTAGAGAAGAAAAAAAAAAAATGAACCTCTGCAGATGACAAGATCCACTGTGCAGAAAAACTTAAGGATTGCACAAACATTCATTAAAACTATTAAGTGATTTCAGCAAATTTGAGGATGTAAAAGCCAAGTTACAAAAGTCAGATGTATTTTCATATATTCTGGAAAGGATATTAAGAAAACAATCCTGGGGCTAGAGAGATGGCTCAGTGGTTACGAGCACTGAATGCCCTTGCAGAGGACCCGGGTTCAATTCCCAGCACCCACATGGCAGCTAAGAACCATCTTTAACTCCAGTTCCAGGGGAATCCAACGCCCTTTTCTGACCTCCGTGGCATTGCACGACACGGGTGCACCAACCTACATGCAGACAATACACTCATACACATAAAAAATAATAAATAAAAAAAGAAAACCATTCTATCCACTATAATGTCAAAAATGATAAACTGCTTAGGAAAAAAACTATTCTAGAAAGTAAAAGATATGCATGCTATGAAATTTTGCTTTTAGAAAAAAAGTTCAGATATGGGGCTGGAGAGATGGCTCAGCACTTAAGAGCACTGATTGCTCTTGCAGAGGACCCAGGTTCACCAACCTACATACAGACAATACATTCATACACATAAAAAATAATAAATAAAAAAAGAAAACCATTCTATCCACTATAATGTCAAAAATGATAAACTGCTTAGGAAAAAAACTATTCTAGAAAGTAAAAGATATGCATGCTATGAAATTTTGCTTTTAGAAAAAAAGTTCAGATATGGGGCTGGAGAGATGGCTCAGCACTTAAGAGCACTGATTGCTCTTGCAGAGGACCCAGGTTCACCAACCTACATACAGACAATACATTCATACACATAAAAAATAATAAATAAAAAAAGAAAACCATTCTATCCACTATAATGTCAAAAATGATAAACTGCTTAGGAAAAAAACTATTCTAGAAAGTAAAAGATATGCATGCTATGAAATTTTGCTTTTAGAAAAAAAGTTCAGATATGGGGCTGGAGAGATGGCTCAGCACTTAAGAGCACTGATTGCTCTTGCAGAGGACCCAGGTTCACCAACCTACATACAGACAATACATTCATACACATAAAAAATAATAAATAAAAAAAGAAAACCATTCTATCCACTATAATGTCAAAAATGATAAACTGCTTAGGAAAAAAACTATTCTAGAAAGTAAAAGATATGCATGCTATGAAATTTTGCTTTTAGAAAAAAAGTTCAGATATGGGGCTGGAGAGATGGCTCAGCACTTAAGAGCACTGATTGCTCTTGCAGAGGACCCAGGTTCACCAACCTACATACAGACAATACATTCATACACATAAAAAATAATAAATAAAAAAAGAAAACCATTCTATCCACTATAATGTCAAAAATGATAAACTGCTTAGGAAAAAAACTATTCTAGAAAGTAAAAGATATGCATGCTATGAAATTTTGCTTTTAGAAAAAAAGTTCAGATATGGGGCTGGAGAGATGGCTCAGCACTTAAGAGCACTGATTGCTCTTGCAGAGGACCCAGGTTCACCAACCTACATACAGACAATACATTCATACACATAAAAAATAATAAATAAAAAAAGAAAACCATTCTATCCACTATAATGTCAAAAATGATAAACTGCTTAGGAAAAAAACTATTCTAGAAAGTAAAAGATATGCATGCTATGAAATTTTGCTTTTAGAAAAAAAGTTCAGATATGGGGCTGGAGAGATGGCTCAGCACTTAAGAGCACTGATTGCTCTTGCAGAGGACCCAGGTTCACCAACCTACATACAGACAATACATTCATACACATAAAAAATAATAAATAAAAAAAGAAAACCATTCTATCCACTATAATGTCAAAAATGATAAACTGCTTAGGAAAAAAACTATTCTAGAAAGTAAAAGATATGCATGCTATGAAATTTTGCTTTTAGAAAAAAAGTTCAGATATGGGGCTGGAGAGATGGCTCAGCACTTAAGAGCACTGATTGCTCTTGCAGAGGACCCAGGNATGAGGGATGAGCTTCTTGATGTGGGTCGTATGCGATTTGCCAGGTAGCGCTGTTTAGAATTTTGGGCATCTATATTTTATCTTCTATCCGTGTCAGCAACTCAGCCTCACCTACTCTGAATAATTGTTTTCAATATTAGAAATTGCAAAAGGTGCCAATTTTCCTCGGAATCTAACAACTATTCAATTAATCCAAAGGACTAAGAAATCCAGAAACATAGGGCATCATTGCATATCAAAGCTACGGTGGACTAAACAGAGACTTACAAAACCAAAGTTCAAGAGCACTTGACATACACTCTTCAAGAAGTAAAGCAGCGCTGGTGTGGTGTGCACCTTCTTATTTATTGTATTTATTTCATTCTTTGATTTATTTATTTTTGGTCTTTTCAAGGACCAGGGTCCCTGTAGCCCCAGCTAGCCTGGAACTCTCTCTTGTGAACCAGCTGGCCTTGAACTCAACAAAGTTGCCTTCCTCTGCCTCCCAATGCTAGGATTAAAGGCGATCAAGCCACCACCCCGGCGGTGGTGCACCTTTATACCAGACCTCTGGAGCCAGAAGGCCAGGAAGGTCGTGATAGACCCAGCCTGTGGGTCGATATGAGTGAGGTTTCAGGTCAGCTGGAGCTGGGGAGACCTCCTCCGCCCCCAAAAAAGTTAAAAAAAAAAACAACTAGAAATTCTGTCTATATTTCAATTTCTGCTTTTATATCTTTTATTCTGAAATGCTTTTCTTTCATTTAAAATTCTAATATGCTCAAGATGGTGACTTCTATAAAAATGAGAAAGGAAAGGCTGGATTTTGGTTACACTGCACTTGCTACTGCTCGAAGGACCTGAGTTGGTTTCCCAGCCCCTATTTTGGTCAGTCAAGCGAAATCAGAAGGAAATTTTCGAGAAAGACTTATTAGAGACAAATAAAAATGAAAATTAAACAGCGCACTACAACAGAACAGGAAGTTGTGGTGCAATTGTTATTCTTTAAAAAAAGCGAAGACGTTGCCGGCAGGGTGGCACAGGCCTTTAATCTGCACCGGGAGCAGAGGGCAGGTGGATCTTTGTGAGTTCAAGGCAGCCTGGTCTACAGATTGTGAGCTCCAGGACACTGGGGCACAGGAGACACTGTGCGTTGAAAAAGCAAAAAAAAAAAAAAAGGAATAAGACCTCAACAACCTCCTAACTTTATACTCTCACACCAATAGAAAAAGAACAACTAAATGAAACAGCTGGCAGGAGAGGAAAATACGTGAGAACAGAAATGAGTGGAAGTAGAAAGCAGAAGAGAAATGGGAGAAAAATCCAGTAACACTACACGTAGGGTTTTGGAAAAATCAACAAAATTTGAAAACACCTTTGAGGAGACTAAAAGAGAGGGAGAGAGAGAGAGGAGATTTAATAATTAAAACTTGAATTGAAAACAAAGGGTTACAACTGATTACAGAAATAACAAAGAAATTTAAATAGGCTGACTGATAATAATTATATGCCATAATTGGGCACCTAGAGGAAATGGATAATTTCTAGAAATATATAACCCAATATACTGATTATAAGAAAATGAAAAATATGAGCAAGACATATAATTAGCAAGGAGACTGAAGCAGCAATAAAAAAAAAATCTCCCAACAAAGAAAAGCCAAACCAGGGGCTTCACTGAGAATCTATCAACACATTTAAAGAATAATTAGCATTAATCCTCTTCTTCAAAAGAATTGAAGAGGACAGAACAGTTCCAATTTGATCCTATGAGACCAGAATACTTTAATGCTAAACCCAAACAAAGACACTATAAGAAAAGAAAAAGAAGGCCAGCATCCTTTATGAAAATCAACTGAAAGAAAATTCTCAACAAAAGGCCAACAAACAAAATTTAGCAATATAACATGACCAGGTGGGATTTATACTTGGCATGCGAAATAGTTTTCAACATGAAAATCAAACAATATAAATACACATAAATGTGAAAATAAAAAGAACAAGACCACATGATCTCACGATTGATGCAAAAGACACTTGAGGGCAGTGAGATGGCTCTAGGGCAAAGACATATGGCCACACAAGTGGGGGAGACCCGAGTATAGCCCAGGACCCACTCATGTGGACGGGACGTAACAAGAACAAATTCCCATAAGTTGTCCTCTGAACTCTACTTACCTTTCTCACAACACCACACACACAACACACACAACACACACAACACACCTTGCAAAAGAATATAATATTAAAAAAAAAATTTTGGTCTTTTTTTTGAGACAGGGTGCCGCCTTTCTGTCCCAGCTGGCCGGAAGTAACATGTAGACCAGCTAGCCTGAAACTCACAGAAATCTCTGCCTGCCTCTCCTCCCCAAGTGCTGGGATTTAAAGGTGCATGCACCACTCACCTGGCATAATAAATAATCAACATTTTAAAATTGTCTGTCAACCAACCATGGTGGAAAGGAGAGAAAAACCTGCTCACCAAGTTGACCCCTTCTTCTCTATCTTTTTCTTTTTCTTTTTTTTTTCACACACACAAACCTATCGCAAAATCTTAAATAAATAACTAATCAAACTTTTAAAAGAAACAAGCATCAACAAGAATTTGTTCAAAACACTTTCATGATAAAGCCAATCAATAAAACAAAGAAATAGACAACAAACAATCCTAACATAACAAAAGCCATACATGAAAAGCCCACAGCCAGCATCACACTTAGTGACGAAAGATTAAAAGCTTCTCTTGAAGACTAGGGACCAAGTGGGTAACAAGTAATCAATGTTACTTAACCAGTAATTGGAATCTTAGCAAACATTCAGAGAAGAAAAAAAAAAAAAAAGAACTCTCGCAGATGACAAGATCCACTGTGGCAGAGAACACTTAAGGATTGCACAAAACCTTCATTACAACTATTAAGTGATTTCAGCCAAATTTGCAGGATGTTAAAAGCCAAGTTACAAAAAGTCCGATGTATTTTCATCTATTCTGGAAAGGATTATTAAGAACAACAATCCCTGGGCTAGCAGAGATGGACTCAGTGGTTACGAGCACTGAAATGCCCTGTGCAGAGGACCCTGGGTTCAATCCCAGCACCCACATGGCAGCTCGCAACCCATCTTTAATCCAGTTCCAGGGAATCCAGAACGCCTTTTCTGACCCTCCTTGGCATTGGCACGACACGGGGCCCAACCTACATGTCAGACCAATCACTCATAACATAAAAAATCTAATATAAAAAAAGAAAACTTGCTATTCCACTTAATGTCAAAAATGCATAACTGCTTAGGAAAAAAACTATTCTAGAAAGTAAAAGATATGCATGCTATGAATTTGCTTTAGAAAAAAAGTTAGATATGGGCTGGAAGAGATGGCTCCCACTTAAGGCACACTGATGCTCTTCAGGGAGCCCAGGTTCACACCTACCATAACCCAGAGACAAAAAAAACATACCATTCATCCACATAAAAATAATAATACAAAAAAGAAACACCTTCTACATCACTAATAATGCACAAATGATAAACTGCTTAGGAAAAAAAACTATTCTTAGAACGAGTAAAAGATATGCATGCTATGAAATTTTGCTTTTAGAAAAAAGTCAGATAGGGGGCTGGAGAGTGGGCTCAGCACTTAAGAGCACGATTGCTCTTCAGAGGACCCGGTTTTCCAGTCCCAGCACCCATCAGGTGCTAACAACATCAACGACCCAGTTAAAGGGATCCAACAGCCTCTTCTGACCTCTGTAGGCAATGACATGGGGCACTTACACAACTATGCGGCAATACACTCTTACACGTAAAATAAAATAAAAAACTAAATAAAATTTGTTAATAAGGAAAACATAGACAGGATTGCTGTTGCACACTACCGTTTTTAATCTATAGCCTGGGGAGGCAGAGGCAAGGCCGATCTTTGTGAGTTCAAGGCCAGCCTGGTCCTACAGAAGTGAGTTCCAGGACAGCTGGGGCTACAGGGAGCCCCCTGTCTCAAAAAGACAAAAAAAAAACAAAAAAAAAAAGGAAAAAAAATTATATATAAATAACCCAGAGAATCATTCTATAAATAGACGTATATTGTTTAAATGTCCCATATCTAAAGTGATTTACTGGTGTCAATATAATTCTTGACCAAAATTTTCAATGGCAGCTGTCTGGCAAAATAGAAAAATGCCAAGCAGCATTCATTCATCGAAATCTCAAATCTCAATCCAATAATAACCAAAACACGCTGAAAGCACAACAGCACAGCAGAGGTAGGGAAGAATAAGTTGAAGGACCTCACATTTCCTGACTTAAAAAAAAACAACAACCTACACAGCCTAGTGTAGTGGTGCACACTTTAATCTAAGCACTCAAGAGGCGGAGGGGCGAAGTTGGATCTCTGTGAGTTAAGACTCTAGCCTAGGAATTGCTGGCCTTAGAAGGGTTTTTTTAAAAAAAAAGAAACAGTAACTCAAAAAACAAAAAAATAAGTCAGCCCGAACAAGTAGGACATGGGCATAGAGGCATGGTGCCAGGAGTGCAGGGAGGGAGGCGGAATTAATATGGGGCAGAGTTTCAATTTTGTGAGATGAAAGGTTCTAGGAATCTGCTGACTAACAGGCATATCAAAAAATGGTTAGGTGATCAATTTAATGTTAATGAGTTTACCCACAATAACAAATAACATATGGCCAACCTGAAACTTAAAAAGAAAAATCCAAATTGTAAGTCTTGCATCTGATAAGTGAAGCTTCACTTTGCTGGATCGCTGCCAATCCAATCCAAACGTCATTTCCTTGTTGGCAGTAAATATCGACGATTTGAGTGTGAGATATTGAAGACATAAATTGGAGGCTAAGAGTGTGTTTCAAGTTCAAAGGAGCACTGTTCGGGGGCTGGAGAGAGTGCCCTAGCGGTTTTAAGCTCGCCGACCGGCGACCGCTCTTACAGAGGACCCGGGTTCGATCCCCAGCACCCACATGGCGGCCGAGAACCGTCTGAAACTCCAATTCCAGGAGAACTCCAGTTCCAGGGGAATCTGACACCCTCTTCTGACCTCCGCGGCATTGCACGACACAGGTGCACAGACTTGCATGCAGACAGTACATTCATACACATACAGAAATAAATTTAAAAAATTTAAAAAAAAGAGCACTGTCAAATTAATCTCCTTAAAAATTCATAAAAAATACAGGCCTGCAGCTCTACGGGGTGAAAGCCAAGGAGAGAGTTCTTGGCAAAGGCCGAGACATTCTCTATAAATTCCACACACATTTGAAAGACGTCATGACTTTGATAGAGCTGCAACTTCAGCATCCATTTTTAGGCTTGGCATCACTTATTTGAAGCCAGTTGTACACCATCACCTTTGGCCTAGTTACAACTTCTCATGTGAAATATGGTCAACTCATTTCTCAGTTCACTGACCCAAACCCCAGGAGACTCCTCAGGGGCTATTCAAGAAAGAACCTGACTTAACACCCAAATCATCAGGAAGTTCTCTACTTGGTATACCTCTTCAAAGTAGCCAGTCCTCAATACCCTGGAACAGCTGGAGGGTGACACCATTGGCCCTAATAAAGGCAGAGTCCCTATAGGCCGAACACCCTCAATGGACCCCACAGGCACTCTCTTTTATGGATCTGTTTGCAACTTCAGGGTTAGTTTTAATTGTTAACTTGACCCAATCAGAATCACCCTGGAAGAGTTTCACTGACAGGGTTCTCTTGGCCTGTGGGCATGACTGAGAGATGTTTTCTTAGAGGGAGGAAGACCCACCCTGAGTGTGGATGGGACCCTTTCATGGGCTAGGTTCCCCACTGAATGAAGTGGAGAGAGCAAGCATGCCTGCGTTTATTCTCTCTCTGCCCTTGACTGCGGATGTGACCAGCTGCTTTTAGCTCCTGCTTTGACTTCCCAGCCATGATGGACTCTAACCTGAAGCTGTAAGCTAAATTAAATCATTTCTCCCTTAAATTGCTTTTGTCATTGTATTTTGTACCAGGAACAGGAAACCAAACTAGGACAGGAACAAAATGCTTCCGTGTGTCTCGATGAATCTGTCTGTGTCTCAACTGATGGATGGGGAGGATGATGACGGCTGTCCCATAGAGCCTCTGCCAACATGAAGAAGCAAGCCATGAAAAACACATGGTAAACACTGGCTCCAAATCCTCTGAGCCTAGATGGCAGGGGTTGGTGGTTCACAGTCACCTTCTGAAGAGGGACTTCAAGACCATGTTAGAGGAAAAGAAGAGCTCTAGGTTCCCTGTTCTAAGTCACAGAAGCTGCAGATCCAGCGCCGGGCCCTGCAAGTTCACCAGTGTCTTCTGAGCACTGTGGCATCCACACCTGTTGCATGGGACTGTCCTCTGACAGGCAGACCATGGATGGATGCCATCTTCCCAAGCTTGGTTGCAGCCACTTGCCTAGGATCTTCACAGATAAGGTTACACTGTTACACTCTGCAAGAAAGAAGGGGCAGAGCCAGCCACATCCCTCAACCAACCAGTGGGTCCTACTTGCAGGAGCAGGAGGGGCTAAGGGTATATAAAGCTGGGAGGGGAGGTCACATCCACACTTGGGTGAAGACTGTCCAGTGGGTCCTACTTGCAGGAGCAGGAGGGGCTGAGGGTATATAAAGCTGGAAGGGGAGGTCACCATCCATACTTGGGTGAAGACTGTCCAGTGGGTCCTACTTGCAGGAGCAGGAGGGGCTAAGGGTATATAAAGCTGGGAGGGAAGGTCACCATCCACACTTGGGTGAAGACTGTCCAGTGGGTCCTACTTGCAGGAGCTGGAGGGGCTAAGGGTATATAAAGCTGGGAGGGGAGGTCACATCCACACTTGGGTGAAGACTGTCCAGTGGGTCCTACTTGCAGGAGCTGGAGGGGCTAAGGGTATATAAAGCTGGGAGGGAAGGTCACCATCCATACTTGGGTGAAGACTGTCCAGTGTGGCCTTAGGAGGGGAGTGCCCACACTCCTGTAAGTAGACCCTCACCCACTGCCAATAAATTCACTGGTTTCCCAGTTTAGTGAAATTGTATCTTGGTTTGTTGTAGGAATCAAGAGGAGGAGGGGGTGGGTGTTGTTTATACCTAGCAGAAAGAATTTCAGCCGCAACACCCAAATCTGAATTCCACATGTTTTGCAGTTATTTTTTCAGTGCACGTGTATATGTGTTTGCAAGTGTGTGGGTGCACATGTATGTGCACATGTGGTTGTGAGCCCTGAGGTGGACATCAGGAGTCTTCCTTGCTTGTTCTCAGGGATTTTCAGCTGGATGCAGAGATTACTGCTGAGGTTAGTCTCCTCTAGCCAGCTTGCTCCGGGGAAGTCCTAACTCTGGAATTTCAGTGGGCCGCCATGCCCACTCCGCATTGGCATTTACCTGGGTTCCGGAGATCCCAGCTCTGGTCCTCAAGCCTGCTGGCTGCTGGTTGTGCAGTAAGACCTTTAACCTCTGAGCCATCTCCTCATCCTTCACTGCATTCTTTCTCTTTTTTTTTTTTTTTTTTTTTTTTTTTTTTTTTTTTTTNGGAGGCAAGAGGCCGGTGGATCTTTGTGCAGTTCAAGCACAGCCTGGTCCCCCCCCCTACAGAGTGATTGTCCAGGACAGCTGGGACTAGCATGGAGACCCCGTGTCTCGAAAGACCAAAAAAAAAAGACAAAAAAAAAAAAAAAAAAAAAATACAAAATGCCATATGCAGTTTGGTCTGGGATTTCACAGGCAATACAATTAAACTAAAACAAGACAAATACTAAATGTGTAGCATTCCACTGTAGAAGGAGCTGCTTTGAGAGGTCAGGAAAGGTCGTTCTTGCATCCTACCTTTTGGTTGCTGGCACAGCAGTTTCTTTCCTGGACCCCGACGGGGAGGGGAGGGAACCACTGGGTTTCTTTGGTAACACAGTGCCATTGTTGACGGTGGTTCTTAGAGGCAGGGGCTGCACCAGTGGTCTTACTGGAAGAGAAGCACAGGTGATATCAGAACCTCCTCCCTTATAGTGGTAATGCCCTACAGAGCAGGAACCAGCTCAGAAAGGAAGAGAGCATAGTTTTAAAAACCAGCGGGAGGGACATGAGTACACAGGCAAGTGGGTGAAGAAAGGGCTGTCTCTCAACAAATGGCAAAGCAACCAAGAACCTAGATAGCACTCTCACCCTTTACAAACATGAACCCAGAACTGATGAGAGGAGCTGGAGAGAACGGCTCCGATGGGTTAAGAGCCCTGGATGCTCTTGCAGTGGACCTGGTTTCAGTTCCCAGAAACCCACATGGCAGCTAACAACCATCTGAACTCCAGTTCTCAGGGGATCTGGTGCCCTCTTCTGGTATCTGCATGGCATCAAAACATATGCACAGCATTGAAAGCACAAATACACATCAATAAAAAAAAAAAAGTAAATAAGTAAATAAGATAAATAAATAAGTAAATGGCAAGATCATTAAAAACACATGACTAAAGAGGATCTCTCCAGGGCACATGGGTACCAATGAAAGATGCTCAGCATCACTGTCATTAAGGGACTGCAAATTTATTAATAATGAAATCGCTGTACACCTATGAGAAAGGCTAAAATCCAAAAAAAAAAAAAAACAAAAATCCCAATTGCTGGACAGGAACATGAGTGACAGAAAACTGCATTCGTTGATGCCACCAGTTTCTTATAACGCTAAGTATAGTCTTACCATGTGATCGAGTAAATCTGCTGACACTAGGTATTTACCTAATTGATCTGAAAACTTCTGCACAAACCTGCATGCAAATATTTATAGGAGCTTTACTCATGATTTTCAAAAACTAGAAGCAACCTCCGGGCATGGTGGCGCACGCCTTTAATCCTAGCATTTGGGAGCAGAGGCAGGGGATCTCTGTGAGTTCAAGGCCAGCCTGGTCTACAGAAGTGAGTTCCAGGATAAGCTGGTCTAAGGGAGACCCTGTCTCGAAAAGAACCAAAAAAAAAAAAAAAAAAAAAAAAAAAACCTAGAAGCAACCAAGATGTCCTTCCAGAGGCAAATGGATAACACACCGATCCATCCAATGTCAGACTACCCTGCCAGCAGCACACATGGGTCTGAAGTCCACTTTGGTAAGGATGATGGTGAGTGTCCATTGGGAACTTGATTCTGGGGGGAGTAGTGAGGTGGTATTTTGGTTATGTTGGGGTGGGAAGACCTGCCAACTGTGGATGGTGCCATCCCTGGTTGGGATTCTGGGCCATGTAAGGATGGAGAAAGGGAAGTGAGCAGCGGCACTATCCGTCAATTTCTGCTTCCCCGTCACGGATAGGATGGGACCAGCTGCCTCAAGCCCCTGCTGCCTTGACTCTGCCACCAGGATGGTCTGTGTCCTTGAACTGTGAGTTAGGAGAAACCCTTCCTCCCTTGTTTTTATTCGCATGTCACAGTAACAGGGAAGAAAAATGAAGACATTGACTGATGAGCAAGGATGGATGGCTGCATGTTCTATGACATTCAAGAAAGGGGAAAGCCGAAAACAGACCATGGTGTGCTACCAGGGGCTGGGGGTGGGCAGTGGGAGCGAGTGAGACTTCTAGGCAGAAAAGGCTCTGTATGACACTGCTATGTTAAGCACTCACAAAACCTAGACACCCTCACCAAAGAATGAACTTTAATGTCTGCAAAAACCCAACGAGGGGTAGGGGAACCTCAGGAAGGGACCCAGGTTAGCAACAGGATTTAATTGTATTACAGATGCATGACATCCCTTCCCTTAAGCTGGTGGGGAAAGGTGCTCCGTAGTAACTTCAGATATCAACAGGACCTTGGAACTAGACAGAAGGAGCTGTGGGCGGGACAGCAAGGCTGGGGGGAGGATGCAGGACTAGGGAGAGGAGGGACCAGGTGAGGAAGGAGGGAGGCCAGCTGGTAGAGAAGAGCTCAGACCACAGCTACCAAGCTTCGTGCCTGGCCATGGGTAGAGGGGGCAAGCCACAGGGCCACGGAAGCTAACAGCCCAAGTGGAAACACAGCGTTGGATCATAACCAAGAGGACAGGTGTGCGTCCGTAGACAAATACCAATGAGCGTCGACTGAAATGGATAGTCTGTTGTTCTTAGACATGAGGAGAACGCAGAGCCCTCTCCCATCTAATCAGCAACCACTGATGAGAAACTCTGTCCTCACGAGGCAGGTCACTATTCCACTCAAGTGTGGGTGACTTTGTTCTAGACGGGATGGCTGGGGGGACAACTCTATAGAAAGGAGCCTGGCTATACCCCTCATCCAAGCAGGTGATCCAGGTCACTGCTGATCCGGCAGTGGTCAGTCATGTGGATGGGATCTACTTAGCACAGCTAGGACCTGGTAAGAACGCCCCCTCCCCTCTGTGGTCTTGCTCCCTAAACTCCATCCCTGAGTCTGCCCAGCAAAACATTAAGCAGACTCACACGGAAAGTCAGTGAACTCCCTGCTGGCACTCAGAACCATCCAGAAAAACTAGTCTGGGAAAGCCTAGGGACCATGATGACCCAACATACATGATGCCCCAGGGGAGCTTCTGTGACAGAGGACACAGGGTCAGACTGAGGAAGGCTGAATAACACGGCCTTACTTAACAATCATGCAGCAATGGTGCATTCGAGGTGACAAATGTGCCACAGGGTATGACAGAGAACATGGCCAATGTCTGCATTGGAACTCTTCTGTAAATCTAAGCCAGTGTAAAATTCTAAGTTTACTTAAAAAAAAATATTTCATTGTTTTTATTTTATGTGTATGAATGTATTGCCCGCATGTGCTTAGGCACAATCATGTCCTGCAATACCTAAGAGGTCAGAGGAGGGCATCAGATTTGCCTAGAACTGGAGTTATGGATGGTTGTTAGCTGCTGTGGATGCTGGGAACTGAACTGGGTCCTCTGCAAGAGCAGCCAGTGCTCCTAACTGCTGAGCCACCTCTCCAGGCCCATAAAAATCTATGTTTACTTTTTAATTAATTTTTTTAAATTTTATTTATTTCCGTATGTGTATGAACGTACTGTCTGCATGCAGGTTTGTGCACCTGTGTCGTGCAATGGCATGGAGGTCAGAAGAGGGTGTCGGATTCCCCTGGAACTGGAGTTCTCCTGGAATTGGAGTTTCAGACGGTTTTTAGCCGCCATGTGGGTGCTGGGGATGGAACCCAGGTCCTCTGCAAGAGCAGTTGGTGCTCTTAACCGCTAGGCCATCTCTCCAGCCCAAAAATCTATGTTTACTTAAAAAAAATTTTTTTATTAATTTTATTTATTTCTGTATGTGTATGAATGTACTGTCTGCATGCAAGTTTGTGCACCCGTGTCGTACAATGCCGCGGAGGTCAGAAGAGGGTGTCGAATTCCCTTGGAACTGGAGTTCTCCTGGAACTGGAGTTTCAGACGGTTCTCGGCCGCCATGTGGGTGCTGGGGATCGAACCCAGGTCCTCTGTAAGAGTAGTCGGTGCTCTTAACCGCTAGGCCATCTCTCCAGCCCCCTATGTTTACTTTTAAAATGCTGGCAGGATTTATTTTGTTCACCATAAAATCAAGTCTGCCTCCAATTAGGACCTCTAAGGGATAGGACCTCTGTATGGAATGCCATACTCTTAATACACTGAAGTTTGGTGCCTAAAGGGAGGGCCACCCTTCTCTTCTTGTTTCAGTGTGAAATAAAGAGAGGACAGACAATGAAGCACACTGCCCAGAGAACATTAGCCTGTGTCTCAAGCCCTCTCCCAGAGTCCCCCGGGATAAGGCCAGGACAGGGTCAGGAGCCAACACTTCTCAGAGGTGGACATGCCCCAGCCCCTTAGAACCAAGACTTTGGTCTTGTCTCTCACAAGTCTGCTCCCCCTGCTGTGTCTGCCGCCTGCTGTGATCCTCGCCTTGGCCTCTGCCTTCACTTACTTTCTGCCACACTTACCACATCAGTTTCCAGTTCATTATTTAAAAAATTTTAGAGCATTTTATTTATTGACTTTGTGTGTGTGGTGGGGGAGGGGGCAGTGTGCCACAGAACACGTGGAAGTCAGAGGCCAAGTTTCCTTCCATCATGGAGACTCCAGGGATTGAACTACAGTAATCAGGTTTGGGGCAAGTGTCTTTACTCCCTGCGCCATCTCGGCAGCCTTCCCTTTCATAAGTTTAAGGTACGTGTACTTGGCTGATAGCCTCCTTCAAAACTCGTGTCCAGTAGCAACCTCACAGGTGACCTTACTTGGAAATTGAGTCTTTATGGCCGTAAATGAAAGTAAGGTTGCAGATGTAGTTTCTAAGTCCAACGAGTGTCTTCTGTGACAGTTGTGTGAAGATGGCAGAGCCAGGAGTGAGGTGTCTACTAGGCGTCTACTAGGCGTCTACTAGGAATGACAGGGACCACCAGCCACCAGCAGCAAGGGGAGGGAGTAAACCAGTTCTGTCAACACCTTGGTTTTTACAATGTGACACTGGTTTTGGGATTCAGGCATCCAGAACCATGTGAGAATGAGCTGCCGTTGGTGACTGGCCCTGTGGGCGAGTTGACTACGGCTGGTGTCTGCCCATCACCCATACTGTCACTGTCGTCTTTGCAGAGCCCTAGCACTGGGCACTGGTCTCCACCATTGCTCTGTAGGCTCTGTCCAAGCTCCTCCAGGGCTCCAGTCTTCACACTCCCAGCAGCAATCTCCAATGACTGGGAGACTGGGCACCTGCCACAGGGAAGCAGAGCGTAGCTCACTGAATAGCTGGCACCACACAGGGCAGGGTGAACACGCTCCCTGGTACTAACACACCTCATCCAGCTCCTTTTTGACAACCAGGCCTGGAGGAGAGGGGGAGAGGTTGCGCCTCAGCTCCCAGACGGTAGGTCCACACTCAGTTCTGCCAAAGTGATCACTGTGATTAGGGCTTGCCCTGGCACACAGGGTTATTTTTCATATTATGTACCTATACCCACACTCTTCAGTGAACAACACACACACACACACACACACACACACACACACACACACACACACGGCACCAACAAAGACAACTTCCGACCCCCTGGTGGCTTTCGAGTGTCTGGATGACTTGGAAGTGCACTGGGATGGACGTGGTGGCCCAGGACCGTGGGGCTGGGAGGGTTATGAGGGTCTCCTCTCTGGCCTGCTCTCACACTGAGAACTGCTGGCTTAAGACATCACCAGCTTTTGACTGTCCTCCATTCCAGCCGTCATGCCCCTCTCTGGGATTCCGATCATGTACCAGTGTGCTTCAAAGGCAGGGCTTAGTTAGACACTGTTCCCTCAGGTGAGCTACCCCACTGTCCTGGAGTCCTGGGGGAGGGGGGTCCAGCATACACACCCCCTCCTCCATCCACATGCTTTAGTGGACCCAGGCCCAGAGCCCAGTCTGACCATGGTGTCCCTTGGGCTGACAGCAATGCACTGTCACCACACTAGCCCTGGGGGGCTGAGGGAGGGAGCAGTGGCCCGGAAGAAGCAGAGGCCCTCGGGAGACCTCACTCAGCAGCACTGAGTGGAAGGACAGCACCAAGCTCAGGACCCTCAGGGAAGGAAGGAGACAGAGATTATGAACATTCTGACCTCTTGCTCTCTTATTGCCAGCCCTACCTGTCAATGAAAGGGAAGGAGGAGGTGGAGGGAGCCCGTGGGTGTGGCCAGTCTCCAGCAGGGCTCGCTGGGGAGGGTCCAGAAAAGACCTGGAAGAACAGGCCACGCTGTCCTCACACTAAGAATGCCACCATGCAGTGGGCTGCCTACCTGCCCCTCTGCTGCATCGACTGTCGGCTCCTGGGAGGTGTCACCTACTCCCAGGCTTACACAAAGAAGGAATGGTACCCACAGGCTCATGACTGTGGGTACTACCCGCTGAAGACAGGAAATGTCATTTTTTAATATTTTATTTATTTTATGTGAATGTTGTTTTATGTTACGAGTGTGTTGCCTGCATGTATGTAAGGGCACCCATGTTGTGCAATACCCACAGAGGTCAGAAGAGGACACTGGATCCCCTGGAACTGGAATTAGGATGGTTGTTAGCCACCATGTGGGTGCTGGGAATCCTCTGCAAGACTGGTCAGTGCTCTTAACTGCTAAGCCATCTCTCTAGCCCCCAGGCAATGTCTTTAATAATCTCACACTTTCCCCTCCTTGTCATCATTCCTGAACAGCACAGCTCACACTGCAGTCACAGTACGTTAGGGACTGTATGTGATGCCGTGATGATTTAACTTGTACAGGACAGGAATGGGCTCTATGCAAATTATGCCATCTAAGATGAGGGACTGGTGTGCTCTCAGATTTGGATATCTGTGGCCCAGTTACCAGCTCCTGGGGATACAGAGGATGGACATGTGTCAATCAGCCCACACTGAATTTCAATAACATGGGCTTGAGAGATGCTTAGCAGTTAAGAACTCTTACTGATCTGGCTGAAGATTCAAGAGTGGTTCCCAGTATCTGTGCTAAGTGGTTCACAACTGCCTAGAACTGCAGTTCCAGGGAATCTGATGCCCTTTTTTGGCCTCTGAGAGTAATCCCTCACAGGTGGCACACACATGTAAATTGAAGTTTAGGGTTTTCTTGTAGGGTGTGGAGATGGCTTAGTGGGTAAAGTTCTTGCCTAGTGAGCATGAGAGCTCTTGAGTTTGGATCCCCAGAACCAACATACAGGTTCCTGAGATGTGAAATGGGGGACAAGATTACAGAGTCTCTGGCAGCTCAAGGGCTAGTAAGCCTGGCGTACACAGAGGCAAACAACAGAAACCCTGCCTCAAGCCAGGGGAAAGGTGAGGACTGGCACCCAAGGTTGTCCTCTGACCTCTACACATAAGCCACGGTATACGCACTGCCCCCCACACACACACCTTTAATCATAGTTTCAGGAGCAAAAGGCAGGTAGATCTCTGTGAGTTCCAGGCCAGCTGGAGCTACAGGGAGACCCTGTCTCAAAAATAATTAAACATTTATCTATTTATTATTTATTTTGATTCTGTGGATATGGGGGGTTGCTTATGCCACAGAGCATGTGTGGAGGTCACAGAACAACTACCACCACATGTCAGTTCTCCCCTTCCACCATGTAGTTCTGAGGATCATACTCAAACCAGCAGGCTTGGAGGCCGGTGCCTTTACCAGTTGAGCCATCTGGCCTGCCCACACATGAGAATTTAAAAATAATAGTTAAAACAATGATGTGAGCTTCTAAGAGATGACATTATATCATTCTTTCAAAGTCACCACCAAGCTGTTAATTCTTGAGTTATAATTTCCAAATTCTGTCTCATGATAATCTAGTATTGTCTTTTTTTCCATGAGAGGAAATGAGATTAATAAAAATCATGTAAAGAAAATCAAGTGGTTGCAGCAGGCCTTCCCGGAATATATGATGAATTTTATGTCAAAATATAATAGTTGGGCAAAATATGGGGCTCAGTTCAGAACCCTTGCCTGGTACATGTAAGGCTCTGGGTCTGATCATGAGCACCATACAACACACACACACACACACACACACCCACGCGCACACACATACACACACAGAAGGAGATAGAGGGAGAGAGAGAGAGAGAGAGAGAGAGAGAGAGAGAGAGAGAGAGAAATTTGGAGGCTGCCACATCTGTGGACTCCATCAACCACAAACGGAGGAGGACCGGACAGAGGGATGTACAGAACCATTTTTTAATAAAGTTAGAAAGAACCTTACTTTGGCTACCTTGAATCTAGGGGCGTCCCCAGCCAGAATTCCAGCACTACTGACTTCTTAGAACAGCAGTATTAAGTCAGGCGTGGTAGCTCATGCCTGTGATCCCAGAATTCCAGATGCTGAGGCAGAAGCACTGATGCAAGTCTGAGGCCGCCCTGGGAGAGACAGTGAGTTCCAGGCTAGCCTGGGGTACCGTGTGAAACTCCAACTCACAAAACAACAGATAAAGACTCAGCAGCATTGCTCTAGACCCAAATGCTAACTAAACACTGACTTCATATATGATAGCCCTCTGGGTTTCTCTCATTACCATATTAAAAAAAATTGGCACTAGGGGCTGGAGAGATGGCCTAGCGGTTAAGAGCGCCGACCGCTCTTGCAGAGGACCCAGGTTCGATTCCCAGCACCCACATGGCGGCAGAGAACCGTCTGAAACTCCAGTTCCAGGAGAACTCCAGCTCCAGGGGAATCCGAGACCCTCTTCTGACCTCCGCGGCATTGCACGACACGGGTGCACAAACTTGCATGCAGATAGTACATTCATACACATACAGAAATAAATAATAAAAAAAAAATTAGCACTAAAGCCAGTCAGATCTGCTAGTGTTTACAGTGGTCTGAATCTGAAGTGGTCCGCATGTTGAACCTTGACCAGCAAGCACTTTACCAATGGAGCCATTTTCCCAGCCCGCCTTCATCTTTCTTTTTAAAAAGTTTGGTTTACTTTTTATTTTTTTGCATATATCTGTGCGCCTGTGTATGCAGGGATGGGGGGGTCCCCACAAAGACTAGAAGAGCACATTATATTTACTGGAGCTGGAGTTACAAGTGGTTGTGAACCATCTGATGTGGGTACTGGGAACTGAACCTAGGTCCTCTGCCAGAGCAGCAAGCACCCTTACCCACTAAGCATCTCTTCAGTCCTATCCTTCATCTTTTTTTATGGTTGGATCGGAATGTCAGACTTTAATTTTATTTATTTATTTATTTATTTATTTATTTATTTATTTATTTATATGAATGTACTGTCTGCATGTAGGTTTGTGCACCCATGTCGTGCAATGCCAAGGTCAGAAGAGGGTGTTGGATTCCCCTGGAACTGGAGCTCTCCTGGAATTGGAGTTACAGACGGTTCTCAGCCGCCATGTGGGTGCTGGGGATCGAACCCAGGTCCTCTGCAAGAGCAGTCAGCGCTCTTAACCGCTAGGCCATTTCTCCAGCCCTGGAATGTCAGACTTTAAAAAACGCCTTCTTTTTTTTTTTTTTTTGTCTTTTCAAGACAGGGTCTCCCTGTAGCCCCAGCTGTCTTGGAATTCACTCTGTAGACCAGGCTGGCCTTGAACTCACAAAGATCCACCAGCCTCTGCCTCCGAGTGCTGGGATTAAAGGCGTGCCACGCCCGGCTAAGAAGTGCCTTCTATGACAATATATTTTCACAACCATGGTTTTAAAACTGCTATAAATATGGAAATTCATAATAGCTAGTCAAATCTACTAGTGCATATTATTTTAATACTAATGAAACCTAAATATCAGGAAATCCTACCAATTAATATCATTAACCCTTTCACCTCAATGTGTAATTATCTGGTAAGTAAAGTTTCCCGTTAGGTATAGAAGTAAATTTAATTACATGAAGTCAGACTATGTATATGACTAAGGTAGAAATCTAAATTTTAGTCAGGTGTGGTTGCGTACGCCTTTAGTTCTAAGACTTGGTAAGCAGAGACAGGTAGATCTCTGTGAGTTCAAGGTCAGCCTGGTATACATAGTGAAGCCCAGGCCAGCTTGGGCTACAGGGAGACCCTGTCTCAAAAAGCCAAAAAATAAAATAAAATAAATTATCAGAATATATATAATTTAATACATGTTCCAACAGATAGACAGGGCTGCCAATGTTGTTGTTGTGTTGTTGTTGTTCTTTTTTTTTTTCCTGAGACAGGGTTTCATAGCCTAGTCTGGCCTTGAACTCAAGTTTATAGCCAGGGATGACCTTGAACTCCTGATCTTCCTGCCTCCACTTCTTGAGTGCTACGGTTACAGGCATGCACCATTTTACCTGATTTATCCAGTGCTTCAGATCAAAACCAGGACTCACACTTGCTAGGCAAGCACTCTACCAACTGAGCTATATCCTTGGCCCTGTGCCATGTCTTTAATTTGCATTCTGAATCAGGGCCTACTAGTGCCAGGCTCTGGTAATATTAAGAACTCAAGGCCAGGTATAGTAGTACATATCTAGAATCACAGCACTCAGGAAGTTGAGATGGAACAAGACCCTATCTCAAAAAAAAAAAAAAACAAAACAAGCAAAACCAAATAAAACAAAATAATTAGATATATATGGAGAAAAAGACATTAATGAGCAGACTTCATAAAGTCATTAACAATGTAAATGTTCACCAGCTGATGAATGGATAAACAAACCATGATGCAAAAATGCATCAGAATATTATTTGGCAATAAAAAAGAATGGTGCATGTTATGACACAGATGAGCCATTAAAACAATTATGCTGAGTGAGAAAAGACATGTATTGTATGAACCCTTTTATAGAAAAAGCCCAAGGCAGGCAAATCCACAGAGACAAATTAGATTAGTGGCTGCCAGAGGCTGTGGGAGGGACCAACCAGGAAAGGACTGCTAATAGGGATCAGCTTTCTTTCTGGGTAAGGAAATTTAAAGTTTGTTAGTACTAATGATTTTATAACCTTGTGAATATGTTAAAAATCAATGAACTATACAATTTAAAGGAATAAATTTTATGATATGTGAATTATATCTCAAAAAACTAATATGAAAAGTAATTTATTAGACAATTAGGGGAATCTGAATCCCTCAATTTTTATCTGTAGTAATGGTGTTCTACACTACAAAAGAGGACAGCCTTTGTTGGACTATCCAGACCATATTGTAAGTTGATCTAATAAACCTATGTTCACTGTGTTGGCTCTGTTCCTCTAAAGAACCCTGACCAGTACACATTTGCTCCATAATTTTTGTTATCCAGGATAAAGGGCTAATCATTCATTCATTTCACCAATAACAAGAAGCTTAAGAATTTTAATTTGCTAGTTTCACCTATCTGATAAAGTCTGTGAAGAGACCTCAGCTACTGATGTACTGAGTAGGATCCACCAATGATCTGCAGTTGGCTGGTGATGTGGGTGTTGAGCCTAACAGCCAAGGTCCCTGTTTCTTTGAAGGGCAGGGCCACCCTGCTGCAGAAACGGTTGAGTATGGCGCACCCCTCTGATAAATGACAGAACCACTAATGTAACTTCCCAATCCTCTAATTAAGGACCCACTCATTGGTACAGTCAATAAAAATGTCTAAAAAAGATGTAAAGTATTCAAAAAGACAATATGCCCAACTGCATTCTGTACAAACAAGCACATTAAAAAACAGAACTAGTAATCAACTACTTGAGGCATTCAAAACGGATACTTCCTGTAGAGGGAAGAGTGACTGACTTCCATCCATGTTTTATATCTAAATCTCTAATGCTGGGTAGAATCTGTACATGGCACACAATGGAAGGGCTGACAAGTGCCAAACCACAATGATCTCTTGACATCTGCATGAACCCAGTGCTGACCTCAGATTCAATGACTGTAACAGTATAACTTCTAAATGTATTCCTTAATATATAGTATAACCATATTTTTTTGTTTGTTTGTTTGTTTGTTTGTTTGTTTGACAGGGTCTCCCCAGTCCCAGCCTACCTGGAAGTCACTAACCCAGGACCAAGCTGGTCTTGATCTCACAGAGATCTGCCTGCCTCTGCCTCCCAAGAGCTGGGATTAAAGGTATGTGGCACCACGCTGGGCACATCAAATACAGTGTTCTCCTCTGCCTTTCCATTGCTGTGGTGGTAAACTAAAAGCAACTTGGAGAGGAACCCGTTTATTTCATGTTACGTACAGTCCATCATGGGACAAAGGTAGGACAGGAACTCAAGGCAGAAACCTGGAGACAGGACCTGAAGCAGACACCATGGAGGAATGCTGCCTACTGGCTTGTTCTCTCCTGCTTCTGCTTGGCCAGCTTCCTTATACAACCCAGACCGCCTGCCCAGGGCCCACCTCTGCCCACACTGGGCTGGGCCCTCCTATATCAAGAAAATGCCACACAGGCACACCCACAAGCCAGTCTGATGAAGGAAATTCCTCAGCTGAGACCCCCTCTTCCCAGGTGTCAAGTTGACAATGAAGACCAGCTACCACAGGCGTCCATGGTTTTCTCTCCTGCTTCTGACTGGGGACAAGATGCAAGTGCGCTCTCCCTTTGTTCCAATAGCACAAGCTGGTTAAAGACTAGACAGGATCTCGTCTCTGGAAGTGCCAGGGTTCTTTGGCCGGGCCCAGTCTCTCCCTGTTTTTCTCCTGTGTCATCTTGGCTGTGCACGACACTGCAGCAAACTCCTTCATTCACTAGCACTTTCTCTATTTTCACATATAGCAGCAACACCAGAGGGGCTCTGCTCACTGCATCCTGCTGACAGTGTGTGTGCCTCCGCCCCCAGCCAATCACAACTCTGCAATCGCTGTAGCATTAGCAGAAAATTGAAGAATCCACAGCTACCTGATTCTCCTTCCTCTACTCTATACCAGCTAAAGCTCAGCAGATTTGAAACCTGTCAAACTGACTCATCCCAATGTACATCCATGGACAAACTCCTGGTGCAGGGCATGGGTCATTCTGTGCAGTACAGATGTGTGACATGGAAAACAATCGTTGGATGCTTTTAAATGACCAAAGGCAAAGAAGAAAGTAAACCCTAGGGAGCTGAGATAGGGACAGGGAAGTGTCCACTACACAGTTTGGGTAAGTGACCAATCTCAGGGACAGGAGCATGCTGCCAGGAAAACGGAGAGCATGGGACACGGCTCCTGGAAGGAGACTGTGTCCATTGGAGCCAGCACTTTCCTGGCCTCAGGAAATCCTGAGCTCAGCTTCTTAGTGAATCATTTGTACTGATTTCTGTATAAGTCACATAAAAAATGATAAATTTAGTTTATCGCCACGGCAACAAAAGAGCAAAGGAGAACACTGTATTTTTTGTGCCTGGTGTGTTTCCCAGTAAGTGAAGTACTGACATGGGAAGGGATTGCTGGACCAATCAAAAAAGTGGTTCCAGGGCTGGAGAGATGGCCTAGCAGTTAAGAGCGCCGACCAGGACTACAATGTGCACCACCATGCTCAGCTGCCGACCAGGACTACAATGTGCACCACCATGCTCAGCTGTTAAAGGAATTTTTGCCTTTTATCTATTTTATTTACTTCTTTAGGTTTTTTTATAATAAAGTCTCCGAGAACCATCTGAAACTCCAATTCCGGAGAACTCCAGTTCCAGGGGAATCCAACACCCTCTTCTGACCTCCGCGGCATTGCACAACAAGGGTGCACAAACCTGCATGCAGACAGTACATTCATACACATACAGAAATAAATAAAATTTTTAAAAATGTATTAAAAAAACAATAAATAAAAAAGTGGTTCCCACAGGTCAAATTCTTCAACTGGTTCTTAACTGAAAAGTTTGCTTCTATAAGTCAAACTATTCAACTGCTATCAACTGCTGTGAGTTCAATGAAAAAAAAAAAGGTTTTATTTATTTATTTATTTATTTATTTATTTATTTATTTTTTTGGTGTTTTCGATACAGGGTCTCCCTGTAGTCCCAGCTGTCCTGGAACTCACTCTGTAGACCAGGCTGGCCTCGAACTCACAAAGATCTGCCTGCCTCTGCCTCCCGAGTGCTAGGATTAAAGGCGTGCGCCACCACGCCCGGCAGGTTTTATTTTTTAAAAACTTTTCATTATACCTCTCCAGATGGATAGAGGTTTGCTTCAAGATACACGCAGCCTAGTGATGTAACACCTGTAGACCTCCCCCCTTTGCCTTCCCCTCCCCTCCACTCCTCCCCCTGTCCCCCTTCTTTTCTTCCTCCCCTCCTTTCCTCCTCTTCCTCTTTCCTTCTCCCTCTCTTTCTCATCTTTCTTTCCTGAGACAGTCTTACTATGTAGGCCAGGCTGGCCTTGAACTTAAGATCCTGCTGCCTCAGGCCTGAGCTGCCACAGCCGGCCACCAGTGACTTCTTAAAGCTTGGTGCTATTCTTGGCCCCTGAGTGGCCCACTGTGGCACCATCGCAAAGATGGTGGCTGATGTGTCCACCACATCTGCCCATTTGTATGAGTCTTTCAAACTTATTTTTCCATAAAAATCCAACATTCCCCGTATGCATCCATCTGACTATGTTTGCGGCTTTATCTTCTTTTCTTATCCTCTACAGAGTCACAGAGAAAGCTATTACTACGTGCACACTGTGGTTATCTGAGATTTCTATTTCCAAGTCTACACTCAGCTCTTCCTACTTTGGACAAGAAGTTGTTTTGTTTGTGGTGGTAGGGGTGGAGCACAGGGCCCAGTACACCCCAGAGCCCCACCCCAGCAGCTATTCCTTGCTTGGAACAAATGTTTACATTTGTTTGGCATTTGCAAAGCACAGGATTTCTGTGGTTCAATCTACTTGGAAACAATGCTCCCTGTTCCCATTAACTGAGTGCAGCAGGGCCACTTCCTGTTGACTGATGGTATCAGAATAATTTCCTGCTAATACCATGCTTTCACTTTTTGTTTTAGAGTTTATCTAGGGGCAAACTCTGCAACTGAATACATGTGAGAAGATCGCTCTGGATTACAATCTACGGGGCTCACAGGCGAAGCTGGGCCCAGTAAGCGTGAATGAAACTCAAACAGGGCCAGCCAAGACACAGAGGCCCTGCCAGGCACCAACACTGAGCTGAGCCACCTGCCTTCTAAGGCTATTAGCAGCCACATAACACAAAGATATATACCTGAATGTCCCAACACTGAGCCCTAAGTGTCTTTTCTTTGTCCTAAAATGGATGGATTGACTGATGTCTACGTGAGGGACTGTGTGTGTCACCACACAGGCACATGCACTGAGGTCAGAAGATTGTGCCCTCCTCTACCTCTCTCCATCTATTCCCCCAGTGACCCTCCGGTCCCTTTCTCACGCTGAGCTGGGGTTACCAGTGTCGGGGGGACCCCTGGCTTGTTGTGTGGGTGCTGAGATCTAGATTCTAATATTCATGATTGTACAGAAAGTGCTCTTAGCTATCGAGACATTTCTCCAGCCCTAGCTTCTAACAAGTAGTGCTGGGGAGGAAATTATTTAATAATCACAAAACTAGAATATCATGCATCCAGTCTACTTTTTTTTTTTTTTTTTTTTTTTTGTCCTTTATTAGACAAGGGTCTTCCCACAGCCATCAGTTGTGGCCTGAATTTCACTTGCTAGACCAGGCTGTGCCTGAACTAAGAGATCCGCCATGCCTCTGCCTCCTGCAGTGCTATAGGATTGAGGGTGTGATACCATACGCCTGGTGCATCCAGTCTACTAAAGACCAAAAATTGGTAGGACATGGTAATAACACAAGTTGAGTGTCCCTGATCTTAAACCCACGATGCTCTAAACACTGAAACTTTGAGAATTATTAATACGACACTGTGGAAAATTCCGCACCTGAATTCACATGACAGTTTGCAGGAAAAAAAAAAAAAAGCCAAAAAAAAAACCTGCCTAATTTTGGCCATATAGTAGTTCTATTTTTTATTTTTTGACGGAATCCTTCCAAGTGATGTTCCATAAGGCATGTTACGTAATTTCACCTTCTGTCAGCAGTTGAATAAGGGTCCCTCTTCCCCACATGCTGCTCCAACACTTCATCAGATTCTTTCTTTTTTTTGTATTGTGTCTGCATGATTAGGTGGTGCACTGTTCATTGCCAATGCTGCACAAGCCATAATGAGCTGTCACAGATCTTGCCCTGGACTCTGTATGAAGATAGTTTAGGTCGCCACCATGTGATACGTGGTCTACTAAAATCCAAGAGAGGTCCTCATGACTGCAGCTTGTATTTTTTTTTTTGTCTCTCAACCTCTGAAGCCATCTCTGCCAGCCCCCCAGATTTGTTTATGCTAGCCATTCTGACTGGGTAATGTGATATCTCAAAGTAGTTTTTAAGTTGGTATTTCCCTAATAATAAATAATTTCACTCTTGGAAAAATATCCAGAGAACACCATACCTTACCACAGATATCGATACCCCATTGTTTTTGCTGTTCGATTTACTACTACACCAAGGAAATGGAGCCAACCTAGCCATCCATCAACAGATGAATAGATAATGGAAATATGGTATGTATATAAAATGGATTATTGAGCTCTAAAGAAAAGTGAAATCACAAAATTTGCAGGAAAATGGAATGTGTAATATTAAACAAGGTCCCCTGACCACAGAAAGAAAGAGTAATAAAAAGACATTCGCGCTGCGGCGTGAGGTGGCGCACACCTTTAATTCCTAACACTGTGGAGTGCAGAGGCAGGGCAGATCTTTGTGAGTTTCAAGGCCAGCCTGGTTTCACAAGAGTGAGATTCCAGGACAGTTTGGGGCTACAGGGAGACCCTGTCTTGAAAAAGAAAAAAAAAAAAAAAAGGCATATACATGAGGACTTCCTGTAAGTCCTTTGAATGCTCTCTCAAGATATAATACATTTCCTTAAATGGGCAATGTGAATCCAAAGGAGTCATTATACTATAATGGGAAATCTGAATATTTGACTTTCTGTATGATGCAGGCTTCTTTATGTACCACTAACCTGAGTATATTTTATTCTTTCTAAAAAAAATGCAAAATTTTGCTGGGCATGGTAGTGCATGCCTTTAATCCCAGCAGAACAAGGCAGATCTCTTTCTCAAAAAGACCAAAAAAACTCTGGAAAGACTCAGAAAAAGATGTAGGACATGTATGTGGCAGAGTGCAAGGATGTGGGTGGGGTGGAGGGCATGGAAAGGGAAGTAACTCTAGATTCAATTGAGAAATGATGTAAGACTTATGGAAAAGTTTAATAACAGTAAAAAAATAATTTTGTGAAAAAAAAGACCAAAAAAAAACCAACAACAACAAAACGAAATTTTGACAAAAGTTCTGTCTAAGGTTACTACTACAGTTTGGACCTGTGGTCCCCAAAAGGCCCGTGTGTATGTTCCCAGTTGGTGCTGTTGGGAGATGGCAGGAACTCTGAAGTGGGGCCTAGAAGGCAGAGGTAAGCTGGTCATCGAAAGCATACCGTTGAAGGGCCCTAGCTAGCCCTTTCCCTTTTCTTTTTCCCACCACTCAGACAGGAAGTAGCGGATCTGCCACGTGATGTGCTATCTAGCCACAGGCCCAAAGGACTGCCACTAACAGCACAGACCAAAATCTCCAAAGTAGAACTCTCTGTGAGCTGATTACAGAAAACAGACTACTACAACTGCCTTCAGGCTGTGTATATGAGATACACAGGAAACATAAGTGGATTTTGTATTTGTTTAGACTTGGGTCCTCTCTTCAACATGACTCAGAAAACATATGCAAATATTCCCAAATCTGGAATTTTAAACATTTCTGACTCCCAGCATCTGAGCTTGTAGTAGCACAAAGGAGTTCTGCCTAGCAGCCACCTTGCATTCAGATTCCCCACCAAACCATGGCTACAGAGTACCGCCTGTGTAGACAGGGGTGCATGCAAACTGAGGTGCAGGATGCCACTGTGAAATTCAGACACTGCCCCCAGAATTTCAGATATAGCCTTCTACCCTCCAATTGGCATAGTGTGGGGAGCTGTGGCTACTCCATCCAGGGCTGCCATACCCCTCACCCATTTGCCTGTGCTCTCCGCCTGTTTGTCACTGTGACCCTCCAACTTCCAGACAGAATTTTTTTTTCATTTATGAAAGCAACATTGTAACGAAGCATAAGGTGAGAAGGAAAAGGCCATTTCTCTTAGAAGTTTCCTGATGATCAAACATCACTTATAATCGGGGGGGGGGGACTCCCTAAGAAAACCCTTTTGTGTTATTTTCTCCTACTAGTCAAGAGTAAAGAAGACATTTTAGAAGCTTCATATGGGGCAAGCACTTCAGATGTGGATTTGGGGTACAGTCATCATCAGATTTATTTGTGGAAAGCTGTCAGGAGAACCTGAAATAACCGGGTCTCTAATTTCAAATACCCTAATCACTTTGTAACTTCGGAGAAAAAGATTACTTGAAAGTATTATTCAAAATACAGACCTGGGGCTCAGTGGTTAAGAGCACCCACTGCTCTTGCAGAGGACACGGGTTCAATTCCCAGCACCCACATGGTGGCTAAGAACCATCTTTAAGCCGGGCGTGGTGGCACGCACCTTTAATCCTAGCACTAGGAAGGCAGAGGCAGGCAGATCTCTGTGAGTTCAAGGCCAGCTTGGTCTACATAGAGCGTTCCAGGCCAGCTGGGGCTACAGGGAGACCTTGTCGAAAAAAAAAAAAAAAAAAAAAAGACCAAAAAAAGCCGGGCATGGTGGCGCACGCCTTTAATCCTAGCACTCAGGAGGCAGAGGCAGGCGGATCTCTGTGAGTTCCAGGCCAGCCTGGTCTACAGAGTGAGTTCCAGGACAGCTGGGGCTACAGGGAGACCCTGTCTCAAAAAGACAACAACAACAACAAAAAATACAGACCATGGTGTGGATGTCAGAGGTCAACCTCAGGTGCCAGTACTCAGGACCATGTTTTGAGGCAGGGTCTGTCACTGGCCTGGAGCTTGATAGATAGGCTAGTGTCACAGTTGGTATCCATTATCAACTTGACACACCTGGGAAGAGGGAATTGCTTCAATCAGATTGGCTCACGGGGAAGTCTATGGGGCATTTTCTTGATTGCTAATTGCTGTGGGAGGGCCCAGCCCACCTTGGGCAATGCCACCCCTGGGCAGGTGGCCAGCCAGGGGAGCAAGCCAGTATGCAGCATTCCTCCACAGTTCCTGCCTCCAGGTCCTACCTTGAGTTCTTGTCTTGGCTTCCCTTGTAAGACAAATAAACCTTTTCCTCCCCAAGTTGATTTTGGTCATTATTTTATCACAGCAACAGAGGCAAACAAGTCCTGGCTGGCCAGTGAGCACCAGGGTTCCATTCGTCTCTGCCTCCCCAGTGCTGGCATTATAAACCCACTGCATCCAGTGAGGATCAAATTCAAGTCTTCACGCTTGTCTGGCAAGCACTTTACCAACTGAGCTGTCCCCGCAGCCCAAGAAAAACATTCTTAAAGGGCTATTAGCATGCTGTGATTCCAGGGTGTTTTCATCAGTGGACTCTCATAGTCGAGATGGGACAGCTGCAGAGAGGATCAACTCTGTCCTCATGTGTGTGTGTGTGTGTGTGTATGTGTGTGTATGTGTGTATGTGCATGTGCGTGTGTGTGCACATGTCTGCATGTGTGTGTGTGTGTGTGTGTGTGTGTGTGTGTGTGGTCAAGGGCTCCTATGAGGTACTTTGTTTCTGAAATTCCAAGAAGAGGTCTCTATAAAATTAACACAAATGCTGATTTTGTATGCCTTGTTTCTGGACACAGAGATGTGAGATGATGGCTTGAATTTGCCAGAACCCAGTGGTGCAGACCTCTGGAGCAGGCTGCCTCCATCCCTGAGGGTAGCAGAGGGGCCTCAAAAGAAGCCTCCAAGGCACATCCTGAGAGCAGCTAAGCAAGCAGGCCGGCTAGAAACCTCCAAGACGGGATCTCTAGGGGAGTCCACCGCCTCTGTGCCCAGCCTGCCTGCGGCCCTCCCTTAGGACACATGGACAGCTGAGCACTTGCTGTACTTGGGTGTCACTGTGAGCTGAGGGCACAGGAAGGGGTGGGAAGTGTCAGAGAACTTTCTGAATGGAACCCCCAGAAGGGACAGGAAGGGACTCGGTTCTTTCTGCCAGCTCTCTCTGTCCCAGGCAACCTTAACTCTGTTCTCAGGGATCCATTTGGACAGTCCTTTGACTCAAGGAGCATTTAATGATCACCTACAAATTTACAGCTCGGTAGCATGCAGGACAACTCACCAACACCACACCAAAAATACTGTCAGGCTTTGTGATTACTGTGGCAGACTGAGAGTGTTTGGATTCTGGGTGAGCACTGGAGAGAACTTCATCTGCAAGAGCAAGGTCTTTCCTGAGACCAGTGCTACCCTAGACATGGCCATGCCCACCTTTGGTAGGTCCTTTCCTGTTAAGCACAGCCTGTTGCTCCTCAGTGATGTTCAGTCGCCGAACCACATCAGCCAGTGCTGACTTGAGCAGCTGGATGTCATCCTCCTGCATCTGGACACGCTGCTCCAGGGAGGCGATGCGGTCGGATACCTCCATGCTGCTGGCAGCAGATGCGCTGTCATCTAGACCAGAGAGAAGCACCACATGAGTCAAACATGCCCCAGAGAGATCATACTGTGTATACGTGCCAGCACACTGTTTGAATGGGATACAGTCCCCCAGAGGAAGATGACTGCTTTTTAATGATGCCAGAGAACCTCAGAGGTATGCTAGAATCTGTCTACTTAAGTTCCCAACATTGCAGAATTCCACTCTGCCTGGTCATCTAGCTTTTATTCTAAGAACGTCAGCTGGCAGGTGGATTACGCTGTCAGAAGACCACACTGCCCGTCAGTGTCCTGAGCCTGTGATCACAAAGCCTCTTAAGACCAAAGGAGGTCTGTCTAACATCTGTCTTTTATCTAGAAAACTACCCCATCAAACCATGGCTACAGAATACCTGCTGCATAGACAGAGATATTTGCAGGCCAAGCTATGGCTGCCAGTGCTGACAGGACAGCTCTGTGGAATTCAGACACAGAGCCCCAGTCCCAGATCAGCACTGAGTAAGGAAACGTGGCCCCACTCTCTGAAGGACAAAGCATCAAGTGGTCCACCCTGTGTGGTAAGTAAACTTGTATAATAAGCATAGTCATTATAGTCTTAAAATCCTGAGTCTTTATCCTAGGTCACAATTCCTGACTCCCCGTCACTCCACAAGGGCGGCTTGGTACCGCTTCCCTCACCTCTCCCACCTCATTTTCAGAATCCTTCCCCTCACTGACTGCATTCACACCATACTGGCCTCTCCCTTCCCTTAAGGATTTTAATTGTTTGTTTGTTTGTTTGGTTGGTTGGTGTGTGTGTGTGTGTGTGTGTGTTTGTGTATGTGTGTGTATGTGTGTGTGTATATGTGTATGTGTGCTTGCACATGTATGTGTCATAACGCATAGGTGCAGGTCACAGGACAACTTGCAGAAGTCAGTTCTCTCCATCCTTCATGTGGGTCGGGGATTGAGCTCTGGTCCTCACACAGAGCGTCTCTACCCACTGAGCCATCCATCCCACTGGCCCTCCTTAGGGCTTTTGTATCTACTGCTGCCTTTACAGTTCTTATTCAGTTTTTGCAAGGGCTAATTCTTACTTCTTAAGTCTCAACGCAAATGTGAGTTCTTTAGAAAACTTCTCCTAAAATTTTACCTAAAGTTGATGCTTTTGATTAGAGCCAAGTGGCTTACATTTGGACAGCCAGAGCAGGAGGATCAAGAATTCAAGTTTAGCCTGGTCTACATAGTGAGACCCTGCCTAAAAACAAAACAAAAGATGTTTTCTATCTTGGCACCTTATTGATTTCACACCATGCACTATGAACTGTGATTGTTTCGCTGGCTCACTGATTCTTGACCTCTGCTGACTGAGATGTGTGTAGCATGAAGACCATTCTGCTTCCAGACACAAGGGACTAGGATTCTGTTGGACAGAAAACAATGATTAGGGCTGGAAATCATACAGAAGGTACCAGAAAGTGAACAGAAGCATATCTCACACTCTGTATGGGGAGCTCACACTCACTGTGTAGGGAGTTCACATTCACTGTGTCGTGGTGCGTATACCATGTTTGAGAGCTCACACTCACTGCACACTCGACTCTGGTGATGAGCTGGCACTCATTTAGAGGAAGGAAGCCATGGAAGTGGACAAGTGTATTTGCCTTCTCAGAACTTTTTTGCTTCTTCGGGTTTTGTTTTGGAGTGTTTTGAGACAAGGTCTCACTATGCAGCAGTGAGGGGTTTGGGTAACTTTCTGTGACGTAAGGTGGGCAGCTTAGCTTGGAACTGGTTTGTCACCCAATAAGCAAAGGGACTTGTCTGGGCTAAGGCCAGACCCGCCATTTTAGAATATCCCAGCTCTGCTCCTCACTACCTGAGCACAAATGGGTTCATCTCCAGTGCCTCAATTTCTCCACCAGAAAAGCAGGGCCAGCCCCAGGATCCACTTCTGTGGATGACTGCAATACTAGATGAGGAGATCTATAGCTGATGCGTAAATGTATCTTAATTATTCCAATGTGAATAATTAATAATTCTGAACCTTTTTTAAAGGTTTATTTTACTTTTAATTATGTGTCTGTGTGTGTGTCTGCATGTGTGTGTGTCTGCGTGTGGATGTGTACATGTGTGAGTGCAGGTGCCCAGAGGCCAGAAGACAGTGTTGGAGCTCCTGGCGCTGCAGTTACAGGAGGTTGTGAGGCACCCAGCATGCTGCTGGGACTGAACTCCGGTCCTCCGGAAAAGCAGTGAGCGCTCTTAACCCTCAGCCTTCTCTCCAACCTTTCTGTGAACTTTTTATGCAAATAAAAATTAGCATTTTGTTAAGAATGTACTTTATAAGTTACAAAAATGCTGTGGTTTGGGTGTTTTTCTCTCTAAGGCCCACATGTTGAACCTCTGGTAGTCAGAGTGGTACTGCTAGGTGGTGCTGGTGGGGTTCCCTGGTGGAAGGTGCTGAGGTCACTGGGACATGCCTTTGAAAAAGACTGTGGAGTCTCAATCCCAACTCCCCCACCCCACTCCTGTCTCTTTCTCTGTTGCTTCTTAGACAGGAGATGTATGGATTTGTCCCAGCACACATCGTCACCATGGTGTGCTGCCTCAGCACAGGCCCAATGGCAGGGCCAACCAAGCACGGACCGGGAGGTCCAAAACTGTGAGCCAAAAAAGCCTTCTCTCTTTCTAGATTCCCCATCCCAAGCATTCTGATATAGTGACTGAAAGCTAACACAGGAAGGATTTGCTAAGTCCTGTCTGTAGATAGGTAGACAGTAGCTTCTAGAGAGAGCACACAGACTGGTTAACAGGGTCTGAGCCAGCATAGTAGTGAAGCCTGTGTGGTCCAAACTTGCATTTTCAAGTCGATTTTGCATAACAACATATGGAGTAAGACAAGACTGGCCTGCTGCCTGTGGTCTGCAATCTGTGATTTAAAACACTACTGTGTCCTCAGCAGGTGGATGGGTGGGTAGAATAATGGACAGATATGACAGGACTGAATAAAATTGCATAAATCAGACTTATTTTAATACGTTATTTATCATTTTTATTTTATGTGTGTGAGTGTATTGTCTACATGTATATAAGTGTACCTGTGTCATGCAGTGCTCATGGAGGTCAGAAGAGGGAGTCAGATTCCCCTGGAACTGGGGTTAGGGATGGTTGTTATCCACTATGTGGGTGTTGGGACTCAAACCTGGGTTCTCTGCAAGAGCAGTCAGTGCTCTTAATTACTGAGCCATCTTTCCAATCCCATAAATCTGACTTTTAATCACATAACCAAGTTTGTATAGGAAAAAAAACTAAACTAACTTGATATTTTACCAAAATGCACCTCAATACCTGCCTTCAAATAGGAATAGAAACCTCTGCCAGGTGTGGTGGCGCACACCTTTAATCCTAGCACTTGGGAGGCAGAGGCAGGCGGATCTCTGTGAGTTCAAGGCCAGCGTGGTCTACAGAGCAAGTTCCAGGACAGCTGGGGCTACAGGGAGACCCTATCTCAAAAAGACCAAAAAAAAAAAAAAAAAAAGAAATAGAAACCTCTAATCTGCTTTCAAGAACCTGTTTCCCAGCTTTCCTGAGGTTCTGGGTGATAAAGTCCCTATGCTTTTCAGACTCTGCCTAATCACTGTGTTCAGCTGTGGTGCTCTGCTGACTCCATTACGTAGTAATAATCTCAAGAGCACTGCCGGGAGATGGCTTGGTACCACTGTGAGTTTGACATCTTCCCTGCTTGCTCCAGTGACCACGCTTCCCTTCCGTTCAGCTGGGGAAATGGATTAGCCAGAGGACAACAAAGCCTGACCCACACAGACTGCTGCCAGCATCTGGACCTCACAGAATTCCACAACACAAGAATATCCATTTCCTCTGAATTCAGTCCAAGAAAACCTTGTTGTACTAAGACTGCAGCACAAACAAAACCTTTACAAGTGTCTATTTAAGTAATTTAGTTCTGGTAAGTTTAGGAGGTCATTAAAACAAAGTCAGTAATTGAGTCTCTCCATCCTAGTGGCTTGAAACCTTTCACGTTATGTCAATTTTTTTTCTTGTAGTGTTGAGGGGTGTTGGAAAAGACAATCTGCTCCATACTTTAACCTCTTGGGATATGTTTGCTGAGATAGGGTCTCATGCAGCTCAGGCTGGCCTGAACTCACTTATGTAGCCAAGGATGACCCTAGACTCTTAGTCTTCCTGCTTCCACTTTCCAAGTGCTATGGTTACAGACGTGGCCATCACACGTGGTTCATGCAGTGCTAGGATCAAACCCAGGGCTTTATGCATTCTGGGCAAGCACTCTACCATCTGGGCCATATCTGTAGCCTTGGCTGTTTGAATGAAGGCTTCTGTCTGAACTGGAACCACTGAACTTGGAACCTGCTTGCTTGTGTGGCCAGGGCTCTGCTTGCCCAGCAAGGTACGTAACTGGGCTATGAAGTAGTCTCTCCCAGTGTAGAGTGACTGTCTCCAGACAGCAGCCACACTTCACACCCTGACTATACTCATTAGCTGTGTGAGACTGGTAAGGGGCTTGACCACTCTGAGCGTGGTGCCCGCCTGCCTCTGCTTCTTGTGATGATGAATATTAAGGTGCATCTAATAACTAATATCAATACATTAATGGTCTGGAGATGTTCAACATAATGGTAGTTTGGTATCCACATATAATTAGGTGTCCCTTATCTTGGGACTGGAAGGAAGTGTTTGAATTGGGAGGTTTTCATATTTGTATGGCTATTACTGATTGAGCATGACCACTATCCAAGTATCTGAAATCTAAAACAAGCCATGTTGGTCCTCTAATAGAGCATTTTATAGTATGAATGTTCAGATTAGGAGCCCACCTGTCCCCTGGCTCTGCTGGCCAGCCAACATGATGATAACCTCAAGACAGAACTCGTGGACAGGTACAAGCCCTCTCCAGAGCATCAGCGGGAGAGGACTTACTGGGTTGGACCTCCTCAGCCCCCACCTCCCTCCAGGCTCTCATGAGAGCCCTGAAAAAGGCTGCTTCGAAGTGGTGTGAAGGCTCTAGACAGGCAGGCCCTGGGACACCCCCAGCCTCAGGAACTAAACACCACCTCATAGCCCTGCCCTACCCTCCACTCCCAGGCAACTATGAAATTCAAGTTTCTTTTGTTGCTGAAAAAAGCAGCATAAAATATTCTTTGGGTAACTCATCTCTTTTATTTAAAAGGCAAAGAAAAGATGATGCTCATTTTAAAAGGTGAATCGAGGCTCTGTCCCCATGATGTTAAGACACTCAGCCTTCACCAACCAGCCTCTGCTCACAGCGCCTTATCTCCAGTCATGGGCCATCCTTCCTCTGAGCAGCCGACCCGTGTCACAGAGGAGTCAGATGACTTCCAGCTCTCCTTCTCTTCATCTAAAGCCACGGTTCTGTGGAGCAGCAGGCCAAGGGCCAGCTGTGAAGCCTGGGCACCTCCCCAGATGTGCCACCCATCAAGATGACAAACAATCACCACAACCACATGCTACTAAGCAGAATAGAGACTTTTATCACATTACCTTTTCCAAAACATTAGACAGATGTTATTTGACTAAAAAAAAAAATAATCCAGGGAGTGGGAAGCTGGAGAGACTTGGTTGGCAAAGTGCCACCATGCAAGCGTGAGGACCGAGCTGGAATCCCTACACCCCATGAAAATGCTCACCATGCAAGCGTGAGGACCGAGCTGGAATCCCTGCACCCCATGAAAGCTTCTAACAGCAAGGCACATCTATAATCCCAGTGCTGGGGAGATGGAGACAGTGGGCGGCCCGAGCTCATGAACCAGGCAATCCCCCAGGTTCAGTGAGAGACTCTGTCTCAAAATATGAAGTGGAGAGTAATTAAGCAAGATAACTAACACTAAGCTCTGGCCTCCATGTGCATGTTAACACCTGCATAGACATGGGTACACACCCACACAAACAGTACCTACACCACACACACACACACACACACACACACATGCGAACAGTACATATACCACACACACAAACAATATATACACTACACAATCACAAACAGTACCTACACCACACACACTACACACATACATAAACAGTACATACACCACACACACAAACAGTACGTACACCACGCACACAAACAGTACATACACCACATACACTACACACATACATAAACAGTACATACACCACACACAAATAATATATACACTACACACTCACAAATACATACCCTACACACATACACATAGTACACATATACACACACACACGCACAAAGAATATATATACTACACACACAAACAGTATATATACTACACACACTACATACACAGAAACAGTACATATACTACATACATACACATACTTCACACACACACACAAACAGTACATACACCACACACATAAACAGTATATACACTACACACATACACACACCACACACACAAACACTACATACACCACACACACACACACACAAACAATACATATACTACATACATACACACACACTACACATACTACACACACACAAACAGTATACACTACACACACAAACAGTACATCCACCAGACACACCAACAGTACATACACCAGACACACAAACACAAATTTTATTGACCTTTGGCATTTTACACCCAATCATACAAGCAATAAGGAAAAATGACCTTTTACTCAATAATTTTCAGAATATCTCATATAAAAGCTGTCTTTCATTGAGTATAGTTATGCATGCCTTTAATTCCAGCTCTTGGAAAACAGGCAGGCAGTTCTCTGTGAGTTCAGCCTGGTCTACATAGCAAGTTCCAGTCCAGCTGGGACTACAGAGAGACCTTGATAAAAATAAAAATTAAAAAAAAGATGAAATTCTGCTGGGAGAAGGAGAGAGTAGAGGAGATAGTAAACACAGGAGAGAACCTAGAGTCACCACTTAATCTAAGAGGCGATGTTACAGGGAGATGACTACAGATATCCACTTGCTACATTTGTTGTTCACTTACAGGTGCAGTTCACAAGATAATTTAATAAAAAGAATCTGAAAAGGAGAGCAAGGCATCATGGTACACACCTTTAATACCAGCACTTGGGAGGTAGAGATAGGTGGATCTGTGTGAGATTAAGGCCAGGCTGATCTACATAGTAAGTCTGAGGCCAGCTGGGGCTACAGGGAAATTCTGTCTCAAAAAAGATCCCCCCCAAAAAAAAAGAATCAGAAAAGGTAAATTTAAAGGTTTTTTAATTAGGCACCATGGTTTAAAAGCCTTTAGGCAAAATGAATAAAATAAAATGTATTGTTAAGCTGGGCAGGCGTGCTCACATTTGGAGCCTCAGCTGCCTGGGAAACTGAGGAAGGAGGATTGCTTGAGCCCAGGCATTTGAGCATAGCCTGGACAACATGGCCAGACCCCCACTCTTGGTATTTTTATTATATTAACATACATTTTTATAAATTATTTTCTATTTAAAGCATTACACGTTAACCACAAAACTTTGCTTGGCTTATAGTTTTGATTGGTTTTGGACAATATTCCCTTGCCCGTGATGAAATCAGAAAGCAGTTTAAATGGTTTAAAATCCACCAGCAGGGCCAAGGCCGGCTCTGGCTGCCAGGGCAAGACTTCCTCAAGCATCCTGGAGCTCGCAGCTCTTCTTTGGGGTGAGGCACTATGTAGGCTTGGCCAGTGGAAGCCCTTTAAGAAGCCCAAGTTCTTACCATAAAGCTTGTCCCTTAGGCCACTATCTAAAAATGGAATTCCAGCAACTAAGTCCAGACTCCAAGGAAAGTTTGACTTCAATATCACTTCCATTCACGGCCCTCTTGTGAGATTACTGTTCCCAAAAATGTTTTGCCTTTTTCCTCTTTTTATTGATATCATAGAACTACTTTTTTTTTTAATGTTCCATCAACTTCTGCTTCCAACCAAGATAACAGGATTGGATTTACCACCTGATCTTAAACAGCTGAAAGAAAGAGGCCAAATATATCAAACGGTAGCTTTCAACAGACAGTGATGGCGAGGAGACGTGAATGAAAGGGTGAGCTATGGCTGTCCTCATATATGGCTGCAGCTCCCGGGATGTGCTGCACAGGAGGGGCCAAAGTGGTGCTTGATGAGAGTGGAAGAGCGCCAGATCAAGGCAACTCGAGAGAGAAAGGTATGTGCTGGAGGTGCTGCAGGAAGAGGAGTCCAGACAGCTATAGAGAATGCACCCTTGAGATGTTACACAAGGTCCTGGAAGGAATCATCCAAGAAAAGGACAGAGTAAGGTCTTCAGAGCCCACACAGGGCCAGCCATGGTGCCTGTCACCATCCCAACAGGGTGGTGGGTAGGGAACCCAGAGAATGTTGCCCTATAATAAATGCTACCTGAGCCGGGCATGGTGGCGCACGCCTTTAATCCTAGCACTTGGGAGGCAGAGGCAGGCGGATCTTTGTGAGTTCAAGGCCAGCCTGGTCTACAGAGTGAGTTCCAGGACAGCTGAGGCTCCAGGGAGACCTTGTCTCAAAAAGACAAAAATAAATAAATAAATACTACCTTGGTCCCCAAACAAGCTCAAGTTCAAGACCCAAAAGAATCAAGATGTCTCCATGTAATGTCCCCACATCCCACAACAAAGAGCAAACAAATTTACAGCAACACAAAAACACCCAGCCCCCTACAAGGTATATCTCAGTGTCTAGAGCCAGTGAAAAGTTACCAGACAGTCAAAACACAGAAATATAACCCATAATAAGAAAAGGTCAACCAAGCAAAACTGACCTGGAAATAACACAGATGACAGAATTAGTAATGAAGGAAAGCTAAATGCTTAATGTAACTATCCCATATATACTCAATAGGATGGGGGGAGGGGGAGTCTGCTTTGCAGAGATGTGGAAAATACACATCAAAAAAACGAGCCAAAGGTCTAGTTATGAAAACTACATTATGCTGGAGAGATTAACCAAAAAGGTTACTAATCATGAAGAAACAGCAACAGACACTATCTTAAATGTAACGCGGAGATGGGGAGAAGTGAGGGATGGAGAACCAGAGCCTCGGGGTTTGGGAGACAGTGTTCAGTGTCCTTATACCTTGGCAGCTTGAGTTATAAAAGAGAGGACAGAAGTTCTTCAAGCTGGAAAATCCTAAGTACACCACCCCAGAAGTCCCATGACTCCCATGCACAAAAAACATGAGGAAAATTGCAGCTAGACAAATGAAAATCAGATTGCTTAAAACCAGTGAGAAAGATCTGGCAAACTGAGAAAACAGGGAAATTGCCTTAACCTGGTAAAGAATGCTGTAGTGGAGACAGGAAGTGCCCTCGAAGGCTTGACTGAAAGCTTGATTGTCAGCCCTAGCAGTGCTCAGAGGCTTTGAGGGGTAGCCAGATTGTGGTGGTTGCAATGCATTGGTGAATTCATAGCTGAGTGGATTATTGGGGGAATGGACTATCTATCTGGAGGGAGGACAGTACTGGGGGCATCCATAAAGGTCTACCTTGCCCTGGCCCCTGCCTCGCACTCTCTGCTCCCTGGCTGTCATGAGCTATGCTCCACTCTCCTCTTCCCACCATGATGTGCTCTCTCCACAGCCCCAGAAACAACAGAGCCAAGCCATCATCACTAAAAGCTCTAAAATCATAAATCAAAATAATTCTTTCCTCCTTTATTATGTTTCCCGAGGTCATTCTGTCACAGTGATGGAAAGCTGATTGACACAAAGAATAACCACAGAAAAATTACATCATATTTAATGGTGAGAAACTGGATCCTTTCCCAAGATCTGGATCAAAACAAGGACACCCGGCCTCTTTCACCACCCTTGTTTGATATCTGCAGGTCCCAGCTGATGTAATAAAACAAGAGAGGGAACAAAAGACATACAGATTAGGAAGAAAAAGAAAACTCTTATTTGCAGAAAATACTACAAGAACTTATGTAGAAAAGCCCAAAGAATTAGCAAAAAGCCTCCTGAAACTAATAAGCCATTACAATATGCTTTTATGGTTTGTGTCTGAAATCCCGCCCTCAGGCTCATATACTGAACTTCATTCCCCAACTGATGATACTTCTGAGAAGTTGTAAAAGCTTTTAGGAGGTGGGATTTGCTAGAGGAGGTCACTGGAGCTGGGGGTGTGTAAGCCCTGGCTCCTTCCCTCTGCTTCCTGGCCTTCCTTCTCCATTTGGTTTGAAGCTCCACCACACACTTCTTCCACCACAGAGCCACTCTGCCATGCCTTCCCTGGCATGATGGACTGTGTCCTCTTGAGACTGTGAGCTGAGATAAATTTTCTTCCATTAGGATTCTTCCCAGCACCCACATGGTGGCTAAGAACCATCAAAAAAACCCTCCAGTTCCAGGGTATCCAATGCCCTCTTCTGACCTCCATAGGCATTGCATGACACAGGTGCACTCACGTACATGCAGGCAATACAATCATATACATAAAAAATAATAAAATATTTTTAAATGATGCTAAACCTTCCCACCTTAATCTATAGATTCAGAACAGTGCCAAGCAGCATTCCAGACATTTTGTGACTATCAAGTGGTTCTCAAGTTTACATGGAAAGACAAAAGGCTAGAATAGCCAACACAATACTGAACAAACAGCAACAAAGTGAGTAGAGGGACTGCAGGGCTGATTGCAAAGACATCCTGCTATTGGTGAAAGAACAGATCCAGAGATCAATGGGCCAGATTAGAGTCAAAAGAGACCGCACAATGATCAGGTCATCGTGACCCAGGGGCAGAGGCCATTCAATAGTGAGAGAACAACATCTTTAGCAAGCGGTGCTGGGCTGGGACAGTTGCATAGCTTCATGTCTATATGTTAAGACAGACACATAGGGCTGGAGAGATGGCCTAGCGGTTAAGAGCGCCGACCGCTCTTGTGGAGGACCCAGGTTCGATCCCTAGCACCCACATGGCGGCCGAGAACCGTCTGAAATTCCAATTCCAGGAGAACTCCAGTTCCAGGGGAATCCGACACCCTCTTCTGACCTCCACGGCATTGCACGACACGGGTGCACACACTTGCATGCAGACAGTACATTCATACACATACAGAAATAAATAAAAAAATTTTTAAATATTAAAAAAAGAGTTGTTAAAAAAAGACACATAAACAATCTACACATGGTATATCTTTCACAAAAATAAATTGGATAGAAAAGGAAATTAGAAAATATTTTGAGCTGAATGGACATAAAATCGCAGTATATAGAAGTTGTGGGATTCAGCTGGGAAGGCTTAAAGAGAAATTCACATCATATTACATAAGGAAAGGAGGAAGAGGGGGAGAAATCTCATTAGTTCCCACCTTAAGAACCCAAAGGAGCTGGGTGCTGCGGTGCATGTCTTTAATCCCAGAAGCAGGGGGATCTCTGTGAGATGGAGGCCAACCTGGTCTACATAGTGAGTTCCAGGCTAGCTGGGGCTATAAGGAGACCCTGTCTCAAAAAATAAAGAAGGAAAGAAAGAAGCCCAAAGCAGCAGGTGAGGTGCAACAGGCACCTGAGCAAAACAGGAGCAACAGGGAAAGGTAATAAAGCAGAACACAGATTCTTTGAGACAACAAAAGCCAGGGAACCTTAGCCGAACTGATCAGGGAGGAGGATCTGCACACAAATCAAGCATATTTCTCTTTTCCTGCAGTCCCTAAAATGGAACCAAAACATGTATGAAGATGAAAAGAGGGAATGGGGAGACAGTTCAGTGGTTAAAGCAGTTGCCTTGCAAGCAGGAGGACCAGAGTTGGGCTCCCCAGAACCTGAGTAAATCCTAGGTGAGTGTGGCAACCTGCCTGTGATTCCAGGCTCAGAAGGCAGAGACAGGGGGTTCCAGGATCCAGTGAGCTAGTGAGACCAGTCACATCAGTGGGCTTTGGGTTTGATTGAGAGACCTTGTATCAATGAACAAGGTGTAAGAGTGATTGAGAGCCGGGCGTGGTGGCGCACGCCTTTAATCCTAGCACTTGGGAGGCAGAAGCAGGCGGATCTCTGTGAGTTCAAGGCCGGCCTGGTCTACATGACCAATAAAAACATGCAGCGCAGATACAAGCCAGAGCATGGGTGGGTCTCCAAATAAAGCATGGGTAAAAGAACCCTCAAATCAGAATATACACTGCATAGTTGCATTGATATAAAATCACATGAAGGGAAGACTAATCAATAGAGACAGGCTGGTGGTCAAGGAGGGAAGAAGGGGCAGGCCAACACAGGAGCACAGAGAAAGTTGAGGGGAGGTGACAGCCTCAACTGAGGCTGGGGCTTCACGGTCACATCCATCTGTCAAATCTTATCAAATTGTTCATTTAAATATTTTCAGATCATTATATGTCAGTGGTACCTCAAGAAATTTATTTTTGATGTGTGACCCATAGAGGTAATAAAGTGTGCTCTCTTGCAATTAAAAGAAAAAAGAAAATATTTTATTAATGACTCCAAAAACCTACTTAAAAGATATCAAAATACTTCATGGACTGAACCAGGGCATTAACAATAATAAAATACAAGGTCTGACCATACACAAAGGAAAATGAGGAAAGTCGGGTGTGATGGCACACGCCTGTAGTCCCAGCACTTGGGAGGTAGAGGCAGGCAGATCTCTGTGAGTTCAAATCTAGCCTGGTCTACATAGTGAGTTCCAGGATACTTGTGGCTACAGGGAGACCCTGTCTCAAAAAGACCAAAAGAAAAGAAAAGGAAAATGATGAACTGAACTGCTTCAAGACCTAATGGCACAGATTTTCTAAAAAAATTATATATGTATGAGTGTTTTGCCTGTAAATATGTATATGTACTGTGTGCATTCAGTGTTCACACAGGACATAAGAGGGGGTCATATTCCATGGAATTGGGAGGGACTAGTTAGTGATATCCTGTCTAAAAGAAATCAACAACAACAAAAAGAAATAAAAGTTAAAAAAAGAAAACTATTTTTAATCAAGGCCAGTGCTACTACATAGTCCAACATGTAGACACAAGTATAGGGCTCCCCATTACCTCCTAATCTCAGAAAAGCTTTTAAAATCCCACTGGCAATTTTCATTCCGTAAGACACAGGAAACACTGGCTACTGCTGCTGACAGTACCAGAAGGGAAGAGTGAGGCCAGGACTGTCCTGGGACTGCGGTCCTCTTCATGGCCCCTCCCGCTTTGCCCAATCCAAGTTCTGAGGAGGACTGTCACTAGACAGCCACTGGAGTCAGTCCCTGAAAGGTCAGATCTACCCAGAAAACCTTCGGACCCTGTTTCAAATTCCCACACCAGAATACACTGAAAACCGCTGCTCAGGGGTTTTAACCTGCACTTAACATCAAGTTTTAACCTGATGTTCCATGGAACATCATCACTTTATTTGGTTTGGTTATGAGACAGGAAGTTGCCATGTAACCCAGGCAGATCGTAGACTGATAATCCCCCTGCATCCATCTCCTAAACGCTGGGATTACATTACAGGCATGCCACCTCGCACACTCAATAAGTTGTCACTTAAAAAAATAATAGAGGGCTGGAGAGATGGCCTAGCGGTTAAGAGCGCCGACCGCTCTTGCAGAGGACCCGGGTTCGATCCCCAGCACCCACATGGCGGCTGAGAACCGTCTGAAGCTCCAATTCCAGGAGAACTCCAGTTCCAGGGGAATCCGAGACCCTCTTCTGAACTCCGCGGCGTTGCACGACACGGGTGCACAGACTTGCATGCAGACAGCACATTCATACACATGAGAAATAAATAAAAATTAATAAAAAAATTTAATAAAAAAGAAATACATAATTTTAAAATAATACATAATAATAAATAATCCAACTAATAATATGTGGGGAGTAATGCTGTGAGCATGATGATGTTCAGGTCAGAGAACAATTTTTGGAGTCAGTCAGTTCTTTCCACCTTTACGTGGGCTCCAAGAATTGAGCCAAAGTCACCAGGCCTGCGTGGATGATGTTGGAAGTCTTTTACCACTAAGAAAAATCATGCACCACACATTATCCTTATTTTCTTTTTTTTTTTTCCCAAAGATGGTTTTTCGACCAACTCCATGTGGGTGCTGGGACTTAAACCTGGGTCCTTGCCTCTGCAAGAGGGCAAATTATATGTCTTTTCCCTAAACTCAGGCCATTCTCTCCAGCCAGACATTATCCCTTTTACACAGCATTCATCCGTATAAAACAAATTCACAACTAGTGTCTCTTAAATTTTTTTATGCACTTTACAAATGGCATTTGGAGAAAATTGGGGCGCGGACTTTCCGAAGTGAAATGTTATGCCTGTTTGATCTCTTTATTGGAATACCACTGAATGTCATTATCTAAATATGTGATCAGTCAACAAACACCACTGAATGTCAATTCTAACAACTGGGGAACAGTCATCTGTAGCGAGATACGAGAAGTGGACCGAAAGAGAGAGTGAGAGAGAATGGAGAGAAGAGGAGGCGAGGAGAGGAGAGAGGAGAGAGAGCTGATGGAGAGAATGAGAGGAGAGAGAGAGAGAAGAAGTGAGAGGAGAGAGATGGACAGGAGAGAGAGGAAGAACGAGAGCCAGGTGGGAAACAGGAACAGGTGACTAAGAGTAACCTTGTCACTAATCTCAGAGCTGTCCAATAGACGCTTCCCCAGATCCAAGGTGGTCGGGAGCCTTCGACTCCCTTCTCGTCTGGCATATTTTCTTATTATTTAAGAAATCTTCAGACCACCATTTTGGTTCAAGTAAAAAAAAGGGCAAATAATCACGTTTAAAAATGCCACAAAGGCCCTAACATTAAGTTTCTCTGAGAAGATTACAAATGGCCATTTAAATACCTTGAAAAGATGCTCAGCCTTCAATAGTCATTAGATGAGGTGGCAGGTCTAAAACTGCAGTGACATACTCTCATCTCACTATGCAGAGTGGCTTATTAACCCAGCAAACGAACACACTGAGGGCAGGTGGTTGCAGAGTGCTTTGCCTAGAGTGTGCAGGCCCTGGCGCAATTGCCAACTGTCGGACACCGTACAACATACATAACACACCTGCCATTTATGGGGAATTGGGGGGTTTGTGCAGTGGGAGACTTACGTAGCATGTACACCAATAGGCCTGATGTCCCGCTGCAGGAGGACCGGACCAACAAAACCCATTCTTTTAGAGCTGGAATTCATTGATGCCATACCTTAATCCCTTAACAGGGAGAGGCAGGGAGGCCTGATGCATGGAACGGGTTGTCATGAAGTCAAGGCCAGAGGAGCCCCAGTAAGGCTAAGCAGACTACTGGGTAGTTGGGCCTGGTAACCCAGTGGTATTGGGCTGGTTCTGGGTTTTGGGGGCTGGTGGTGGTGGTGGTGGGCCGGTGGTCTTTCGTGGTAGGTTCGTGTTGGTTTTCGGGGTCTGTCATTTCCCTTTCCGTTCGTTTCCTCTTCCTTTGATCTTATTTGCAGAACAGGGGTCTCCCCTGGTAGCATCCACGGTCGACCGATGACTCAACCAGGTCCTGAAGATGCACTACAGTAACCTTCGTAGCTGGCTTGTGAACATCACAGAGAACTGAGCTGCGCACGAGGATCTGCTTGCCCATTTGCCTCTCCAAGTGCCCTAGAGTGGGCTGGGTTATGTAACAAGGGCTAGAGAGAAGAGTGAGAGAGAGAAGACTGCCAAAGGTACGGGGTACGTTTTGTTCTTACAGAGAACCGAGCGAAGTCGCAAGAACCTATGGGTAATCAGAATATCTTATCAGAATGAAAGATAACTGGCCGAACAAGTCACTAACATTCAATTTATATACAGGATGTATAGAAACCGACTCGAGAAAAACTGCCTCCCATCCCACCCATCATCACTATCAACAATGCATGACTTTACCTGTCCTCACGAGCTATTTGTACCAATTACCAACATTCTACTCACTGGACACCTTAAACTCCCCTTATAAATTACTTGGTTCATCTAACAACACAGCCATTTTCTTCTCCTTCCTCCTTTTTCTCCTTTCCCCCATTTTCTCCCAATCCTTCCTTTCTTTCCTCTCGAGCCACCCTTGTCCCACGCCCATAGCCCCCGAACTTGTATTTTTAAGTAGAGTATTCAAATGATCCGACGCACACTATGTAGGCTAGGTGCATAATCGAAGTCGGTTTGGTGATCTAACACTCTCCTGATAACTAGAAACGAAAACTACACACTGTCTGAACCAACTCGCCCACCATTATACTCCTAGCTTCCCACTCGCCTTCGCAGGCCCCACCTATACCACCAATTCCTATACTTTCTTCATGGCAAAATTTCTGCAGAGGGCAAGCATTTGCACTTACAAGTGGGCACCACTTCTTCCAACACTGCTGCTGTAACTATTCTCCTGCTGTTGGGTGCAGAGACTCCATGAAGAAGTGCTCACTGGATGCCCGTTACAAAGCAAAGTATAAAGCTGATGGCTTACACTACAGAAACGCATGTTTCTCTGGGTCTTGAGGAACAAGCTTCAGAGCATGGAGCTAGCAGCATGCATGGCTCCAGAGGCCTCTTCTCTCTGTCATCACATGGCCTTCCCTCCTGACCTGGCTGTGTCCTAGTCACCTCTCATGAGGGTACCTGTCCTGTTGAATTAGTGCTCATCGCAATGGCCTCATTTGAACTCAATCATTGCTAAAGTTCCTGCTCCAAACCCAGTCACACTTGGAGGCACTAGGCATTGGAGTTCAGCATACAAACTTGGGGACAACATAACTCTACTCAAACACACCAGGCCCGATGCTGTGCCAGGGTGCTTTGTGCTCAAACCCACAAAACCTGAAATTCTGAAAGAGTACTTGGTGCACTCAAACCCACCAGACCCTATACTGCAGGGTACTTATTGTAGTCAAACCCATGAGGTCCTACACTGCAAGGCGCTTAGTGACATCAGCTCACCAGACTCAGCTACACTGCCCAGTTCTTACTGTCAGTCAGACTTACCAGGCCCAGCACTGGGACAGGGTACTTACTGTAGTCAGTTCTACTAGACAAAGCTACGCTGCAGGGTACTTACTATATTCAGACCCAGTAGGTCCAGCCATGCTGCAGGTATTTACTGCATCAAGCCCAGGCCCAGCTACTGTGCCAGATGCTCAAACCCATGAAATCTGGCCATTCTGTCAGGGTACTTTCTGTATCTAAACTCACTAGGCCCTACACTGTATGCAAACCTCCCAGGTCTAGATACTATGCTAGGGTATGTACTGTACTCAAATTCACAAGGCATGGCTCTTACTATACTTGAACCCACCAGGCCTGGGTGTTACACCAAGGTACTTATTGTATTCAAATCTACACCAGAGTACACCAGGCCCAGGTACTCTGCTGGGTACTTAGAGTACTCATATTGTACCCTGGCCTATACCACTGGGTACTTGTAGTACTCAAACCCACAAGGCCCATCTCTCTGCCAAGGTACTGACAGTCTGCTACAGGCAGAGCTGAGCGGGGCAGGCCTGGTCAGCTTCCATCACTTCTGTGTTTTGCCTTAGTATGTGCACAGTGCCTAGCTCCAAATGAATGAACAAATGAACGGATGGGTTTACCAGTACTCCGCTCCAGCTGAACCCATACCTGGAGCTGCCTTGAATAGTCTTCCCCGCTGTTCTGAACCACAATCACACTCTGTTTCTAGTCTCTATAGTGTTTTTGTTTTGCAGAACGTTTCCAGCCACACAGTTCCCTAACACAACTTTTCCTTTCTTTGGCATCAGTGTGGAATTGGGAATTTTTCTCTAAACTTGGAGAGTCACATTTATAATATATATGAAACCCTTGAACAGTCTAGTCAGTGTGTGTGTGTGTGTGTGTGTGTGTGTGTGTGTGTGTGTGTGGTATAACCATTTGCAAATGACAGAGGAGGACACTGAGGATCCTGCACTATCATTCTCTCCCTTATTCCTTTGAGATGAGGTCTCTCAGTGAACCTGGGGGTAGGCTGGCAGCCAGCAAGCTTCAACTGTCTTTCTGTCTCACCCCACCCCCACCCCACAGTGCTGGGGTTATAGATGCATACAGCTGACTTTTTACATGAATGCCAGAGATTTGAACTCAGGTCCTCTGTTTGTATGCCAAGGACTCTTTCTCACTGAGTCAGCTATCTTGCCCAACTAATCTTTTTTTTTTTGTCCTGGAATTTTCTTTTTTTTTTTTTTTTTTTTTTTTCGTATCTTCCAAATATTTGTTCCATGGGGAACTTGAACTGTTTAGCAGAAGGTACTGTTTCAAGTCAGTTCTTTGATGCAGTGTTTTCTGGTATGTTGTGGTTGTTTCCAAAATGCATTATGTCCAACTGCTTTGTACCGAAGCTCAGGGGGCCCTACACAAAAATACTTACAACTGGGGTAATGGGGCACTAGCATCCACATAATGAGGGATACCATTCTCGTTTGTTTTTCTGGGACTGTGTTTTAGCTTCACTCAAGCATGATGTCCCTAGCTCCAGCCATTTTCCTGCAAAGCTCGTGATGTCGTCTTTCTTTCTGCTGCATAGAACTCGCTTGTGTAGATGTACCCCACATTTCTCTAGCCACTCGTCAGTTGGGGGCATTTAGTTGGTTCCAGCTCTTGCTAGTGTGAAGAGAGCTGAATAAACAACATGGCGGGCATTTATCTCTGTGGTGGCGTAGGTCTTGAGGTACATGCCCAGGAGTGGTATGGCTGGGGTCCGGGTGGCAAGTTCATTCGCAAGTCTTCCAAGGGTGCTCCACACTGCTTCCATAGTGGCTGATGAATTTGCATTTCCACCAGCAGTGGTTGAGTGTTTCCCCTTTCCCCACAACCTCTCCAGCCTGGTATCATTTGTTTCTTGATCCTACCAGTCTTACTGGAAGTAAGATGATATCTTAATGGTTTTGATTTGCATTTCCGTAATGATTAAGTGAAAGGTGATGCATTTCTTGAGGGGTTTACTCAACATCTCTAAGTCCGAGCTTGTGAAGTCTATGTTCAGATCTCTTTGGCTCCATCTATTGAGCGGTCGTTTGTATTCTTTTTTCATTTGTTTTTTGAGTAGTTTATATATTCTGGAAATCAATGGCTTGTCACATGTATCTGTGCAGTGAAGTTTTCCTCCAACTCTGTGGGGATTTCTCTTCACTTCCTTGATGTTATTCTTTTGAGTACAGAAGCGTTGATTTATGAGGTCCCATTTGTCATTGTCGACCTTAATTCTGTGCAGCTGCTGTCGGATTTAGGAAGTCTTTCCTACCCCTTTGTCTTGGTAGTCTGCTGCCAACTTTTTTCTTCTATCACCTTAGAGTTTTGGGTTTCACGTTTGAGGCCTTTAATCCAGCTGGAGTTGACTTTTGTACAGGGCAAAGAGGTAGGGGTTTAATATGCATTCTTCGAGCAATTGGTGATCCATTTGCCAACACCACGGCTGAAGATGCGTCCCTTTCTCGCATTTTGTTTGCTTGTGCCCCCTATTTCAAATATGAATGGCTAATTGTAATGTGCTCAGAGTTTGGAACTTCGGTTTTGTATCCATTGTTCAACAGGTCTGTATTTTGTGCCAGTACCATGTTGTTTTTATGACTGTAGTATATGTTTTTAGCCCTGTAGTATAGTTTTCAATCTGGTATAGAAATCCCCACCCCCTCAGATTGCTCTTTTCACTCAGGATGGAGTTCTATTCGGGGCTTTGTTTCTCCAATGAAAATTTTAAGAAATTTTTGTTTTCCAAGCCTGTGAAGAAAACTCTTGGGATGTTGATTGGGGATTGCATTAAATCTATAACAGAAGTTTTGGTAAAATGGGACATTTTTCATGTTAATTTTCGCCCAATCCATGAGCATGGGAGGTTTTTTTCCATCTTCTGATTTTTTTTTTTTTTATTTTAAATTTAAAATGTAGTGTTTTAAAAATATTTTGTGTAGAGGTCCCTTGGTGTCTGTGGTTAGGTTGGTTCCTAGGTATCTTATTGTTTTTTGCGCGATGTGAGTGGGAAGGTCTTTTGGTATTCTTCCAGTTGCTTGTTCTTGTGTAAAGAAAGGCCCATTGATTTTTTTTTTTTTTTTTTTTTTTTTTTTTTTTTTTTAGGATTTTTTTTTCTAGGAGTTGTCTGGTGGAAGTTTTTTTTGCTCCCATTAAGTAAACCATCATATCATCAGCAAAATAGGATAGTTTGACGTCCTCCGTTTCCAATTAGTATCCTTTAATATCCTTTCTTGCCTTATTGGCTCTAGTAAATGTTTCAAGCACTATAGTAAGGAGGAGTTGGGGATAGGGGCAGCCTTGCCGAGTTCCTGACCTTTAAAGGGAATGTTTCCGTCATTTCCCATTTAGGATGACATTGGCTGTGGGTTTACTCCTGTTATGGGCTGTTGATTACTTGAGGCATGATCCCTCCAATGCCATTCCTTCTAGGACTTTAGCATGAAGGGAATGCTGGATTTTGTCAAGGCTTTCTCCACATCAATTAAGACGATATGGTGTGTTTTTTTTCTTTGATTCCATTTATATGTTTTAGGGGTGTGATTGATTTTCGTATGTTGAACCATCCCTGCATCTCTGGTATGAATCAACTTGGCTAGGAGGATCTTCGTGTATGTGTGTTTGTATGCGATTTGCCAGTAATTCTGTTTAGAATTTTGGCATCTGTGTTATGAGGGAGATGGGTCTATAAATCTCCTATTTAGTTCTTCTTTGCCTGGTTTTTTGTAATAGAGTGATTCTGCCTTCATAGAAGAAATTTGGGAGAGTTCCATCTGATGGGTTAATTCTAAACAGTTTCCGAAATAATGGTTGTAGTTCTTTTTTGAAATGTTTTTGAGAATTCTGCGGTGAAACCGTTGGGCCTGGGCTTTTTTTAGTTGGGAGGCTTTCTTACTACATCCTCTATTGCTTCGATGTTTATGGGTCTGTTTAAAACTGCTGGTCTCCTCTTGGCCAAGCATTGGTGATTCCCAAGATTTCAAATAATCATCCATTTCTTCTAGATCTTCAAACTTGTAAATATAAGATTCTTGTAGATTCCCATATATTTTCTTGATCTTTTCCTTGTCCCTTGTGATATTTCCCTGTCAGCACAGGTTGTATTGATTTGGAGTTTGTTCCTTCTTTCTTTTTTGTTAACTGGGCTAGAGGTCTGTCTAGCTTGTTTGTTATCTATTCAAAGAACCAACTTTTGGCCTCATTGATTGTATTGTATTGTTTCTTTGTTTCTATTTCATTGATTATTCTGCTCTGATTTTTGTTATTTACTCCTGTCTGTTGGGTTTAGGGTTCATCTGTTGGTTGCCTCTCAAGTCTTTGAAGCTGTAGTGTTAGATCATGCACGTTGTGCTCTTTCTGTTTTCTAATGTAGGCACCCGGGCTATAAATTTCCTCGTAGGACTGCTTTTAAGGTATCCCATAAGTTTTGTTGTGTTGTATTTTCATTGTCATTAAGTTCCATGAATGTTTTTTTTTTATTTCTTTTCTCTTCCTTGACCCATTCTTATTCAGAAGAGTGTTGTTAAGTCTCCATGTGTTCGGTAGCAGGAGTGCCTTGTCCCTGGTGGTTTATGTTGAGCTTCATTGCACTGTGGTTTGATAAGATGCCTGAAATTATTTCATCCTTTTTGTATTTGTAGAGGTTCCTTCTGTGTCCCAGGATGGTTGGGCAATTTGGAGAATGTTTCCGTGGGGTGCATGAGTAGAAAGTGTATTCTCTGTATTAGGATGGAATGTTCGGTAGAGGTTCTATGAGGGCCATTTGGTGGATCATATCGTTCGTTCAGATGTCTCTTGTTTATTTTTTGTCCTGTTGACCATCCAAAGGAATCAGTGGGGTATTGAAATCTCCCACTATGAGTGTGCTGGGGTTAGTACTGGTGAACTTGTGGTCCTAGGAAGAATTGCTTTTAAGTTTGGTGCACCAGAAATTTGAGGCATATGGATCAGATTTGTGAAATCTTCTTGGTGGATTGTTCCTTTGATAAGAAGGTAATGGCCTTCTTTGTCTCTGTTGATTTTCTTTACTTTGAAGTCTAATTTATCCGATATTAAAATAGCAACAGCCTGCTTTCTTTTTGGTACCATTTGCTTGGAATATTTTTTCCACCTTCACTTTAAGGTGGTTGCCTGTCCTTGAAGGTAAGATTGTGTTTTCTTGGCAGACAGCATATCGATGGATTCTGTTTCCTATCCAGTAATCCCAGTCTAATGTCTTTTGATTGGGGGAATTTAGTCCATTATCTTTAAGGTGTATGAAGATAGGTTTGTGTGGCGTCGTTTGCTTTATTATCTATCTGTGGTTTGGATTTAGGTTTCTACGTCTGCAGTTATGCTTTTAATTGAAGTTTTCTCCCTCTAGTTGCCTGGGGTTGGTTGCTCCCTTTCTTCTGTTATTTGGATTGCTTCAAGTATTCCGCTGAAGGGTTGGTTTTCCGGACATGATTCTTTCAAGGTGGTTTAGGTCATGGAAGATTTTTCCTCTCTCCGTCCATCTATGATTGACTTTTTGCTGGGTATAGTAACTGGGCTGGCATCCATTGTCCCCAACACTGGAATGCTTTGCTCCAGGTTCCTCTTGCCTTCATCATTTGCCATGAGAAGTCCATTGTTATTCTGATAGGTTTCCCCTTATAGTCACTTGTTTTTCTCTTGTCGCTGTAAGAATTTTGTCTTTGTTTTGGGTGTCAGCATTTTAACTAAGATGTGCAGGAGACTTTCTTTTCTGATCTTGTCCTGTTTGGAGTTCTATGTGCTCTTGTATTGGTATTGTTTGTCCTTTTTTAGTTTGGGGGGAAATTTTCATCCTATTATTCTGTTGAGAATCTGATCAAACCTTTCTCTTGAGGATTCTGTCTCCGTCCTCTTGCCATGTGCGGAGGTTTTTGGCGTGTTCAGAGTGCCCACAGCCCTGTTTGTTTCCATTTTTGTGTATTTTTAAATTTTCAATAATCTTTCCTTGGGGTATTTAGTTGTTCTGTGTTTTCCTCCAGTCTTGATATTCTTTGTTCTGCTTCCTCGCATTCTGCTTCTGAGGCCTTTTTTCATTCCTTTCTCTTGATTGGATGAAGTGTTTGATTTCCTGTGCGATTTCCTCTTCTGAATTTCTTTAGTGGTTCTATTTCTTTTTTGAGCTTCTCGATCTCTTTTTTGTAGCTCTTTTGTTTGCTGGTAGGTTTCTTTTTCTTTTTGTCAGCATGGGATCTTTTCAGTGTGTTTTTTACTATTCCTGTCCGGAGTATGTCATTCGTCTCTCTCTGCGGTCCTCATTCTCTTTTTTCTTAGTTCTTTAAGTTTGATTTGTTCTTTATGAGCTTGTAGTTCTTTAAGTATGTTCCCATTTGTGTTTCTGATGTCTGTGTCCTGGGCAATCCCCGGGGGATCCCACTGCAGGAGTCAGCCATAGGGTTGGTAAAGATTGGCGTGTGGGTTTATCCTGCACCTTTCCAGTGGTGTCTCTTCTTCGTGATCCTTTTATATGTCTTCTCCTTGCCTTTATTCCAATGTTAGTCCTAAATGCCTCTTCACTTGTTGAAGGCGTGCTTTGCTGTGCCCTCACTTCAGATCCTCTTCGATAATCTCAGTGGGGGCGGGGGGGGGCTCTCAGCCACCTCCCGGCACCTGCCGCTGGGCACAAGAGATCTCAAATCTCAAGAGTCACACAAGCGTGCCTTTAATACCGGCTGGGAGGATAACTCCGCCCCCACAGCCACTAGATCTAATCAAGCCAAAGACCACACCTTTAATCCCAGCTGGGGGGATAACTCCAACCTCACAGCCACAAAGGCCAATCAAACCAAAGACAGCAGGACCAAACGATCAGCAATCAGCTCGCCAAGGCACCCAGTTCCTACCTGTCTTCCCCTCTTCCTGCCGCTGGGCTCAGGAGATCTCTGTGGAATTTTCTTTTTCCAAGAATTAGGGTGAAGAAAAATTGGACCCCGCCATCACATTACATAGCAGTGGTACCACTGGAGACAATGATGTCCCACTTCTGGTTCGACAGGCAAGCAGTGCTGCTTTTCAAGGAGCTGAGGAAGGCTTACTAGAAGGTGATACAGACAGTTTGATCCCTCAGATCCCAGTTTCCTCACTGAACAATGGCGAGTGTGCTGGGGTGCAGAGTGCTTGCCTGGCATGTGTGAGGGCTCAGATTTGCTTCTCAGCTCAGAAAAAATATACTAGGCAGGGTTACAATTATATCAAGGAAAATGTAGAACATCCTTAGCTCCTAGAAGCTACTAAACAAACCACAGCCATGGTTATGTTGGCCTGGAAAAATCAGGACAAGCCTGAGCCCAATGAGGCAGAGGGACACCAAGCGACGGCCAGGTCTAGAATGCAGTGGACAGCCCTGCTGCTGTACGGCTGCACCCCAAGGTTGTCATGCAGTTCTAAGGACTGAGCTCACTGAGTACCAAGGTCGAGGCCTCATCCCTGAAGCTCCTATCTTCATTTCTTCAGGACACTGGCTCTCATCCAGCCTTCACAGTTGCAGTTCTCCCCCACTAGAACACAAGGGCCTTGGTTTGTTTTCTCCTCTGCTCTTTCCCCTAAATCTACAATAGACTCGTCACACAAGAGCACACAATATGTGTGTGTGACAGGAACAGGCAGACCAGCATGCCTCCAGTGCACTTGGAGTCCACAGTCCACACATACACTGGGTCCTTTATTCCTCCAGCTATCAGGATGGGTGCTATTTGATCTCTTAATCCAATTATGGCTCATAAAGGGTGGGCCACATCCAGCCCCTTACAAGGTCTAACCCAGGTTCCAAGATGCCAAGCCTCTAACACACTCTAGCAGAAGGTGCCTAGCTACAGCAGGCCCAGGGCAAGGTTGGTGCCACCCATGTAGGAGGTGGCCAGCAGCTGGCACATGCTTAAGGAAAGCTGCTGCGTTCCTGGCAGTGGGGTCTCCTAAGTAGCGGCTTTACAAAAAAGAAACTGAATTTGTAAACCCAAGCTAAGTTATGCATTATGAACCTGCCTCCCCACCCTGCCCTGGCACCCGAGGGTGGAGCAGGATTGGGAGTCTCAACCAGAGAGGAGCAGGGCCTTGTCCGCTCTCTGGAGGCGAGGCTCTGCGCGGGGACTCTTGGAACCCATGCTTGACCCAATGCTGACTCCAGGGCAGAACCAGAAAACACAGATGGGTTGGACTGGTGACAGCCAACATGTCTGGTGGAGCACAGCCGGCCAAGGGCAGGGATGCTGGAATGGGAAAAGACTAGAGAAAGGCTTCAGCAGCTTCAAATGGGCCCCCAAACATTGGAGGTTAGAAAAAAGACAACTGAGGGGGAGAGAAGAGGTGGGCTCTGGCTCCCAGACCCACTCCACAAAGGGCCCCTGCAGAAAACCTGAGCAGGAGAGTTGACCACAGCTCAACAGCCTTTCCTGTGCGCCGCTGCTGACAATCAGGGAAAAGAGGGCACATTTCAAAACAAAAGGAACAAACATTCACTCACATCACTAATTGGTTGAAGAAGCCCCACCCAAGAGGCATTCTTTAAGGAGGAGGGGAGGTACAGAGAAGGAGAGAGAGAAAGATTAAAGAAGAGGAGGAGGTAGAGAGATAACGAGGATCGGTAAGAAGAAAGAGACCCAAGGAAGAGATGAAAGACAGATTTCTGCTTCCTATTTTTTTTTTTTCTTTTCTTTTTGGCAGTACCGAGGAACTCTAATCTAGGATCTCACATGCAATAGGCAAGTCATCTACTGCCAAGTTCCATACCCAGCCAGCAATAGGCAAGTACTCTACTGCCAAGTTCCACACCCAGCCAGCAATAGGCAAATCCTCTACTGCCAAGTTCCATACCCAGCCAGCAATAGGCAAGTCCTCTACAGCCAAGTTCCATACCCAGCCAGCAATAGGCAAGTCCTCCACTGCCAAGTTCCACACCCAGCCAGCAATAGGCAAGTCCTCTACTGCCAAGTTCCACACCCAGCCAGCAATAGGCAAGTCCTCTACTGCCAAGTTCCACACCCAGCCAGCAATAGGCAAGTCCTCTACTGCCAAGTTCCACACCCAGCCAGCAATAGGCAAGTCCTCTACTGCCAAGTTCCACACCCAGCCAGCAATAGGCAAGTCCTCTACTGCCAAGTTCCACACCCAGCCAGCAATAGGCAAGTCCTCTACTGCCAAGTTCCACACCCAGCCAGCAATAGGCAAGTCCTCTACTGCCAAGTTCCACACCCAGCCAGCAATAGGCAAGTCCTCTACTGCCAAGTTCCACACCCAGCCAGCAATAGGCAAGTCCTCTACTGCCAAGTTCCACACCCAGCCAGCAATAGGCAAGTCCTCTACTGCCAAGTTCCACACCCAGCCAGCAATAGGCAAGTCCTCTACTGCCAAGTTCCACACCCAGCCAGCAATAGGCAAGTCCTCTACTGCCAAGTTCCACACCCAGCCAGCAATAGGCAAGTCCTCTACTGCCAAGTTCCACACCCAGCCAGCAATAGGCAAGTCCTCTACTGCCAAGTTCCACACCCAGCCAGCAATAGGCAAGTCCTCTACTGCCAAGTTCCACACCCAGCCAGCAATAGGCAAGTCCTCTACTGCCAAGTTCCACACCCAGCCAGCAATAGGCAAGTCCTCTACTGCCAAGTTCCACACCCAGCCAGCAATAGGCAAGTCCTCTACTGCCAAGTTCCACACCCAGCCAGCAATAGGCAAGTCCTCTACTGCCAAGTTCCACACCCAGCCAACAATAGGTAAGTCCTCTACTGCCAAGTTCCACACACAGACAGCAATAGGCAAGTCCTCTACTGCCAAGTTCCACACCCAGCCTGCGATAGGCAAGTGCTCTACTGCCAAGTTCCATACCCAGCCAGCAATAGGCAAGTGCTCTACTGCCAAGTTCCATACCCAGCCAGCAATAGGCAAGTACTTGTGATTCTGCCTCAGCCTCTGGACTAGCTGGGATTACAGACTCAGCTTTCCTTTCCCTCTTTTTTCCCAGCCAAGGGCTCAGCTTCCTTAGAGTCTTGGTAGGAAGAATGACTTGTAATCCTAACTAATTAGTGCTCAAGCGATATCCATGAAACCCTCTGAAAACCCTGTCATGCTTTACAAATATAAAGGTTTATTACTATTTTTCAAATAACTCAATGTTATCAAGTGACCATCTGTCAGTTATCAGGGAACCCCCCCACACACACACACACATACATCCCACAGAGAGCGAGAGGTCTGCATTATCATACTTAGCTCCTGCATTTAATATTCAAAGTATCATTGAGAGAGTCAAAAGTGAAATTAAAAATGAATAAATAAATGAACAGCTCAAGAAGGAGGGGTCCTGAGCACACTGGGGTGGAGGACGTCAACCCTGCCCTTAGACTCCATAGCTTCTCTTCACCACTAGTCCCAACTGCCTCAGAGGCAGTGAAATGCCTTTGTTCAGAAATGAGCAGCCTGAGCTAGTTTCTGCACACCAGGCTGTCTGTCTGCTGATTACTCAGTGTTCTGCTGCGACGTGGCAGCTTCGAAGCTCTGCTTGGACCTGCCTTCTGGCCTCACTGCCCCCATCAGGGGAGCGTCCTAACCATCTAACCGCAGATCCTCTTACTGTGAACAGCCTGTGGTTAGCCACAGAAGCATATTACAAAGCCCACATCTTAGCAAATAGGAATGTACTTGCAGATACTAATCTTAAGGACTTCTGGATCCACCCCTATTCCATTTCATCATTTCTTAATCACACAATGTAGAATCCCTACAGCTGGGCAAGACAATATGCCCTTCCTCCTGGGGCAGAAGGCCTAGTGCAATAAACAGCAAGAGCTCTGAAAGTCAGAGGGCCTGGGGTCCCACCACCTGAGCAAGTCACACCAAGATGGACTCACAGCACAAACAAGATGAGCCTCTCTTACAAGTCTTCACATTATGAAGCTCTGAGGAAGGGGATGAGGACATGGTTCAGTGGGTAAAGTGCTTGCTGCATACGCATTAGGACCTGAGTTCAATCCCCAGCACCCATGGAAAAGTCAGGCAGGGTAGCACATGATCATAATCCCAGCACTGGGGAGGCAGAGGCAGGAGAATTCCTGAGGCTTGTTGGCCAGCTGCTCCAGCCACACCAGCAAACTTTGGGACAATCAACGAAAGACCTGTCCAAAAAGTAAGGTAGATAGCTTCCTCATTAGCTACTGAGGAAAATGCTATTGATCTCTGGCATCCACCTGCATGTATGTGCACTTGCATGTGCACATGAACACACACACACACACACACGCACACACACACAAGCTCTGAAGAAAATCAGAAGAAATGTAAAATTTAATGTGGGAAATCCTGACAATAACCCCTGCTGTAACCTTCCAATGCTACGGTAGGACAAGACCTCAAGCAAGTGGTCCCTGGGTCAGAAGCAGGTGGACTTATTAACAAACAAGGTCTAAATGTGTTCCTGGCCTCCACATGTCTTTCCAGCTCATGGCTGCCTCCTTCCAAAACACATCCCCCTCCTATAATCCATCCACTCCAGTTCACTGCACACCAACAACTTGGATGTAACATTAACACAGCCTCCTTTGGACTCTAAACCTGCCCCAGATCTTTATCTGATGTCAAGCTGTGTGTGTTGTGGTTAGGAACCAGTTTCCACCAAGAAAGTACATCAGGTTATTATGGAAATGATCCTGCTGTATCTTTGCTCTGATGCTTTGCCTGTGTGGAAAGGTCACTGTGCACAACACTGACTTCCTAAGAATCCACATCCAACTAAACCCTAAACCATGAATTGGAAAACAGGTGCTGAGTTGTCAAGGTTCTTCCTTGTCTGTGGGACAGCAATCCTGGACTCAGACATATCCTGAACATATGCAGACTACCAATTGGCTTAGCATACTAGGTGGAGCAAAGATCCAGGGCACACCCTGTTTTCTGCTAGCACACGCTCAGAAGTCACAAGTTAGCTTGTCGGCACACCCTTTTTCTGAATACACCCCATGATCTGGGATGATGCAAGATGGTGAGGAGGTCTGAGATTGGCTGCTGGGAGGTGATGTCACGTGATGTAGAGGCTGTACCGCCCCAGACCCTTTTAAGCTACTGGTTGTGCGGAAATAAAAGGGTTTCACGGATTTGCACCACCTGACATGACCCTTGGACTGTTACTATTCCAGTGCTTGGTCGTGGGGCCATCAACCCCAGAGCTGGCTCTTCAGCTCGTTTGGTCATGGGAGCCAGCAGCTCCACAACCAAGTGTTTGGCTGTGGGACCATTAGTCCCACAGCTGGGTGTTTGGTGGCAGGGCCATCAGCTCCATGTGCATGCCCTCTTCAGCCTGTCCAACCACAAGGTCAGCAGTCCCACACTCATCATCTGTGATAGTCCTTTCCCTGCACGCTGTCCTGTGCTGAACAAAGAGCAAGATCCCAGGTTTCCTCCACACTGCAGTGTCTGAGGGAGCTCTTCTTAGTGCATCACACTTGTTTGCAGCAAGAGCAGCTTGCCAAAAAGTTCACATTCAGTAATTGCGAAGGTAGAGCATACGGATTCACATGAAGAACTGTGTTAGCCCTCATCTCCTCAAAAACTAAGAAAGGCAATGTAGAGGTAGAGCTTTAAAAAAAAAAAAAAAGCCTTGGGCTGGAGAGATGGCCTAGTGGTTAAGAGCGCCAACTGCTCTTTCAGAGGACCCGGGTTTGATCCCCAGCACCCACATGGCAGTTGAAAACCGTCTTTAACTCCAGTTCCAGGGGAATCTGACGCACTCTTCTGACCTCCGCGGCATTTCGCCACACGGGTCACAAACCTATATGCAGACAGTACATTCATACACATAAAAAATAAATAAATTTTTTTTTAAAAAGCCTTAAATAAAAACATTTAGAGATGTGACTGGAGAGATGACTCAGCAGTTAAGAGTACCTGTTGCTCTTGCAGAAGACCTGGGTTGGATTCCCCACCACCTACACAGTGGCTAACAACCATCCATTTTTCCAGTTCCAGGGGGTCTGACTCCTTCTGACTATGTAGGCATTGCATGACACGGATGCACTTATATACATCCTGGCAATACACTCACACACATAAAATAAAAATAATAAAATATTTTTAAATGATAAAATAAAAACTTTAAAATCATTTAGAGGGGCTGGAGAGATGGCCTAGCGGGTTAAGAGCACCAACTGCTCTTGCAGAGAGAGGACCTGGGTTCAATCTCCAGCACCCACATGGTGGCTGAGAACCATCCGTAACTCCAATTCCAGGAGAACTCCAGTTCCAGGGGAATCCAACACCCTCTTCTGACCTCTGAGGCATTGCACGACACGGGTGCACAAACCTACATGCAGACAGTACATTCATACACATAAAAAATAAATAAATTTTAAAAAATATTTTAAAAAATCATTTAGAGGCAGATTGTTACGGTTTGAGTCATTCTCTCCCAAGCTCAAGTGTGAGAACACTTGGTCCCCAGCTGGTGGCATGGTGCTATTTTGGGAGGGCATGGAACTTTTAGGAGGTGGGGCTTAGCTGGAGGAAGAGGACACTGGGGGCAGGTCCTCGGGAGTGTTGCCCCCAGGCTCCTTCTCATCACACTTTCTGCTTCCTGCCTAGTCCAGCTACCCTGTGAGTGTGAGGAGGTCAGCCAACCTCGACACCACAGAGCCACCCTGCCGTGCTTGCCCTACCATGATGGACTGCACAGTGTGAAACAAAACCGAAATCAACCTCTCTCCTTGAAGCTGTTTCCCCATCAGGTATGTTATCACCTAACTGAGACAAGAGACAGAACTAAGGCACAAATCAACTTCCAAAACCACCTGACAGGTAGACAGGACCCCTTCCCCCTCCCATCTAGCTGCCTGGACAATTTTTTAAGGGATGACAGTATTACATAGAAACACCCTCCCATGATTAGACTCAGCTCTTCTCTCACAGCCCTGCCTGGACCCTATGCTAGGGGAATCCGGTAGGTACTTTTCTCATGATTATACAAAATACCTAAGAGAAAATCTTAAGAAAGGATGCATTTATTTTGGTTCAGTGTCCATTATGGTGGAGAGGGCATGGCGGATCACAGCAGCTCACCTCATAGCAAATAGTAAGGAGAGAGAAAGAGAGAGAGAGAGAGAGAGAGAGAGAGAGAGAGAGAGAGAAATTGTCTTGCACTGTGTTTTCAAAGTTTAGCCACATGGAGAGCAGTGCGTTAGGAACTGGGGACCAGGAACCACAAAGCCTGCCACTGTAAATTCCACTCCAGCTCTCCGTGTCCATAGGGGACACACTTAGCACTTGCTCCCTGACTTGTGCACATTGTCCATCTTAAGACCAAGCACAGCTGAAGTGATTTCATTCTACAAACACCCATCATTACCACCACCTGCACAGAAGAGGGGGGCAAGGAGCTCCTTGCCACTACCTCAAGAGTACCCCTGTGCTGACCATGGCTGTAAGACCCATGTGCCTAGATCCTTCCACATTACTCCAGAGCGCCTTGAAATAAGGGGCTGCATCATTCAGGTTTTGCATCCTAAGCACCAGGCATAGCACCTGGTACAAGGTCATCCCAGGAAGGTGCCCAGTGGATCATGTTTCTAACTTTCTGGAACAGCAGTTCTAAAAGAGCAGTCCACAGACCCCTGAGATCCTCAGGAAGTCCATGAAGTCAAAGCCATTTTCCTAATAATGCCAAGATGTTATTTCCTTTGTCACCAGGCTGACATTTGTACTGATGGTAAAAGTAACAGTGGGTAGCATGAGGGGGGCACCAAGTCCTTAAACTCTTCACTGCCACCTACTCACAGTCAAAGTGAAAGTTTGTCTCAGGGAGCTTGATGAAGCTGCAAAGAGTATGATGTAATTCAAGTTCAACCCTTGATCCTAGGTCTCATTATAAAGCATACTTAGTCCACAGGGGTCAGAGCAGTGCACTGTGCAATCAGACTTTCTCTCAGGGAATGGGATTTTTCTCTTAAAAGAACAGCTAATGATGCTGGAGAGATGCCTCAGCATTTAAGAGCACTGACTGCTCTTGCAAAGGACCCAAGTCTGATTCTCTGCACCCACCCGATGGCTAATCAATATCTGTAACTCTAGTTCCAGGGGATCTAACACACTCTTCTGACCTCTGTGGGAAATGTATGTACATGGTATACATATATAGGCAGCAAAACACTCATACACATATAAATAAATAAATAAATGTTTTTAAAATGTGTCTGGATGGAACTGGTAAATGAAAAGCTAAAAGGAGCCAGGGGCCCTCTCACCCCCAAAACCCAAGTGACCCCTGAGGGCCAGATCCTCAACTGACCTTAAGAAAACAAAAACCTTAGTTAATCTGGACTAAATGTGTGGCCTTAAGCATCCAAAAGGAGAGTATAACAACAACAACAAAAAAAAGCACCGTTGTTTTGCCTGTCTTCAGTTCTTACTGGCAAGTGCAGCTATCCTGTGGCTGCCACTGCCTTTGCCATCCTTCAAAGAAAGGAGACACAGCTTTTCAACCTTCCAATATGGACTGAAGACTCACGTCTCTCCAAGAATCCTCTAAAACTTCAGTGCCAGATGGGGACTGCTGAGACTTCCAGCTTGTGGACTGGCAAATACTGGGGTTTCAGCCTATTCACAGTATATACTGCCATTGTTGAACTGCCCAGGCTGTATCATGGAGACCAGTACAGGAAGATCAAGACAGGACACAGTGCTTACTGGACCTCACTTGGTGACCAGGGAAAGGGAAGACCCTAGTGTGGTGCACAAGGGCAGGACAGATGGTTGTTTTGGGCTTGCCAAGGCAGAGCCTTCAAACAATTCCTTAAGGAAAACATGACATCTTTCAACCTAGTAATGAAAAAAATAATAAAATAAATCATAAGCTGAAGATGCTAAAACCTATGACATCATGATCTTGATATTGTGTAGCATGCATATATGCATATTTTAGAGTGATTCAAATTGGAAGGAACAACAACAACAACAAAAAGACCGGGTCAAAGAACTGAATGGTGAACTTCTGCCCAAAACAGTAAACTTCTGCATCGAAATTATTTTTTCCTGGTCCCAGAAAAACAAACGATGAATGGTATCCCTCATCTGTGGATGCTAGCACCAATTACCTAATCGTATGGCAAACTGAGCAATGTTAATGTGATCTGAAAACAACTGTGCTCTTATATTGTAGAATCCCTTAAAAAATTTTAAAAAAGATAAGAAACATGTATGGCAGAATGCGTGAGCTCTGGTGAGGTGGGGGGCAAGGAAGGGGGAGTGGGTCTAGATTTGATTGGGAAATGTTGTATGAAATGCACAAAGCTTCAATAAAAAATTGGCTTTGAGCTGGGCATGGTGGCGCACGCCTTTAATCCTAGTACTCGGGAGGCAGAGGCAAGCAGATCTTTGTGAGTTCAAGGCCAGCCTGGTCTATAGAGTGACTTCCAGAACAGCTACAGGCTACAGGGAGACCCTGCCTTGAAAAGACCAAAAAAAAAAAAAAAAAATTGGCTTTGAAAAAAATGTATCTTTATTCTAAAAAAATAAAAAGGAACAGCTAGTGGGAAGATTGGTTATGTACACCTGAGTGTTCTGTAACTAGTTTCTCAAAACATCATGAGCCTCTCACTTTAAGGAAAATAACTGAAAAATGTTGGATGGCGATAATATTGGAGCTTTCCAAAAAGAAAAAACCCCAGAATTCTAAAAACTCCTATCAGCTCTGAGTTGCCTAAAGATGTTTTTGATGACACAGTGATGATGTGACCCTCCTAACACTCTGATACTATATAATTAAGTGTGTCACACTTGGAAGATCTGCACAGCTCACTGAATCCATGTTTCTCAAGTGACCAAAGCATGTCATCACCAAACCATGTGTGGAAAAAGAGCCATGTGAATGCAAGACAGAACACAAGGTTGAGAGCTGTGGCCCACAGGGTCAACCTGAAGGATGAGGAGCAGACATGCCTCTGTAAACACAAGTCGCTGCCAGGTGTGGTAGGACATGTCCTTAATCCCAACACTCCAGAAGTAGGGGAAGGGAGTCAAAAGTTCAAGGCCTGCCTGGGCTACAAGGAAGTGTGAAGCCAGGCTAGGCTTCACAGTATGACCTTGCCTTAAAAAATTACACACACACACACACACACACACACACACACACACGCACACACATACGCATAGCATGTGAGTGAATGCATGGAACACTGGATTAAATCCTCAACAACACATAAACTGGGTGTGGTGGTACATGCCTATAATCCCAGCACTTGGGAGATAGAAATGGAGAATTAGAAGTTCAAAGACATCCTCATCTACATAATGAGTTCAAGTCTAGCCTGAGCTATATGAGACCCTGTCTCAAAAAAAGAGAGATGGCTTAACAGTTAAGAGTACATATTAGGGGCTGGAGAGATGGCCTAGCGGTTGAGAGCGCCAACCGCTCTTGCAGAGGACCTGGGTTCGATCCCCAGCACCCACATGGCAGCTGAGAACCGTCTGAAACTCCAATTCCAGGAGAACTCCAGTTCCAGGGGAATCTGACACCCTCTTCTGACCTCCGTGGCATTGCACGACACGGGTGCACAGACTTGTATGCAGACAGTACATTCATACACATATGGAAATAAAATTAAAAAAAAAAAAAGAGTACATATTAGTCTTGCTGGGCGTGGTGGCGCACGCCTTTAATCCTAGCACTTGGGAGGCAGAGGCAGGCAGATCTTTGTGAGTTCAAGGCCAGCCTGGTCTACAGAGTGAGTTCCAGGACAGCTGGGACTACAGGGAGACCCTGTCTCAAAAAGACCAAAAAAAAAAGAGTACATATTAGTCTTACAAAGGACCCAGTTTGGTTCCCAGTACTGACCTTAGTCCCTCACAGCTACCTGTAGCTCTAGCTCCTGGGGATCCAACACAGCAACCTCCATGGGCACACACACACACACACACACACACACACACACACGCACACAGAAACACATGCACGCATACACACACACACAAAATGAATCTTAAAGAAAAGTCCACATGACCCCTTCCTGCTCTTGGCACCTGACCATGAACCCTGTACTTGCAGCTCCCATGTAACACCATTTCGACCCACACCTTCCCATTTCAACTTGTGCCAACTGGGGAGCCAGCCTGGATCAGAAGTCCAGCTCTTACTCCTGACCCCAAAGCCCCCTGGTGAGGGAGAGCCTCTCTAAGTCCCTACATCTCTCTTTCAACACCAGGAGTGACTACCTGCCAAAGACATCATTATAGGAATCAGACTTTAGCAAAACCACTTGCAGACTGACCTCTCTCCCTCAGGCCAGGCTCACACCGAGATCAGTGCCAACCATCAGAAAGGACAGTGCAGAACATGTGTTAGTGGCCAACAGGCCATTGAGACACATAGTGGAGGGAGGTGGGAAGGCTGACAGGAGGAAGGAACGGTGATTTGACACCCATGCTAGGAAGTCACCTTGCTGCAAGTGCTGCTTCGTGAGGCCCACCATTCTTTTTCTTTTTTGGGGGGGTGTCTTTTTGAGACAGGGTGGCCTACCATTCTTAAGACTCTGATGTTTCTCTCCAAGGGACAGTCCCTCACTCTACAAATGACACAGAACAGTCTCCAGCTCAGACTCACCAAGATGATTATATTCTTTTTTTTTTTTTGGTCTTTTCGAGACAGGGTGTCCCTGTAACCCCAGCTGTCCTGGAACTCGCTCTGTAGACCAGGCTGGCCTTGAACTCACAAAGATCCACCTGCCTCTGCCTCCCAAGTGCTAGGATTAAAGGCGTGCGCCACCATGCCCGGCTCAAGATGATTATATTCCAAATCATAAGGAAGAAAGACTTGTCAGAGACCCCCTAGCATTTGAAACACCAAGTAACCTGGAAATTGTCCTCAGCTGATCCCTGAAAACTTGTTCTACTGATTAATCCCCAAGCTTGACAGCCACTCAGAACTTTTCTTCCAGATTGCCAGCAACATTACAACAAGCTGCTGTGGTTGGGCTATCTGAAGGAAGTACGTGCTCAGCCTCACTTTAGCAAAGGTAAGTGAAAAGAAAGCACTGTTTATTGAAGAAAAATAAATCAAAGACAATTTTCTCTGTTATCAGTGTTAATCATAAGAGGGTGTACCACTGTATTAAAAGGTGCTCAACTCTCCGAGATAAAGCCACACAGGTCTCAGGCTTGGCACAGGAAAAAATCGGACTCACTGATGTCAAATGACTAGGCAATGCTTGCTGTGGGTACTAGAAAAAGTGCCAGATCCCATCCATCCATTCCCTAGCAGCCTGACCTGGAGCTAGGCCTTGCCTCTCCAAGCCTCAGCTATCCTGGCTTCAAACATGTCCCCAAGGGTCACTGAGGTAAGAGCACACACACTGACACACGTGTTTGACACACACATGCTGGGTGTTCATCTTTGCTGGATAGTGACCCCCAAGACACAGGTATATACTGGTTTTCCTGCACTGGGGGTACAGAACACAGCCAGGGAAAGGGTCTATGCATTACCTGGCCCATTTGGGGTAGGATTCACTACCTTGTTGGGGAATGGGGGTGTTCAACAGCCTCAGGTACAGCCTGAGGCTGGGTCTATAAAATGTGTAGCTTTTTTTTTTCTTGGTCTTTTTGAGATAGGGTCTCCCTGTAGCCACAGCTGTCCGGGAACTCACTATGTAGACCAGGCTGGCCTTGAGCTCACAGAGATCTGTGTGCCTCTGCCTCCCAAATGCTGGGACTACAGGCGTGTGCCACCATGCCCGGCTAAAATGTGTAGATTTACCACAGACTCAAGCACAATCCATTGTGCAATCTATTTTTGCTTTTATAGTTTTCTGAACTATCAATTTAAAAATGCTTTATAATAAAATAGGAGCTGCTGACTTTCTATTTGGATTGCTGTTGGTTTTCTGAGATGAATTTGACTACTGAATTTATTTTTTATTTTGTTTGAGTGTGGGTTTTTCTAAGACAGGGTCTCACTGTATAGCCCAGGCTGGCCTTGAACTTGAGACCATCCTGTCTCCAGCACCTAATGCTGGGATAATACGCATGTGCCACCATACCTGGTCTCCCTTTCATTTTTCTCAGGGGTTACAATACCACAAACAAACGCATGGATCTCCATCACCTATCAGGACCTAGGCAGGCATCTGTCATATATGGGAGCACAAGGGTCTCCCTGGCAGACAAGGTGTCCCTTGGCTGTTGACTTGGGTGCCAGCAACCTCTTGGTGGGCCTGAAAGGGATTCTTGAAGTGGGGTGTCACACACTTCATCTCTATAATCCTAGCATTTGAGAGGCTGAGGCAGAAAGATCATGAATTTGAGCCTAGCCTGGGCCATATCATGAGAGCCTATATAATTAATTAATTCAATTTGTACCAACTTAGGTCTGAATACCATTGTAGCTGATGGAATCATTGGTAAGTCACTATTGATTCAGATTAGTACAATGGTATGCAAAGCTGACATATCTCAATGGTTCTAGCACTATGGTTTTTAATCGGTAAAGATGGGTTTTCTGCCAGTCTTTTATCTTTTTCTGTAACTATAACTTTTGTGTATAGACCAGAGCATCTGAAATTTTTGCCTTGATGACTGTGATTTGAAAGCTAAGACACTGTTTTATTTTTGTTCCTTAAATCAAAAGCCAGTCTTCCTCCTGCTGGGGGCTGGCCTTCGTTGTGTCCTTATTGAGAGACAAAAAATCCACAGGACTGGTATTTCAAAGCATACAAAACTGGTTCAGCCCTACCCATAATCCTTTTTTGCTCAGAAAACAGGATTAATCATCTTTCTTCAAGAAAGGTAGCTAAGAAGAGCCTGGGCCAACAGACTCCTCCTTTCAAATGGTGACACCAATGTGTTCAGTCCCAGGGAGAAAGACTTTGGAGCCCACAGAATGTGGAAAGGTATTTTTTGCCAGTGTGCATGAGGAAGCCTGTGATTTGCGGTGCCTTGACCCACCCTGGGCTTGTTAGCAATGCCTCAGGAAAGAATCACTGCACTCAGAAACATTTTATCTGCAAAACCATATGAGGATATTTAGCTCCAGAAAGCGGGACCATAACAGAAGAGTGGGCGACTATGTCATCAGAGCTTAAACTACTCTGAGCGTTATTTCCTTAACACTTGCAGCTCTCTGTCACCCTGCAGAAAAGACTGCCCTCCCCTAAATCTCAACACTGTGAATCTCTGCATGAGGGACCTTCTGAACTAAACTGTAGAGCCCATTGTGTGGGAAGAAGAACAGGACAAAGGCACACTGGGAGGTGCATTATGCAGCCAGAAAGGGTCACTGAGAGGTTTATAGCAGGGGAGAGAGGGTGGACACCTTACTGCTGGATGGCTAGTCTAAAGGCCAGATGGCCTGTAAGCCAGCACATTCCAGTTACAGAGCATCCAAAAGGAATTACCACTGGGTCAGGATTCAAAGAAGGATCACTAGTACTTTCAGATTTAGGTTAGAAAATACTCAGTGGATGGTTTCGTCTCCAGTCCACATCCACATGCTTGAGGGTCAAAAAGGCACAGCGCACAAATGTCCTCAGACAGGTACCCCACATTCCATGTGGAGGTGACTGATGCAGCCCCAGGAGATGCTGCAGCTGCCCAGGCACCCACCTGGCTTCAAGTGCCAAATTATCTGCAATACAACCGTCAATTGTCCCAACACCGATGAACAGCTCTGGTTTGCCTCATAAGCAAGGTATTCTTAAGTTGACAAAGAAAGATTGTCAATTAAATTATTAAATAATGTATGGGGTAAAATGTGAGTGTTGATAAACATATACAATGTTGAGTGATTAAATCAAATTAATATATCCACCACCCACATACTTATCATGTGGGGCCTTGAGACCTACTATTTTGAAACACATTATCATCAACCGTGCATTAATCCTATGTGGATTATGACCAACAGGTAGAATCTTGCAGGTCACAGGACAGTCATTCAGATGGTTTCCCCTAAGATTGTGAGGAATAGGAGTGTAAATGTCTGGCACAGGAAACTGAGGCACAGCCAGGAAGGTGCTCTGTCCTGGATATGTGACAAGGAGCCACCAGTTTAGGCTGGTTCTGTGTCCTAGGAGGGGGAAGCTGCGTTGGAATCAGCATGCATTCCCCAGGGCAGCAGCTAGAGATGGAAAAGCCACTGAGCCCAGGTTCCACACCTGGGAAACCCAGCAACAGCAGCTCATCCTTAGGACTGCAGTGAGGAGAGAAGCCACTCCCAGGACTCTCGGGAGTGTGGCTGCTCCTCAGACGGGAAGCATCCTGGATGCTCAGCATGAGCTGACTTTGTTTACAGTGGACACACTGTAAGATCTGCCTGCCTCTGCCTCCCAAGTGCTAGGATTAAAGGTGTGCGCCACCATGCCCCGGTGATGTTGTCTTTTTTTACTGCAGCATAGAACTCCATTGTGTAAATGTACCACATTTTCTCTATCCACTTGTCAGTTGAGGGGCATTTGGGTTTGGGTGATTTTTTTTAAATCCTTTTTTTTTTTTTGGTCTTTTCGAGACAGGGTCTCCCTGTAGCCCCAGCTGTCCTAGAATTTACTCTGTAGACCAGGCTGGCCTTGAACTCACAAAGATCCGCCTGCCTCTGCCTCCCAAGTGCTAGGATTAAAGGCATGCACCACCACACCCAGCCGATTTTTTTTTTTTTCGGTTCTTAGCCTCATCCTTTAATGGCTGTGCTATCCCCACAGCACCCAGCTGATTTTTTAAAATCTTTTATCTAATTTTATGTGTATCAGTTGCCTGCATGTATGTAAGTGTACCCATGTCATGCAATGCCTGCAGAGGTCAGAAGAGGGCATCCAAGCCCCTAGAACTGGAATTTCAGCTGGTTCTTAGCCACCATGTGGGTACTGGGAACCAAACCTAGGTCCTCAGCAACAGCAAGCAGTGCTGAGCCATCTCTCTAGCCCCTGGACTTTTTTTTTTTTT
>VZQC01002500.1:163590-273870 GCA_009823505.1 Rhizomys pruinosus
GGGGGGGGGGGGAGACAAAGAGAGAGCAAGGAGACCCTCCTGCCCACAATCTCCAAACGCGCTGTCTCGGTGCCTGACGGCAGCACCAAACATGGACAGCTCTCCAGCAGCTTTCTGCCTCAGAGCACCTCCCTGCCCACAGGTCTTGCAAGGCTTGTCCTGCTGCACTGTTCTCTGATGTCGAAAGGCCCTGCAGATTTCTCACGCAGGGCTTGTAACTCCAAGAGTTACAAGGGCGAAGGCCCCAGGGCAAGGAGGAGGGTTCCCAGTGCAGAAAAAAGTCACCTGCGCACCAAGACGGAAGCCAGCCCTCTGAGCTCAAAGGGTCACCTGCTCTGTCCCCTGTGACCAGCCCCTGCCATGCTGTCGCATTGCCCACTTGCTAACTTGTTACAGGCCAGGAGATTGGCATCATTGTTAAGAAGAGCCCAGGAGTTATAGCAATGGAGACTAGCAGGAGAAATACAGTTCCAAGAGTTGGGGACTTCTCCAACTTACATGGTTCAGTTCTGGTTGAAAACTGAAGTTTTGGGTATTAACTGCTGTACCTTGACAATAGTCACTCAATTATAACAACTGAATGAAAAGTTTTTATTAGGAAACACTTCCAGCTCCTGTGGCTCCGGAGTCGATCTTTCTGGAAACCCTGCCCTCCTCCAGCATAGACTTAAGTGCACATCAGGGGCAGGGAGTATATCTGTGTGTGCCTAGAAGAAGGGAGATGTGTATGACTTGATCCCTGTTCTAGTTAGAGAGAACCCACAGAAAACAAGGAGATTGTTCACTGGGTAGAGACAGAAGGGCCCCAGGTGCTGCTGGACTGTGACACACAGAGTGGACACCAGGGAGGGTAATGCTAGAAAGGACCAGTGTAGGAAAGAAGGGACAGGGCCTGCTGAGAGCCAGGAGCCCCAGCCTGGTATGAATGGAGATTGGACTGCGGGAAACAGAACAGACAAGAAGGTCGGAGCCGACTAGGACGACCCCTGGTGATGGACATGGAAGAAATCTTCAGCCAAACTCAGATGGGTGGGCTGGGGAGCTGGGGTTGGGTGTGACCTGGACAGTAGGGGCCAGGGCCTGTTGCTGACACAGCCTGGGTGTCTACAGTGCTACAGAAATGAGGCACCGGGGGACCCAGTTGTTTGGAGGGAAGAAGGGCAGTGGACGGACCACAGGGAAACCACTCCAGGACTTGCACACAAGTTAAACAAGGACAGCAAAACTTCTAATTCAAAGTGCTCTGTGGCTATTGCAGGGACAGAATTGGGATTTAGGAGACATCAGCAAAGAGATTATGAATGAACTCTGCAGAGATGAGAGTGGATAGTTGGAGGGGTGCAGGGGCCATGCATGGCAAGGTATAGAGAAGAAACCATGAACCACTTCAGAGAGGGGACTGGAAGCTCCGAGCAGGAAGTGGCCTCAGGAAGCCTCCAGCAAAAAAAAAACTTCCATGAGGTTGGCGCTGCTCGTGGTTCTCTGTAGTGTACCTGTGAGGACCAGGCTGGAGACAGGCAGGTGCAGAGGACTCCAGGTGACCTGCAGCATTGTGGAGAGGGAATCAGGGGCGGGGGTGAGGGGACGACAGAATCCTGGACGTCACAGGCAGTGAACATGGACATGGATGCGCTAGACTTTGAGCAGAAAATAACCAGGGCTAAAGGTCCAGTTAGAGTCCTTACTGTTCCCTGCCCAGCACAGATGCATCCTCCGCATCTCTAAGAGGCACATACTAGAGGGAAGTGGTAGTAGAGAAAGGGGCTTCTGAGGGGTGAGATGACAACAATGCGCACTTGTTATCTACCTTTCTGTTTCTCACCTTCCACTTTTCTGCGCGTGTGCCCAGCAGCTGTTCTGGTTCCCTGATGTCCCACCTTGTGCCACTCACACTTTTTGTACTCCATGGCCTACACAAATAAAATAATCACAATTACACCAAAGCATATACTCATGAAAGTGCAAGAGGACAGCGACTAGCGGAACACCCTGAAAAGCGAGAGGAACAAGGAACAGAAAGAATAAAAGACGGAAAAGGAGTTAGTAAGGAAAGTTATTAAAGAAAATAAGAAGAGAGAAAGAAAATAACTAAGAAAAAGGGAAAGAAAAGGAATAAAAAACTAAGAAATAAAATACAATAATATGAAAGAAAGTAAGTACTGAGGAATAGCTTAATTGAGAAAAGTACAGTTCACAGTTTTTATCTCGTAAACACTCGGCATGATATGGTCTTACGTGGATCCTGAGATCAATACAAAATTTAGAGCTCTAGGCCAACATAATAGCTATAAGTCGCTCGAAGCAACAGAAGTAGAGAAGACCTAGTCGTGCGTAGGAAAGTTGAGCTCAAAGTATATGAATGGGAGGAATGTTCTACAGGAGAATATTCCACCAAGTAAAAACAGGAACTCAGGCAATCAAAGCCAGTACGTTTCTGTGATCCCCTAAATAGCGAACAAATCAGCCATACTATTCCCTATGCCACCGCCGTGTCCCGAGTTACTACCAGCATTGCCTCCCTCCAACACATAAACCAAGAAAAGAGAGGTAAGTATAAAATCCTAACCGTGCACAGGTTTCTGTCCTAGACTTGGATTATTATCGCCACGTTGTACCCGATGCTTCTAGTGTCCAATGGTCCAAGTCAGGATAGTGCGCTCTCTCCTACAGGAGAGATACCCTCTCTCTTGAGTGAATAGTACTCCTGCTATTATTTCAACACGCCCGACTCCGGACTGCGAGAGAGATATCTCATTCCCTCGTCTCCTTCTGTAAGTACACTGAATACAGAAATCCGTCAGGTTTTGGACTTTTTTATTATATGTAAGATCTGTCCTCGCTCCAGTACCAACCACCCTATGAGCATATACAGTCGTGGGTCTATTCCTCCTGCAATCTAGCGTGCATACACAGGAGGTCCTCCCATAGCCTGCTAGTAGCATATGGCGCCATGGCTTAGGCTTAATGTTGCGTGATATAGCTGTGATGAGTGACTGACACATCTTCCCTGCGCTGGGCCCCTGAGCTCCAGCCCAATCGTCCTCCGCCGCCATGTGTCTATCATGCCTCAGCAATCCGGGTAGTCCGCTGGGCGGTCTGTAACCTTCAAAACCCCGAGGCTAATTTTCGCCCCTTACTGCCGCAGATACATTGTAGATATAGAGAAGAGAGCTAGACAGGCCGATACAGAGATAAGAACATTGGATGGTGGGGGACTAAGTCGTCTCCCCAGCCAGGAACCTCTCCTCACACTAATATGGACTAGAACCACCAATCATCAAGAGGCAACAAACCCTCAGCTCCAGAGGAGAAGCCTCTAGTTCACCTTGTAGTCCCTAGTTAAGGGTTTCCTACACTTTACACTCGCGACACTTTACTCCCACAGTAAATGGATACTCCAGCAGTCCGCAGGGAAACGTTATATCATATTGCCGCGAAAACCAGCCGAGCCAGTGGAAATGCCAAGTGCTCTCACTCTCTGTCCTCCTCACCTTAACCCTCCATCCAGCATATTTCCGCCATTTATCCTTTCCGATCTGTTCATTGCAAGTACATAGCGCAATGGACTGGAAATCCCCATATATATGCAGTGAGATGGTATCGTCAAGAGTGGTTCCTCTTAATTTGCAATATTCATACTACTCACTGATTAACTTAAATTAGCATGTGATAGAACACTGCTTCTGATATTCTACATGCTCCTCTTACTGGTGAAGTTCCCTCCTCCTTCCATGTCGTTCATACATATATATACTCCGATCTTTGTGAGTGAAGTCAGTGATTTTTACTCTCTTTTTTTTTTGTAGTATAGTTTATAATGATTCTGACAAAAGACCGATTATATTATCTCGTATCCAGATGTTCCAAGTGCGCTAGAAGATCCGAAGTCTTCCTCCCACGTCAATAGCTGAATTCTTTGATCGCTTCATATATGATATAGGCTGTTTCACGCTTTGCCAACTTATAAACCAGAAAGACTTTTATTGGGTCCCTTTATATCCAGACACAGGTGACCAGGGCCTGAAGCCCTACCGTGGCCTGGAAAAGCGTGCACTCTGAGTAAGACCAGGTCTCAGGAGCCTATGAGGAAGTCTCAACGAAAGAAGAGACACTTGCAGCCCTGCCTCTGCCTATCTGAGCTGCATGAGGATTAACAGCACGGATATGCATCACCATCTAGCGCACGTCTATATCAGTTTAATACCGAGGTCCTGCTCAACTTGCGCTCGAGATCTGTAACAGATAGCGTTGAATCACGTGGAGGCATCCTAGGCCAGTCGTGTGTCTTAGATTTAGACACCATGGTCCTTGATACCATATTCGCCATAGATAGCTAATGTAAAGGGTGTATAACGTAGCCAGGAAAACATATTTTCATTGTCTCAAGAAAGAAAGAAAGAAAGAAAGAAAGAAGAGAAAAAAAAAATAAAAAAAAAAAAAATAAGAAAAATATACTTAGGAATACTGGAAGAAAAAAAAAGACATATACAAAAAAATATGAAAACCTAAAAGCAATCAAAATGAAACAAAATAAAAATGGAGGAAATAATAAAAGAAAGTGAAAGCCCAATGAGATAAAAGGAAGTATAATTAACTAGAAAGGAAATAGTTAGCCGAAATAGAAAGAGAAGTAAGACGGAAGGAAAGTAGAATTGATTACATGCAAATAGGATATAAAGAAGAAATAGACAAGAAAAGAAAAAGCATGTGTCATGAGAAGCATATTGAGCAGTGATAGAAAAAAAAAACAAAGAGATAGAGACCAAAGTTTAATAAGAACACAGAAACGCTAAAAGTGAGTAACATGGGGCAAAGCATAGTGAAAAATCAACAGAAAACAAGCTCATTGAAACGATTCCCATATCATATGACAAAAAACAAAAAGAGACATACTGACATAAATATGAAGCTGATGGTCTGAGCCACTGGATACCTGAGCATGATAAAAAACAAAAAGGGACCTATACCTGAAGAGACGAAGACCCACTATCTGGTACCTAAACAGCTATGACCCACCACCAGTCCATGATAAAAACTACAAATATATGCTTAGATCCTACAAACAGTGAAGATAGTGATTCACTAGCACATCTAGGTCACTATCATTCATGTCAAAACTTGTTATCTCGCCAGTTCTATTTATATGGTCATTCGATGATCAAGTTTTACGCCTTGAATGCTTTTCATGAATAAATATTGTCAGGTAGAAATTATGTTGGTATTTGCTCACACTACTATTATAGAAGAAGAAAGAAAGACAAGAAAGAATAAGATAAGAAAAAGAAAGAAGAAGAAAAAAGAGAGAAAAAAAGTAAAGAAAGAAGAAAAANAAAAAAAAACTGAGAGAAAGATGCAAGACAGTTATGGCAAAATGCATGATCTGGGATGGGGTGGGGGTAGGGGGGAAGGGAAATGGAAATATGCCTGATCTGAATTGGAAAATGATGTATGAATTGCACAAAGCACCAATAAAAAAAAACTGACTGATACAGTTAAATTTGGCCCAAACGACATGCCTCTGCAGTGAAAAACTTTGGAAAGAATGAAAGAAAGATGTGAGACATGTATGGCAGAAGGCATAAACTTGGGTGGGGTGGGATGGGGACAGATAATGAAAGATAATATATGAAATACACAAATCATTAATAAAAGCATTTTTAAAAAGAAGATAATCAGCAGTAAAATGGTACTGATTGATATAGAAATTGAGTTGTATCCGAAGGAGGAATGGTACTTGATATGTATGTCCAAATTTTCTAACCAAACTGAAAGAGAAGCAAAGAGGTTGTGTCTACAATGGATTTGCTTTCTTCACAATTCCTCTTCAAAATTTGGTTGGCCTTTCATTTCTCTGGATCAATAAAGAACAACTTTCAAAGGTCAAAGCTGTTGATGTCCCAACTGGGAGCAGGAACACATAAAATGAAGAAAAATTATGAGGATAATCTTCATGATTACAAAAATAACTTTGACTCATGGTGGTGGCAATCTGGAGGCAGAATCAGGCAGATCTCTGTGAGTTCAAGGCCAGCCTGGTCTACAGAGCAAGTTCCAGGAAAGCTGGGACTAAGGCAAGACCCTGACTCGAAAAGACAAAATAATAATAATAATAATAATAATAATAATAATAATAATAATAACAACTTTGGCATGAGCCAAGAGTGGTGAAGCATTCCTTTGATGGAAGCACTCAGGAGTCAGAGGCAAGTAGATTTCTGTGAGTTCAAGGTCGGCCTGGTTTACATAGCAAATTCCAGGGAGACCCTGTCTCAAAAAAAGACTAAATAAATAAATAAATAATTTTGGTCTGAGAAACCGTTATTTTCACTGATGCCCCTGTTTTTGATGTTGCATACTTGAGCAACATTTTCATGTTTTTCATTGGAATCCTCCCATAAGTATCATCATCATTCCAGATCGAATTCTGGCCCTATTTTCATATTTTCAATCTTCTTGTCTTTAGTCAATTTAGAAGTAACTTGTACCAATTCAAAGAAATTCAGTCTTTATATTTTATTTTTACTCCCACTTCCATTGCCATGTTAACTACACTTAAATATATGTTTTACACTGGTGAATGAAAAACCAAAAGGAGCCAGGGGCTCCCTCCCCCCTTCCCCCCCAAAACCTGAGTGACCCTTGAGGACCAGATCCTCAACTGATCTTGACAAAAAACCTTGGTTAATCTGGGCTAACTGTTTGGCCTTAAACTTCCAAAAGGAAAGTATAACCAGAAATAAATAATTAGTAAGGCCTGGGGAATTGTACTTCAGGTATAAAACTTGAGATCTTAGTAAAAAAAAAAAATCACAGTTGTTTTACCTGTCTTACTAGCAAGTGCAGCTACCCTATGGCTGCCACTGCTTTTGCTATCCTTCAAAGTCATGAGACACAGCTTTTTAACCTTCCAGTATGGACTGAAGACTCATGTCTCTCCAAGAATCCTCCAAATCTTCAGTGCCAGATGGAGACTGCTGAGACATCCAACTTGTGGACTGAGCTACTACTGTGGTTTCAGCCTCTTCAGAGTATAGACTGCCATTGTTGGACTACCTATGCTGTATCATGGAGACCAGTACAGAAATATCACAGGACAAGGTGCTTACTGAATCTCATTTGGTGACCATGGGGAGGGAAAACCCCATTGTGGAACACAATGGCCGAACTGATGGTTGTTTAGGCTTGCCAAGGAGGAGCCTTTAAACATGACATCTTTCTGCCTAATGAAGAAAACAATCATAAGCTGAAGATGCTAAAACTTATGATATATGTGGCATGCATATGTGCATATTTTGGAGTGATGCATATTGGAAGGAATAACAGCAACATCAGCAACAATAAGACTGGGTAAAAGAACTGACTGAAATGGTGAACTTCTACTCAAAACAGTAAACTTCTGCGTCAAGAATTTTGAGAGAGACTGAGAAAAAATGAAAAATATTTTTGGCAGAATGCATGAGCTCTGGTGAGGTGAGGGGGCAGGGAGGGAGGTCTAGATTTGATTTGAAATTGTGTATGAAATGCACACAGCTCCAATAAAAATTGGCTTTGAAAAAAAGATATATGTTTTATTTACTTGCTGTGATAAACCACCATTGTCAAGGCAACTGCATTAGCCATTTTTCTGTTGTTGTGATAGAAACACCATGACCAAGAGAACTTATGAAAGGAAGAGTTAGGCTAGAGATATGGCTTCATTTAAGAGCACTGGATGCACTTGTAGTGGACCTAGGTTCTATTCCCAGAGCCCACATGATGGCTAACAACTGTCCTTAAATTCAGTTCCAGAGGAATCTGAGTGCTTCTTCTGACTCTGGGTATTGCACCACAGGGATGCACTTACACACATGCAGGCAATACACCCAGACACAATTTAAATAAATACCTAAGAATCTATGATAGGGATGGAAATATAGGTCAGGAGTTACAGACACTTGCTGCTAATTTTTTTTTTGCAGAGGACCAGGGTTCAGTTCCCAGTACTCATATGGCACCTCTAAACTATCTGTAATTCTACATCTAGGCTAACATCCTCTTGTGGCCTCTGAGTGAGCCCAGGACACACATGGTGCATATATGTACATGCAGGCAAACACACATAATTTTAAAAACATTATAATAAATCCATTCTCATATGAACTCACAACAATGATGACAGCATGACCAAGTCCTATGCAAGCTCAAACTAGACAAAATCCCAATGTAGACAGGGGTCACAAGGGTAAGAAATCAGGCTATATTGTATGAAAATTACAAAACTTCAACTAAAAAATTAAAAATAATCCCATAAAACCCTTCCAGGTACTTGATATTAAAGAACATACATATCAGTAATTAATCACATTTAATTAAAAGTGTTTTGTAACCGAGCTGGGCGTGGTGGCACACGCCTTTAATCCTAGCACTCAAGAGGCAGAGGCAGGCGGATCTTTGTGAGTTCAAGGCCAGCCTGGTCTACAGAGTGAGTTCCAGGACAGCTGGGGCTACAGGGAGACCCTGTATCAAAAAGACCAAAAAAAAAAGTGTTTTGAAACCAATTAGTGAGATATTTGCCAAGTGCCAAGTGCCAAAAACAATATATTAATCAATCAGCTCATTATCTGTTATATTTATTCAAAACTCTCTTCCTATGTCTGTACAGTCAGAGGTAGAGAAAATCATTCAGAAATTCCTGTTAGAAATTCAGACTCTGGATTGCTTATTTTAGAAGCATGCACGACAGCATTGATGAATTTATAAAATTAATAAATATTTTAAGCACTGCAGAAAACAAAGTATTGGTTTTACTTAATTCTGCTGTCAAGTCTCAAGGTATCCATAAACAAATGTATATTCCCATGTTATATTAAATATTTACTTAAAAAGACAGGGAAGATGGATGTTACATAATAGTTTGTGAATTTTGCTATGGAAGAAAAATATTTCTGTATAATTACCCAAAATATTTCTGTATGATTACATCAAAATTTCACATGATAAAATAGCTTATTATAGATACTTTGCAGCAGATGATTTTTATATTTTAATCATCTATTGTAGTTATACTCAATGATCTTAGTGTTAATGACCCAATTCACCATTACTTGAAATTCAAGTACTAATTTGTAAATTGTTCTCTTAAACTAGACAATGAAAGGTCATAGAGTCTAATAAAACTTAGTTTACACTGGTTAGAATTGAATTAACTACTTGTACAGTGTCAGAAGCAGAAAATTTTTATTATAACCATTAAAGGTGTAATTTCCTCAGGGCTTAGCTATCAAAAGCCTGAGAATTATGGTCTTCTGTCCACGTTCATGAAATCTGATTTGCTGGTCACTTAATATGTTTTCCACTTGATAAGCCTCCAGGCAACAAACTTAAATTATTCCCATTTTATCACAATACAGGACACTAACAAAGATGATCCTGCTCTCTGGGAAAGCATCCCCAAACGCATTCTCTTTTATTGACACTGGTTATATACTACAGAATTTGCTACATATGAATTGACTGGTTATGTACACTAATTAAGAGTTGTGAACTAATTTAATTTCCATAAATACATGAGGATCTAAATTGCCCCTTAAATCCTACTTGATCTCATAGCGTGTTCAAATTAAGAATGCCAAGATATTTTTGACATACATTCTCTGTAAGCATCTTCAGAATTATCTTATGACGACTTTGCTTTCTGAGACTTTTCCCATGAAATCCTACCTCACTTCTACTCATTTATATCCTTCAGAGTCACATGGGTCTCTCTGCCTACAACTCCTTCTTCGCTGATTATCTTTCACAGGATCCAATTATTTTCTTCTATATTTATGTGAATCTCAGTGTGTGTGATCCTTGGAGAAATTAACCTAACAAGAGTAATGTTGCATAACTTCCTCCAAATGTAAAAGTAATTGTGAATCTTGAATGTGACATGTGTATCTAGAAGGATTGAAGGATGTTTATCCTAATTTAAGCACCTATTTAAGATGCTGTTAGAATTTGTCTGGGGAACAAAATTATGAGACATACAATCATATGTATCCACAAGGACAATGAGAATGAAATAAGAAAGGAATCAGGGAGGCTAGTGGAAATAAAATAATTCTCGAAGTTAAAATGAAGGAAAATTATAGCTTTAGCCTCTAAAGAGACAATAGTGATAACTACTAGATACTGTGAATATATGAAAATGTAAGGTACTGAGAATTTGTAGCATTTGCAGAAAACTGCATGTCTTGTTACTTGGCAAAAGTAATTTTCTACTCCTCAAGGATGCATACAAACAATATTTGGATGGGTGGCTTCTCACTGTGAGAAGGGGATTAAAATGCTTTGTGAATCCCAACTGAAAAAATTTGATTTGTTATTTTAATAACTGAGTGGATACTAGTTAAGAGTATAAAATTTCCCTCATTTGTGAATGCTAACACCAAATCCCCCGTTGAAAGGCAAGCTGAACAACTTTATTGTTATATTTCTGTTTATCTGAAATTAACTATGTTGTTATACTGTAAATCTCTTAACGGGCTCTAGAATTGAGCCACCATTTATTTTCAGACTCTGTAATTACTGTATATGGGTGGAAAATATGTATTCATATTTTAGAGTAATATAAAATTAAAGGAGGAATATGTGAATTCCTAAACATAAAAAAGACTGAGAGAAAGATGCAGGACAGTTATGGCAGAATGAATGATCTGGGGTGGGATGGAGGGAAGGGAAAGGGGAATATGTCTAAATTGAACTGAAAAATGATGTCTGAAATACACAAAACATCAATAAAATCATTATATTAAAAAGTATAAAAGTTTCAGTCATATTTAGATTCATGACATGTCTCAGCCACTTAAAAGTTATATTGAGATGGAACTCAGATGAGGTGGGGGCCATGGAAAAGGAAGTGACTCTAAATTCAATTGCAAAATGATGTATGATGTATGGAAAATTTTACTAACAATAAAAAATAAATTTAAAAAGTTATACTGAGGGCTGGAGAGATGGCCTAGTGGTTAAGAGTGTCGACTGCTCTTGCAGAGGACCCAGGTTTGATCCCCAGCACCCACATGGCAGCTGAGAACAATCTTTGGCTCCAGTTCCAGGGGAATCTGAGACCCTCTTCTGACCTCTGCAGCATTACAGAACATGGGTGCACAAACCTACATGCAGTCAGTACATTCATACACATAAAAATTTTTTAAAAATTAAAAACAAAACTTAAAAATAGTTGTACTGAGATAAAACTTTATTATTATTGGGGAAATATTACTAACTGTCCAAAATATATACACAAGCCAAGTCATCAAACAATAATGTATTAGGCTCATTGTGTTTGGTCAAGCCTTTAATCCCAGAACTCTCCAGGCAGTGGCAGGCCGATCTCTGTGAGATCAAGCCAGCCCAATCTATATAATGAGTTCCACGTTAGCTGTGGCTAACAGGGATATCCTGTTTCAAAAAATAAAAATTAAAAACAGAAGTGCTTACACAAATGGAAATGGTTCTGCAGAAGCAGGTAGTAGAGGACAAGATAAATATGGGAAATTATTAGCAGAGTGTTGAAAATATATAAGAATATGAAGATATAGCCCCCAGAAAAGATGAGAGGCTTATTTAGGGCACTGAAACATAGATTCTTATGATCATTAGGAAAGAAACTAACTGAAAATAGAGTTCATTGCCCATATGTGGGAAACACATTAAATTCATAGATATAGGCCTGAAAATTCATTAAAAACTGAAACAGTTCTCAGCAACAACAACCTTGGGGAGAAAAAAGAGAATTTCATTTTCCATGTTAACAGAGTATATTTTATAAAATATATAGTTTTCCATATAAAATTATGCAGCTCCATAATGTTTTATAGCAGGAGATAGAACGCTGGATAGTGAAAATATAATAGTATTCTGTAAATGAAAAGACATCAATTGGGAAACACACAAATCGAGTCAACTGTGGAAGCTTCTAAACAAACTTAAAATAATTATGAGAGATGAGAGGAGAGGTCCTCAGGTACAACATGGAGAATTTGATGGGGAATGAAGACCCATGTTGTAGCCATAAAATCTTTGGAAACAGCCAATTAGAATGAACAACTACAACTGTTTTTACATAAGTAAACTGAATTGAAGGTGAATCAGCAAAGGACTTTCACTGACTGTGCACCTACTGTGTGTACCTGACCAGTGAGTTGACTCCTGGCCTCTAGAAGAATATGTCTACTCTTAGAAAAGAAATCAATCAAACAGGAAATGCTCATCATTTGTCCTCTGGAAGAAGGTGTGTGTGTGTGTGTGTGTGTGTGTGTGTGTGTGTGTGTATGTGTGTATGTGTGTGGTGTGTGTGTGTGTGAGTACGTGTGTGTCTGTGAGTGTGTGTGTGTAAGCAGTAAATATAAGCTATCCCAGAGGAATCAATGCTACTGAACTTATACACTTACTACACAAGGACTCATTCAGAACAGATTATGGATATGGTTCAATACTAGAGCCCTTGCCCAGTACACAATAGACCATAGATTTAATTCTCAGCTCTGCAAAAGAAAATGTTCCGAATATATTTTCTAGAAATTAGAGTACTGGTACTACGATAACAATGTAATCATTTTTTTGTCTTTTTGAGACAGGGTCTCCCTGTAGCCCCAGCTGTCCTGGAACTCACTCTGTAGACAAGGCTGGCCTTGAACTCACAATGTAATCATTTTTAAAAATAAAAATCCTCAAACATTTTCTAAATTGGATATCATTGGAATAATTCTCAACACATTCTTTAAAATCAGTAATTTCTCATAACAAAAACTGACAAAGCTTTCACAAGAGCATAATCCTACTAAACAATATAGTCATGAATGTTGATATAAAATTTTTCACTGAAATTCTGCCAATTCAAAGATCATATACAAAAACAGCACAATCTAGTGATGATTTAATTACTTTGACATACATAAATTAACCATTGTAACACTGCAATATTACTGATTATTTAAACAGATCCAGAAAACAAATTTGACAAAATGTACTTTTATGATAAATGTACACAGCAAACCAAAATATCATTACCTGATAGAAGTCATCTGTGTATAATATATACTTAATATAAAAGTAAAAGACAGAATTATATTTCGTATAATCAAGAATACAATGCCTGATTTCATCTCCAGTATTTTTTGGACATTTTGAGACAGGGTCTCCCTGTAGCCCTATCATTCCTGGAATTGACTATATAGACCAGGCTGGCTTTGAATTCACAGAGATCTGCCTGTCTCTGCCTCACTAGTGCTGAGATTAAAGGCATGCACCACCATGCCTGGCTCACCTCCACTATTTCATGGGCTCCTAGAAACTTTAGAAAAGACAATTACACAGAATAAAAAATTAACATCTCGATTAAAAAGGAAGAACTGAAATTATATGTATAGAAGACATAATACTAATGTGTAGATAACTATAAATTCACAAAACATTTAGAATTCAAAAAATGTTTATAAGACATGAGCAAATATATGAAACAAATATATCAACAGTCATCAATGCAAGAAAAATGAAGAAAAATATTGTATTTTTGATAGCAAAATGAACAAATTTCTTAGAAATAAATCTAACAAAAGTAGTACAAAGCTTAAAAGTTAAAACATGAATCATATTACAATAGCAGACAAATGGAAAGACATTTTGTGTTTACAAGTTCATCTATAGATGTAAGGGAATAATAAAAATTCTAGGTATCTTTTAGAGATCAATACTTAAATTTATATTGAAATTATGAGAAACTCCAAATAATATAAACTAACTTTTATTTATTATTTTGTTAAAGGTCATAAATAAACCTGCTTATGGTAAAAAATGGAATGTTCTAATGCATTGTGTATACATTGTACAGGAATAATCAAATAAGAATATTTAACATGTGGATCACCAAGAACCTTTTTATGTAGATATTTTGAAATATATGAGATGCTTTAATTAACTAAATTCACCCTACTGAATAATAGAAGAGTGGAAATACTTATATTTTGTTATATTCAGCAACAATATTAATGAACCTGGAAGACATAATGAAAAATTGAATAAGTCATGTCAAAAATATAAAGGCAAATGGCATATGATTTCACTGATATTTAGACTGTAAAATGAAACACTTAAGAGATTTTTCAAGGGAAGAGAAATTGAATAGAGTGTTAAAAAGAGGAAAGGGGGAATAATGGGAAAGGATGATTAAAATGGGGTGGAGGATGGGAGGGTTAAGTTAGAGAAGTGAATAGGGATAGACAACACTAAAAGCCTCTTAAAAACATATGAAGGAACTGAAGAGATGGTTCAGCAGTTAAGAGTGAGGGCTGCTCTTACAGGAGACCAGGTTCAATTTCTAGCAATCACATTGCAGCTAACAATTATCCATAACCCCAGATCCAGGGGATCCGATGTCCACTTCTGACTTCCTCCAGCCTTGCATGACACAAGTGCACTTTCATACATGCAGGCAATACATTCATACACGAAAATAAAAATTATAAACAAATGTACAAAAACATATAGAAACCTACTTGTGTAGAGTGGCTCTAAAATATATACATAGGCATATAAAAAGCAAGTGTAAATGGAAGTACCTTATAATAGGGAAAATACCCCAGCTAGATACCTCATCTTCTCAGATAAAAGTCCCAATACATATAGTTGGTTACCTGTGTTTGAGTTGCCGTCCAACAGAATCCCACAGACTCCCAAACATTATAGGCTATTGCCATTGCTCTTGGTTACCCTCCACAAGTTGTCAGTAAATATTGCTGAAGAGAACATATCCTTCAGTCATGGAGCATGGACAAATCAAATAGGCAGTGAACTGGCAGCTTCATTCTTATTGGCTAGCTTGAATAGTGCTGAAAGATGTTATACATGCTACTGGAGAAGAAAGTAATCGTCAGTATTTATCAAGTCTGAATTCTGAAAGCTACAATAATAACTGGCCTGGGAATATATGCCTAGTAGTACAATAACAGCACAAATGTAATGGTAGCAAACAACCACCATCTAATTGAATTTAAGACCCACACCAGGAAATGAAATTCATTTCATCTGGAATCATTATTAAGGAACCTGTGGCTAGATATGCCACAAGCCACAAGGGAAAATCTATTATTAACATTCCATTAAATGCACATGGTATTAAAATGACTCCTAATAACTTATTGTTACACACACATATTAGTGAACCTTTCAGCCCTCACTAGAAAAACATATTGCTGCTGATGGTGATTAACACAGAAACCCACAGCTGATCAACATGAAGAGAATAAGAGATGACTATGGAGTGTTCAACCATAAATGGAATGGCAATGAAACCTTCTCTCTTCCCAAGTCTCAAAGACCTTTGTGGAAGAGGAATTGGAAATATTATGAGAGCTAGAGTTTATGACTGACAGCAGGACAGTTGAACATATGAACTCATAGCAATTATGACATCATGTGTATGACCTGCTCAAGCTCAAACCAGACAAAAATCACATCATGAAGAGGGGAGTAATACGCAAACTTTCACACCTAGCAGAGGAGCTATTGCCATTTGATAACTTCAGGAAGAGGAAGAAAAAGCCTTGAAGGCCATAAAACTCCTTTAGGGAAGGTTTCAAACAAGAAATTATTTGACAACAAAACATGGACTCCATGGGGGTGAAAAGAGAAAACAAATTTGAGTGAATATGGAGGTTGAGGGGGATCAGGGAAGAACTGGGAATATGATCAGAATACACTGTACCAAGTTCTTGAGAATTAATAAAAATATTTGTATAAAAAGAAAAGGTTAACTCACAAATAGAAGAGAAATCTTATTACTGGAAGATGGGCGATGGAAGCAGTTGGGAGATTTACATTACAGAAAGAAAACTTAATGTTATATAAATTATATGAGAAGTCCTGCGTAGTGAATATACAGAATTTCAATTATAATAACACATATGCTTGATATTTCTTAAGAGTTTACATCTCACCCTATTCAAACACACAAACAAACATACACAAAGGGTTATCAAGCTGCAATAACAGGTTTGTTAGCTTCACTAAGGTAGAGAAATAATAATTCATCCATATGTTAAAACACATGACTAAATATAATTTTATATGTTAATCATAATTCAATAAAGTTGGATTTTTTTAAAAAATCACTAAAAATCTGTAATAACATATCAAAATCAAGCCAAAGGAGATCTTCAAATACTATCAAAAGGTGCAGAATAAGTCTAAATTAAAATGACTTAAACAATTTACCATATCCAAAAATTTGAGCATTCAACACCAAAACTATCTTTCTCCAAACTTAACCCATAGACCTAAGGCAATCTTCATGAAAAACGTTGTCATCTTTGCATCTGATGACAAACTTCAGTTATGGGCATTGTATTTATACAAGATGATAAAATAAGCTATTAAAAATAGAGCTGGGGAGGGAGATATGAAGGTGGCTCCCTGGTTAAGAAGTCAACTTGCTCTTGCAGTTGACCCAAATTCAGTTCCCTCCACAGGAGACAGCTAACAACCACCAGTAACTCCACCTCAAGTGGATCTAATTCTTCTGATCCTGTCAAATACCATCATTGATGAGTACATTGCCACACACAGGCACAGACATGCACAACAAAAATTATAATGAATATAGTCTATATTCAAATAAATATGTATGGATATATATAACATATGTATAGATATAAGGATATATCTATATTATATGATTTAATTGCCATAGCTCCAGTAGTGGGACACGGAAAAAGTCAAATAAATGACGATAGGATAATGGTATACAATGGAATTAAAAGAACAATAAAACCCTTAATTCCCATAATAATCAAAATACCTCTGATAGTTTTGAGATTAACCTCACAATATGAGGAAAGTTAAACAAAAGCTCTAGGAGAAAACATAAAATAAATTTTCATGGCCTTGATGCAAAGAACAATTTCTTAAATAACAAAATTAATTGTATCATTCATTTCCTTAACCAAGTCTTTAGCAACAAGACTCTGAAGGGAGAAACTTTGGAAAGCATGAAGGAGAAATATGCAAGATGTGTAGGCAGAAGACTTGACACGAGGGGTGGGTGTGAGGGCAGGTGAGAGGGAAGTTGTTCTAAATTGGACTGAAAGAATAAGAATGAAATTATGCAATAAACAATAAAGTGTTAAATTTAATTAATAATTATTTAATTAATTAATTAAAAAAGAAAAATCACACTTAAAAAAATGGGATGAGGGGATTCTCCCCTTTCAAACAAAAACGTGTTCTAAGAGCTATGAGAAAACGTTCAGTTATTGGGAGCTGGAGAGATAGCTCCCTGGTTAAGAGCGCCCACTGCTCCTTAGAGATGGGACCCCACCGATTCCCGCACCCACTGGCAGCTAAGAGACAGTCTTTAACTCAGTTTCCAGGGATCCGACCCCCTATTCTGACCTCCGCGGCCATTGCACGACAGTGGTGCACCAACATACATGCAGACAGTACACTTTGTACACAGTAAAATAACAATAAATAAATTCAATTAAAAACCTTTCACTTACAAAATAAAAAATGAAAACAAAACAAAAAAAATACAAAATTAATTTACCATAAGACTGGATAATTCTTGGTCCTGAATAAAATTGGAAATTCAATCAATTGGAAGATAAAATCATAAGTAGAGTGAAAGTTCAAGTCACAAAGAATGAGCGCTTTGAAGTGCGGGGAAAATATGGCAGATGGACTGTATAGATATATATACATATTATTAGTTATAATATATATATATATATATATTTCATACAAAATTTCTTAATCAAATTTAGACCCATTCACCCTTCAATGCACCCACCTGGTCAGAGCTCATGCATTCTGCCACACCTGTCTTGCATCTTTTTCTGTCTTTTTAAAATTTTTTTGATGCAGAAGTTTACTGTTTTGGGAAAAAGTTTACTCATTCAGTCAGTTCTTTGACCCAGTCTTTTTTGTTGTTGTTGTTCCTTACAATTTGAATTACTCCAAAATATGCATATATACATGCCCCACATATATGGAGATTATGACATCTGAAAATAAACAATAGGTTAATTCCAAAACATGTTTAGGAATTCACATTTTAACAGTGGAGTTAGGTAAAAAGAAATATTACTTTACATTCCTGTTACATAACAAGTTGATGTATGTTTTAAATGTTCTTTTCTGTGAGGAAAGGAAAACACTCATCCACTGCTGGTGGGAATGCAAACTCATACAGCCCCTATGGCAAGCAGTGTGAAGAACTCTTTTTTAAAATAAAATACTTGTATTGATTTTTGTGAATTTCATATATCATTTTTTTCAGTCCAACTTAGACATATTCCCCTTTCTCTGCTCCCCACACTACCCCAGTTCATTCATTCTCCCATACATGTCTTGCATATTTTTCTCAGTCTTTTTAAAGTTTTTTTTCTGCAGATGTTTATTGTTTGGGGCAAAATTTAAGTGTATCAGTCAGTTCTTTGACCCAATCCTTATGTTGCTATTGTTCTCTCCCATTTGTATTGCTCCAAAATATGCATATATAAACATCACATATATACCGAAATTATGACCTCTGAAAATAAACTGTATGTTAATTCTAAAATATGTTTAGGAATTCACATTTCCCTTTAACTTTATATTACTCTAAGCTATGAATACATACCTTCCATGCATATACACCTCATTTTTGGTAAATGGGCCAAAAAAGCTCAATGGAGTAAAGATAGCATTTTCAGCAAATGGTACTGGCAAAACTGGACCACCATTTGTAGAACAACAAAATTAAACCTCTACCTCTCACCCTGTACAGAAATCAACTCCAAGTGTATCAAAGACCTCAAAAAGAACTCTTAAAAGACTCAAAATGAACCTACTACCTGAGTCAGTCATACTACTCCTGGGTATATAACCACAGACTCCTCCTATTGCAGAGAAACATGCCCAACCCTGTTTATTGCAGCTCTCTGGACAATAGGAAAGAGCTGGAGAAACAACCCAAGTGTCCCTCAACTGACAAGTGGATAAAAAAAAATAACATAGTACATCTCAACAATGGAATTCTATGAAGCAGTAAAGAAAGACCACATCATGAAGTTTGCAGGTAAATGGATGGAACTTGAAGCCATTATGCTAAGTGAAGTAACACAGTCCTAGAAAAAACAAATGACATATGGTGTCCCTTCTTTGTGTATCCTAGCACAAAATCCTTATTTTTAAGGCAAACTGAGTGTTTTTCTTTCTTTTTAAATAAATATAATACCTCTTACTATAAAAATTCTTTAAGATTGATGAAAGTAAGTTAGGAAAATGACTCAGTATTTAAGAGCATTCATGGCTTTTCTAGGGGACATGAGCTCAGTTCCCAACACTTTAGGAGTTCAGAATTGTTCAACCAGTGTGGAAAACCATATAGAGAGCCCTCAAAAGTTAAAAAAAAAACTGCTCTATGATCTAATTATCACATTTTGGCATTATCTCAGTGAGAAATGAATTCAGCATATGAAAAAATACCTTTATTTTTTTAGAAGAATAAGGTGTTTTTTTTTAATTTTTTTTAATTCTGTATGTGTATGAATGTACTGTCTGCATGCAAGTGTGTGTACCCGTATCATGCAAAGCCGCAGAGGTCAGTAGAGGGTGTTGGATTCCCCTGAAACTGGAGTTCTCCTGGAATTGGAGTTTCAGACAGTTCTCAGCCACCTTTATATCTATACTTATTGCAAAAATATTCACAAGACTAAAATATAGACTCTGGTGTCAGTTAATAAAAAATGGATGAGGACAATATATACAACGGTAAGCCTTGAAGAATAAATTATTGTATTTTGAAGCCTAATCGGTGCAACTAGAGAATATAAAATAAGCAAGATACAGATATTCTATTATTTTTCCTTTCCCTGAATTGTATCCATACCAGATATAATTTAGAATGTGAATTGTATGATGGTAGCAATTTTTATCTAATTTCTTTACTACCATGAACTCAGTGCTTATAATACCCCCTGCCATTCTGGTATCACTCAACAAAAATTTGATGAACTGAAGGAGGACAAGAATCCACGTAGGGCTCTGAATTAGCTGGCATTTTTTTAAGACATCCAGAAATGTTAAAGCCTTCCCAGGATTTTTAATCAACTCACATCCATTTCTCTGAAGTGAAAAACAATAATGACATACCAGGTATGATGGCAAAAGTTTGAAATTCCAGCCCTTGGGAAACAAAGGCAGATGGATCATACATTCAAAATATAACCTGGACTGCACAGCAAGACCAAGTCTCAAAAGGTAAGCAAACCCTAGATTAAAGCAATTTCCTACTTATATAGAATATATAGCCATATATTTACTGAGACATGCACTTCTCACTCTCATAAAAGGAGCTATTTTTTAACATGTGGAGACTGTTGCACAATTCTACAACTGGTCAAACATAAAAGAATATCTGTGAGGTGCTCAGCCCTATGTGACAAATTTAAAACACAACATCTACACCTAAGGCTAAGAGAACATAATGAAACAGGGAGAGGAAAGACAATGTAACTCTCATCAAGGGAAGGTTCCTCATGCCAGAATTATTGGTTAACCCAGAAAGCCACAACTGGCAAAAGTGTTAAGAATAAGAGATGTCAAAGAAAATATCCCTGAGTAGGACTTCTGAATCAAACTTCTGCCACCTAAATGTCATGGACCATTGTGGAAGATGGGATGAAAAGATTGTAAGAGTTAGAGGTGTTTTCCAGATACCTGGTCACTTAGTCATATGAACTCACAGCAATATAGGCAACATACACAAGACCCTTGGGAACTCATTCTACACAAGATCTTAACATAGAATTGGAGAAGTCAATAAGAAGCACCAACCTGAGGGATGGAACTGTTGGTAACCAATAATTACTGGGATACAGAAAGTTGGTTTTCTTTTTATTAATTTATTTATTTTAATATATATTTTGTACAAGATTATCAAATCTAGACCTGTGTTCCCCACCTTATGCCCCCACCCCAACAGAGCTCATGTATTCTGCCAAACATGCTTTTCATCTCTTTCTCAGTCGTTCTCGATATTCTCCATGTGGAAGTTGACTGTTTTGAGCAGAAGTTCACTGTTTCAGTCAGTTCTTTGATGCAATCCTTTCTGTTATTCTTGATGTTGTTGTTTCCAATATGCATCACTCCCAACTGCTTGGACAAAAGCTCAAGGGGCTGTGCACAAGAAATACTTACAACTAGGTAATTGGCACCAGCATCTACAGATGAGGGATACCATTCGTTGTTTGTTTTTCTGGGACTGTGTTACTTCATTCAGCATGTTGTCTTCTAGCTCCAGCCATTTTCCTGCAAAGCTCATGATGTCATCTTTCTTTACTGTTGCATAGAACTCCAGTGTGTAGATTTACCATATTTTGTCTATCCACTCATCAGTTGAGGGGCATTTGGGTTAGTTCCACCTCCTTGCTATTGTGAAGAGAGCTGAAATAAACGTGGCTGTGCATGTATCTCTGTGGTGGGATGAGTCTTGGGGGTACATGCCTAGGAGTAGTATGGCTGAGTCAGATGGCAAGTTCATTCCAAGTCTTCCAAGGGTTCTCCACACTGCTTTCCATAGTGGATGCATGAGTTTACATTCCCACCAGCAGTGGATGAGTGTTCCCTTTTCCCCACAACCTCTCCAGCACTTGATATCATTTGTTTTCTTGATCCTAGCCAGTCCTATTGGAGTAAGATGATATCTTAAAGTAGTTTTGATTTGCATTTCCTTAATGATTAGTGATGTTGAACACTTCTTAAGGTGTTTCTCAGCCATCTCTAATTCCTCACTTGTGAAGTCTCTGTTCAGCTCTTTGCTCCATCTATTGAGTGGGTCATTTGTTTTCTTTCTTCTTTGTTTTTTGAGTAGTTTATATATTCTGGAAATCAATGCTTTGTCAGATGTTTCTGCCATGAAGGTTTCCTCCCACTCTGTGGGATTTCTCTTCACTTCCTAGATTGTTTCTTTTGATGTACAGAAGCTTTTGAGTTTAATGAGAGTTGGTTCTCTTTAAGGGTGATGCTAGATAGTGTGGGAGAACTTAGTTAAGATGGGTAGCATTCTAAACTAATGGGACCTCCCTGGCCACACACATGGGGTGGAGTGTAGAGACAAAAAGACTTAGCATTCCTGAGGATTGAGTCATGATGGATATTTAAGCAGACATGTTGGAATAAAATCTCTCTTTGCATTTGGACCTCAACCTGTGTATACGTGGTGTGCTTTCCTGTGCGTATTTTCCATATGGGTCCTCCCAGGATTAAGTGGGCCCTGCCATGAATCCCTGCAGCAGAAGGAATCCTTGACAACTTAGGTATGCATACCCTTAAATCTTTCTTTTTTCTTCTCTCTCTCCTGATATCTATCTGTTGTGGTGGAGCCATCTTTCCTGCTGGTTTCGGTGGATGGGACAATGGTCTGAGGGCATGTGGCTTTGTACATGTGGAGAGCACCCTGTCTCTAATTTGGTACAGAGGGAGCACCCAGTGCCTTCCAGGTATGTGCCTCCTGGCCTGGTCACTCCTGCAGGCTATAAAAGCCAGTGACCTCAAGGCTGAATTTAATATTAAGGCTTAGCAGCCATGCTTGCTCTTGAAACCATTTTTCATAATTCTACAGGTCTGAAATACTCTCTGGTTTTAAGTTCCACCACCACCACCCCCCGCCCCAAAGAAAGTGAGGAACCAGCTCCTCAAGCTTGGTTCCAATCTTAACTTGTTCATATGTAAATTTTCTCCTGGTAGCTCTCCTAGACATGAATCCTCTTCTTTCTGTTGCAAATTAAGGCCTTTCACTGACCTGCCCTGTTCCAAGAGCATCCTCTTCCAAACAATTTCAACCCTTGGCCATTTTTCTCTTAAATTTTGTATACAAAATCTGTTTTTGGATAAAAGTATGCTGCTCTCTTGTCTTCTTATGGGTTTTTGTCTGAATCTAACTCTTCTTACCTAAAAACTGCCAGCTATTTGTAAATCCAAGGTTGGGATTTAGCTAACAGTAATTCAAATCCATCTCAGCATGTTTAACTTAAAGTATAATATTTTTGCTTAAACCCTGGGTACCCTAGATATCCTTTGAGTAAATATATGTGCACAGTTAAAATTAATTGGTTGATTTAATTTTATCTTGCTCCTTTTAAATGTGTTTCACCTTAAAAATCTCTTCTCACAGAATTCTTGATCACACGTAGTCTGAGTTCTGGCCTGGCGCCATAAGCCTGCCTGCTGTGCATGCATACCAGCTTGCAAACTCAGCACATGGTATCTAAATCATGCCCACTAAATTTTGATTTTAGGTAACATTCTTTTGATTTCAGCATTTTGGAAACAAGATAGATGGATTTCTAGCAGAATTTACAGGCCTTGAAGTTCTTTTTTTGTTTGTTTGTTTTTCTTTTTTTTTTTTTTTATTGATGCTTTGTGTATTTCATACATCATTTTACAATTCAGTTCAGGCATATTTCCCTTTCCCTTCGCCCCCATCCCACCCCACCCCATCCCAGATCATGCATTCTGCCATAACTGTCCTGCATTTTTCTCTCAGTTTTTTTTTTTTTCATTTTTTAGCAATAAGTGATAATTTATGTATACAAGCATCCCTCATGAAAAACCAATTTGCAGGCTGTTGTGCCCAAACCCTCACAGCCCCACCATGCAGCGGGGGGGAGGGGGGTCCTTATAAGTTGATCAAATGAGTGTCTAGACTATATTGCTGTAGTTTCACCCCCCCAAAAAAAAGGCCTTGAAGTTCTAACAAAGCAAACGTGTTCTGATAAATTGTCTTTTTTTAAGGACCATTTGTTAAAATCTCTTTAACAATGTAAATTGATATTTTGGTTCAATTTAAATGAGAAAATTTTTGGATAAAACTGTTTTATTGTTCTTTAAGCCCATCTTCAAGCTCTGTGTATGTGTGAGTGAATGTGAGTTCCCACTTTTAATTCATTACAATCCTACAGGTTTAAATCTATTTAGCTGACTATAAACAAAAATAGATTCAATTCATAGAAAATGTTTGTTTTATACCCCTTAGTGTTAACAATTTTAATTGGGTTTATAGTATGCATATTATTCAGTTTAATGATAGATTGTTGTTAATTATTAGTAGTAATTGTTATTCATCTTTATTGTTATTGAATATAATTATTAATAATAATTGATAAATTCAGTCTAATGGTAAATTGTTCATTGTTGGCTATTATTATTGACAATTATTGTTCATAATAATTATTAATAATTGTTGTGACTAATAATGGTTAATAATGATTATTAATAATTATTAATAATTAATAATGATGATAATTGTTGTGATTATGGATAATTATTATTCTTCCAAAGTCCTTAATAATAAGACAAGATGGATCATTCCAAAACTACAAACAACTTTGGCCTGTCTACTTTTGGAAATCGTCAATCATTAGATTTGTAAATAGCATAGGGACAATTAGGCTTAGCAGAGGGACAGTTTAGACATAATTAACCAGAAGGGACAGGATAGGGAAAGAATAGTAAACTTTAGGTATAGTTCATTGAAGGCAAGTGGTTGCAAATGGGCCTAAGAGGTGGCATATGGATCTCAGCTGTTTCATGTATTACTATTTATTCTAATTATGTTAAAATAACCCTATAACAAATTATAAAAAATTCATGTTTTTAATTGGACATCAAACAATATGGCTTTCTTCCCTTACAGGTCAACCTAATAAACATGTATGTATGTATGTATGTATGTATGTATGTATGCGCACATGTGTGTATAGATGTGTGTACTTATGTTCTAAGTATATTTTAATGTTAACAGCCATGATACCAGTAAAAACAATGCCTCTGAGTTGGAACGTGCCCCTTCCTTCTCAAGACGCAAATTTATATTAAACAGCCAAAACAATTTATTTTCAAAAAAGGTTGTGGGTTATCTATTAAAAATTTTAAAATAATGTATCTACACTGCCCCCTACTGGTTACGCTCTTTCAACATCTAAAACAAAGATGCAACCAGATTTTCATTGTATTAAAGTGTTAATAAGTTTTTGGGTATTCGGGAATAAAAAATAAAAGGTATAAAGATTTTAAAAATTAAAAAAATATTGAATTCTGATTAACATCATTGCGGAATTCGCGGCTGCCATTTTTCTTTTTAAATTTTTTGTGCGCATACAGGTTAAGCCTGCATTTTATTGAGATGACCAGTGTGTAGCTGGTGTTGAGGCCTGCATTTCATTTGGGTTACCAGTTGGTTTGGAAAAAGGCTCCCTTTGCAGACCACCAACCACGGAATCTGGTGTGAAATTCCTGTCCTGGACTTGGGCAGGTGGAAAGTTATGGACAAGAGTGGGAAATGTGTCTCGTTGTCCCAGGCTAAAGACCCGAGTAGGAAGTTACCTCTCCAGTCAGGTCACAGGAGTAGACAACTGACCTCTATGCAATGGGGCAGTCCCCACACTGTCCACAAAGTGGGCACTGTGTCCCCCTTCCCTTAGCAGGATTGCTCTGTACCTGTTCGTGACAAAGGGAGCTTCCTAGAAGCTCCCACAAAAACAAAACAAAACAAAAAAACAAAACAAAAAAATCAAGATGGTTATGATGGTAACAACAGTTCATGGGGCATATCTAGCCAGTCTTTAATTAACTGATTGGCATAAGAACTGTAAAAGTAAATTTTATTAGGAGCTAGATATTGAAAAATCTTTAAAGCAGGTTTTCATGACAGGCCTGGAGAAGGCCAAGAGCTTGGAAGAAGATAGTTATTAAAATCCACTTTGTAAGGTTTGCAGTTTAAAATGGTAATACATTTGAACTAATTGGGGATATAAAATGATAATTGTTTTATTCATAATCTGTATTGACTTTCCAACAATAACTTTGGGGTTAAGGTACACAAATGGTCTCTATATTTTTCTGTGTTATAAAGTATCACCTTGTAACATTTTTCCTTTACTTGTAGGACAACTTAAAGAAATTAAATTTAAGTTCACTTCCCAAATAAGTAGCATACAGTCAAAGAAAAGCAATTTGGGTGAATTTGATGAAAACTTACACCTTGGTTCCTCTTTAGGGGTATGTGTAATACAACTTAGGCATCTATAGGTCAAAACCTAAAATTTTAAAAACAAAAAGAGGGAGGTGGTATAATATTCCTTCTATATTCCAAACCTTTTGATAAATTTTCAATTTTGAAGTCTTGAAACTAACAATGGGAAGAGATTTGTATGTTCCCACAGGTAAAACCACCAACCTAAATGCCTGAAAACATACAACTTTTGGCTGTGCAGGATGGACTGGGAAATGCCAGCAGAGAAGCTGACCCAACTGAACATTAAAGAAAGAGGAAATTCAGACTGCATGAGTCACAGACACTGAGCATCTCTCTGAATTCTATTTTTTTTTAATTTTTTTTTATTATTTATTTATTTATTTATTTTTGTATGTGTATGAATGTACTGTCTGCATGCAGGTCTGTGCACCCGTGTCGTGCAATGCCGCGGAGGTCAGAAGAGGGTCTCGGACTCCCCTGGAACTGGCGTTCTCCTGGAATTGGAGTTACAGACGGTTCTTAGCCGCCAATGTGGGTGGCTGGGGATAGAAACGCAGGTCCTCTGCAAGAGCGTCGGTGTCCTTACTGGCTAAGGCTATCTCATCCAGCCCTCTCTGAATCCTATTTGGGATAACTGTTTAAAATGTGCCCTAATGATGTTTACCTTCCAGATGCTGGAGAAACCTTGCTACCTCTTCCCCTTTTATAGGAAAAAGAAAAACATGATGGTAATGAAGTCATTCCCCTAACTGTAAACTAGAGCCAACTGTCATAGTGGTAATTTCTTATAAAAACAGGCATAACTACCTTCTTTATTTGACTGATAGACATAGGAACTGTGAAGGATAATTCTCTATTTTAGAGCAAATATATAGTAAGTCTTTATAAGCTGTGTAATTAAGCAAAATATTTAATACAGGAGAGCTCTGATATCAGCAAATAGATTATTCTTCAAAGGAGATGTTGGCTAGGGATCAAAGCCCCCAAATTATAAAGGCCTTGCCTATAAAAAATGGGATATCTGCCAGGAGAAAGGTGGTAAGTGCCTGTTGTCGAAGACCTGGTGTAAGCATGAAAAAAATATTTTTGAGACATTGCTCACTAATGTACATGTTGCTCTCTGAAATGCCAGAGAGCCTTACAAAAGCCACTAATGCAATAAAGCAAAATATTGGTCTCTTTGAGTCAGGCAAGACTCCTTCTGTTAGTATCAGCTACACCTCAACTGCCTGGAGATACTGTGCAACAGTGGCAGCCATATATGTCTGTGTATATGTATATATATATATATATATATATATATATATATCCCAAATCTGATTGGCTATTAGCTCTCTCCTTGGAGGAATAATTGATGGCTGATGCCATAAGCTTATGTCCTCTAGTGGTTAGGAGATGATTTAAGCCACAATAAAAACTTGTCATCTTTTATAGAGAAACCAGTTTGTGGATTAGCATACCATACAAACATCTGTGTCTATGCTCCCAGCTTAGCTTGCCGTAATAGTACTGTTTAAATGCCTGTTTAAATGCCTGTACATCTAATTGCTTATGCTTTGTTAGTAGGCTAAAAAATGTACCCTGCATAAGCTGCCAACCCATGAAGAGAAACAACCTGAACAGTTCAAAATGACATCGCCAGAGAGAATAGACTGCTTTGCTTCTCACCCACTTATGCCCCTTTCCCAAAGCCTAGGGAACAAATTGCAGAAGAGGAGGTGTGGTAGAATATAAGAACTGTGGAGAGATTGGGGTGAATTGTGAGACTACAGCAGTATAGACTGGACTCTTATTTGATCAACATGCTTGTGTATACAAGCTTCTCCAATTGGACTATGGGAACCTTGGGTTGTTCAAAATATGGACATAGTACTTGCTAATCGGTTTTACATGAATGTTACTTACATTCATTGCTTATGCTTGACAATCAGCTTACTTCATGGTTGGGATATTTAGATATTAATTGGCCTTAGTGTGAAAATAAACTTTCAGGTCTGACCTGTACCCCACTGCCTAGCACTCAAAACAGGCTTGAGCAGCTGGCTATTCAAAACCCAGGTTCCTTTGGGTTGTTAGCCTCACCCATGGGCTCCCCTGTCTCTCAGAAAAATTAAAAAAAATTAAATTAAAAGGGTGATATGTGGGAAAACTTAGTTAAGATGGGTAGCATTCTAAACTAATGGGACCTCCCTGGCCACACCCATGGGGTGGAGTGTAGTGAAGAAAAGATTTAGCATTCCTGAGGATTGAGTCATGATGGATACTTAAGCAGACATGTTGGAATAAAATCTCTCTCTGCATTTGGACCTCAACCTGTGTATACGTGGTGGCTTTCCTGGGTGTATTTTCCACATGGGTCTTCCCAGGATTAAGTAAGCCCCGCCATGAATCCCGGTGGTGAACCCACAAGATAGGGTAAAACAGGCAGCACTAGAGGGTTGCACATCCCAAACCTGACTACATAGGCCTTAATGTATGTTACAAGATACATGAAATCCAGTGGGGGTGCTATAAACAGGGTGCAGTGGGGAATTTAAATATGATCAAAATATATGTGATTCTCAAAACTAAATTTTAAAAAAGTAAGAAAGCAAAACATTACTATTAAAGAGCTTATTTTGATTTCGTTTGTTAATTTAGGTTGCCAAGGATCAAACCTAGACCTACATGCATGTTAGGTATGTACTCTAAAGTTGAGCTATACCCTGGCACAAAGCTTATTTTTAGAAATGGTTGTCACTTTTCTCTAAGAAAGTCTGGAAAGAAAAAATTTGGAACTTTTCAACTTTCTACCATGTGTTCCAAAATATAGACAATAAAAAATGAAAAAAAAAGCATTAAGGTAGTTGGTATTGAAAATAAGTTCATAATTCAGGATTTAACAAAATAAAACAACAGAAAACTTAATAATACTGACCGGGAACAAAAGTAAATGGAGGGAGCATGCACCAAAATGACTATACAAAGGCCAGGTGTAAAATGGATCCTCGAAAGTGAGAGTCTTTTAGAAAAACAGAGAGCAATTTTTAATGCATTTGTTTGTTTTTTTTTTTAATCTGGAAACAAAGAAAACAAATACAACACACTAAGGAATAGAGCATTTGAAAAAGGGCTATATTGAATGTCTCATATTTCTTTATCCTATTTTAAACCTGAAAACAAAAGGGAAATGTATACAAATACAAGGAATATAGCAGCTAACTGATATGGGTCTACACTGGATGTTGCATAATTTATTTTCATCCTATTTCTCAATGGCTTCTAATTTATGTACTTGGGAAGTTTGGACCTCCTTGCATCTAACTACTTATTTTCTCTGGAAAGAAAGTGCCTCCCTGACTTCAGAGGTGGCACATGACCAGAAGTTTTTGTGGAAGTTTGCTAAAGGGGCCTGAGTTTAAAAAAGTGAGTTGAGATACTCCTCTTCTTTTGAGGGAAAATAAAGGTAAATGAGTAAAAATATATATGTCCATACATGAAACTGTATAGCTACAAGCACTTTGAATCAGAGGAATCCAAGCACATGGAAGGCAATATTGAGATTGGGAGTTAATGAAATTCACTGTAGGTCACACAGTTAAGCTTTAGAATTAACACAGAAGAAAATGTATTTCTTCCCAATCCTCTTTCAGTGTTCCTTCATCCATATCACATCAATACAATGAGAGAGAGTCTCTCTCTCTCTCTCTCTCTCTCTCTCTCTCTCTCTCAGTCTTCTGTATCAATAAATATTTCCATGATGTCAAGTTGATCCATTATTATGTATTAATTTTTATGCTTTTTCATAGAGATAAAATCCCCAAATCTCTCAAAGTGAGTTTTAGTAACAAAAAGACAAAATGACACAGCTAAATTATCTTATAGACCATGACATTATTTTAAAGGAATAAGGGACAATAAAATGTCACAAATTGGCATACAATAAGAATAATGGAGCCAGTTGTTGAGTTAGGGACACTGACAGGTTTTGAACTGAAGAGAGGGAAATCAGAATTTGGCAGCATATCTTTCCTTTGTAACACAAAATTGAATTAAGAATATGGATAAATTCAGACCTTCTTGGAACAGCATAAAGTCAATATCTTGAACCAAATAAATGTAATCTTTACTGCGGAAGAGTGAGGGAAATGACTGAATGATGATTTCTGTCATGCCTCCTGGGTTGATCTTTTCAGCATGAGGGATATTCTTGCCTTCTACATTTTTACTCTCCTGTAACTACTCTCTGGAGCTCAAGGACTATGTAGACACTGAACATCACTTTGAAATTTCATTTTTCAGCCAATGCCAAGTTTGATGGGGAAGAAAAAAGAAGTAGCAGAGTAAGCAAAGACACAGACTGATATAATTTCCTACAACAGGCTGGTGACTACTTAGTGGACTAGAACACTAAAATAACAAAGTCAATTTATAAACCTCACTACATTGCTTCCTTTGTACAAAGGCTTCAGGGTTCAGAGAACATAAAGATGATAGACACATATTAAGATAGGGCTGAAAATGCCAGACAAGGTGAAGGAAATGTGAATCTTCCATGCAAAGATAAAGAGATTACTTAGTACCAAATAGTTTGTGTTGTCCCACATTGAATGGTTGTTAAAATTCTTAAGGGAGGTTCTTCAATATACAAATTGACTGGCCTTAGAAGCTACATCCTTTCAAGTTTTTCAGATTACTTTTATTGCAGCCACATGTGAAAATTTTACCATAAGCAGAAGGTAGTCACTTAATATTTTAAATGACCTGAATGTCAGAACCAGCTATTTGTTTTATTCATATGTAATATGTAATATTCAGAGTGACTGGAAAAAGAACAACTTCCAACAATATGTTCATCTTTTCTGTGAATTCATTTGTCATCTACTATCTCTATTCAAAGAATACCAGGCTCACCTTTGACACTAACTTGATAATGAACATTTCTGATCATCTGATGATTAGGGCATTGGAAGAAACTTATAAGTAATTACATCAAAAACAGCTCTCGTTCGTGGAAGATATTTCAACATCAGTCAGGATAAACAAAAATAATACAGAGAAAGCATATTAATTTTTCAGATGGATATTTCCCTAAATGTGGGATAACATTGGAAAATAAAGGAAAAGAACTTATTCAGTTCTTTTTTTAATTGAAGTTTTGTGCAATCCATATAACATTTCTCAGTCCAATTTAGACTCATTCCCCTTTCCATGCCCCTCACTCCACCTGAGTTCATGCATTTTGCCATACATATTTGGCATCTTTATTTTCAGTCATTTTAAAGTTTTTCTATGCAGAGGTTTTTTTGTTTTTGGCAGAAGTTTACTGTTTCATTCAGTTTTTTGACCAAGTCATTTTGTTGTTGTTGTTCCCTCCAGTTTGTATTACTCTGAAATATGCATATATGTAGGTCACACATATACCAGAAATATGACATCTGAAAATAAACTGTGTGTTAATTCCACAACATATTTAGGAATGTATGTTTCCCCTTTAATTTTATATTACTCTAAATTATGCATATATACCCTCCCCATATATACCACAATTACAAAGTCTGAGGATAAGTGATAAGTTAATTCTAGATCCCATTAAGGGATTCACACTAAAATGGCTTTCAGATAAAAAGAAAAAGAATATATATATATTATTATATATATATATATATATATATATCATAAACGTTTCTCAGATTGCCTTTCAACTAGGAATTTGGTGCTAGCATCCACAAATGAGGAATACTATTCATCCTTTGTTTTTCTGGGACTGTGTTACTTTACTTAGCATAATGGCTTCTAGTTCTATCTATTTACCTACAAAGTTCATGATGTCATCTTTCTTTACCACTGCATAGAACTCCTTTACTCAATTATTTAACCTGCACTGGGAAGCAATCTTAAACTGCAGTCTCAGTGCTGAAGAAGATGTCTTTCCATTTGCAGTTACTCGATGAGCTCCCTCCACATACAGAATGCTATACTAAAATCTGCCTACCATGTAGTACAAATTGAATTAGTCTGTACCTTTCAATTATTAATGACAAATGAAAAATATGGAATAGTGTTTACAGTTCTTTGACAGGGTCTCCCTGTAGCTCCAGCTGTCCTGGGACTCACTATGTAGACCAGGCTGGACTTGAACTTGCAGAGCTCTGTCTGCCTCTGCCTCCTGAGTGCTAAATGAAATAGTAATTCACAGTGTATTAGTCACGTTCTCTAAAGAAACAGAATCAATAGGATGAATATATAGCTATATATGAATTTATTGATTTGCTCACATGACAGAGCTCAAGGAGTCCAATAATAGCCACACCGCACTGGAGAGGCTGAGAATCCAGGGAACCTCTCAGTCCGCAAGGATGGATGTCTCAGTAGTCCCAATCTGGTGCTGAAGGCCCCATGGATTCCAGGAGATCTGCCGGTCTCAGTATAAGCTGGGATCTGAAGGGTTGATCACAGCAGCAAGAGAAACTCACCAGTGAGAGAGAGGCAAGCTGCAGGAAAAAAAAAGGGAACAGCTCCCTCTGCCATGGCCTTTTATACTGCCTGCTGGCAGAGAAGGTAACACCCACACTTGGGGTAGGCCATCTGGCTTGAGGTAGTCCAATCCGAAGATCTTTTTCTCTTATTTGTTCATTCTTATTCCAGTAAAGTTGACACCCAGGATTAACCATCACACACAGGAAGTATAAAATAAAATGGATTGGAATGTAGGCCCCCTGGAGGCATACTGTCTTCATCCTTAGGCCAGGTTCTTAGCTTACAACTTTAGAAAATTGGACACATCACATGTTCTGTTTCATCTGTGCCCATAACACGTGAACATTAAAGGAGTTTGTCTTGAGGAGTGCTTTGAGTTCTAAGTGAATCAGCACATGCGTAGTGCCAGGAATATGCATAGTAGGCTTGACAAATATTAACCAATTGTGATGGCTAATACTGATATTTACCTTGACAGAATAGAAAATCACTGAAGAGACAAGCTGCCACGAATTTAGAGGGCAATTTTATAGATTAAGTTAATTAATGTAAGGTGGGAAGACCCACTGTAAATGGAGCCAAGGAGCTAAGTACAAGCATTCATCACTCACTGCTTCTTGACTATAGATACTATGTCTCCAGATATCTTATATTTATGCCAGACTGACTTCCTTGCCAGGAAGTTCTGTGTCCCCTCAAAGGATAAACCAAAATAAGTCCTTCCTCCATGAAGTTGCTTCCTATTTGTATATGGTCATGGAACCAAGAAAAGTAACTAAGAGCATCTTTATTATGTGTAACACAGAAGTACAGATGCTAGATCAAAACTGCATGTGATCTGTGGTTAAGCATTACAAATATAAGACATTTTCAAATGAATTTAAATTTTAAAATAGAATTTTTAAAAAGTTGGAGAGTTAAGAGTATTTTCCAAGAACCACTGAGAAACTATTATATGTTGAAAAGAACACAATAATTAGACAAAGACAAGAGCACCAATTACATTATTACCACCTACTAGTTTTATTTTTATAATTCTATTTTCGTAAATTTTACTTTGTTTTTATATATTTCAGTTTGTGGATCTACAAAATCATGAATAGAGCATCTTCCATGGCTACCTGGAGTAAATTTGTCAATAATCAATATATCAATTTATCTATGCATCTATCCATCTCTCTATCTATGGATTTAGGGATATATACTAACAATGTATACATGTGTTCCTAATGCAAAAGAAAATGATTTATATGTACATTTAAAACGTTAAGTCAGCCTGGGGCAAAAAGTCAAGATGGCATAGACCAGAAAGACTCTCCTTTCTTTTCTGGTCAGGCCAGATTCTCATGAGACCTCTGGACCTGAGACCCACTTCCAGATCTGAGCACTTGACCTGGCTTAATTGGGCAGATTTCAACATGTCACCATCTCTCCTCCCCCTACAAAAGTCCCTTCCTGACTTCCAGATGCGTTCTTTCTCAAGGTCCTGGAAGGCCATGGATTCATCCGAGAGAGCACATTTCCTGGAATAAAAGCCTGCCTTGGTTTACTTTTAATTCAAAATGAATTGGCCTTTATCTTTGCATTTGATACTTCTTATAAAGGAAGTATGAAAATTTAAATAATATGCAAATGTATGTCTTCACTATGCATATTTATTGTTTAATTTTCTAGGGCTTTGCTTCATGAAGTCTAATAATGGTATATGGGCAATATGATCTATCAGATAAGAGCATGGACTTTAAAACAAAGAATCTAGCCTTGAAATTTCTAGTTCTACTAATTGGATGCATCACGTAGCCTTAGGATGCACTGTAATATGAACAGTCACTGTAATATGAATAACAAAATTTATCTCATTGTGCTGCCTGAAGTTTAAGTGAAATAATATAAGCATACAATAATTTTCTCATTATCTATGACATAGTTGGTATTCAGTTAATATTAAAATTATATCCAAATAAGATATACCCAACTAAGGATAGAGTTGGAGATAAGTGAAATAAAAATGATCAAAACTGGAAATGATTAGAGAAGTCATGAGTTTTTCCATAATTACCTCATTCAGTACTGTGGTATTTTGGTATTTACTATGTGATATCACATTATGTTGATTCTGGGGGGAAAAAGCAGCCTGATTTTAGCATCCATTATAGGCCAATATTAGACCTGAAACACTAACATCTTGTTAATTTAGAATTTTCTTGAAACTGCTACTGAAGAAGGGCTTACTCTTTCTTTTGTTAAAACAGCATATCTAGCATGAAATAAGAAGGAAAGGGATTTGTCTTATCAGAAAATTGCTTCCCTTCTGATCCCTACTGCTCTAACTTACCACACACACACACAAGCACAAGCTGAATTTATTAATTTAATCCTTGCTATTTGCAAAACAAATGGGGCAATATTTCTTATTTCCATTAAAAAGCAAAATATGCACACTCATATTCAGACATTGCTTTTGGTCAAGGACAAAGAAAGGTCATAAGGTATTGGGTCCCAAGAGGAACTTGAGGCCTAGTAAACTTGCATTATAAATATACTAAAATAATGCTTGTATTATAAAGATACTAAGATAAGATTATTTTTTCCCTTGGAAGGTTAGGTACAAGTAATTTGTCCAGAGTATTTCCACATTGTAAATATCATTCCTACACCATACAAAGCACATCAAGTTCTTGCCTTGTGCCAGATGTTTTGCTCAGGACACAATACTCATGTTAGCAGCTTTGATTCCAGTCATTGGACCCAGTCTCTCTCTCTCTCTCTCTCTCTCTCTCTCTCTCTCTCTCTCTCTCTCTCTTTCTCTCTCTCTCTCTTTCATTCACTGTCATAGTCTTTTTTTTTTGGTCTTTTTGAGACAGGGCCACTCTTTAGTCACAGCTGGCCTGGAGCTAACTATGTAGACCAGGCTGGCCTTGAACTCACACCTGCTTCTCCCTCCCGAGTACTGGGATTAAAGGCCTGTACCACCATGCTCTGCCACTGTAATAGTCATAACACTTAGCACAGTGTCTGTAGCATAGTCAACATTGAATAAATATCTGTTGATAGATGGAAAATAACCTCAAAGCCAGATTTAAAAAGAAAAAAAAAAAACAGAAAGAAAGAAAAAATTAAGACAATGAAATATTTTAATGAGTCATTCTTTCAAGTGCACAGGAAATCATCCCAGAAAGACACTTTGTGTACTTCCCCCTTTGTACTCCATACCTGAAGGCCACACTTAACAGAAAGCAGCCAAATCTCTCTTCTGTCCTATCAACCTTCCCACATGTTACCCAAATCAGATTTTCCATTACTTTGCCCTAGGAATTCCTGACTCATCCCTGATGAGTGTAAGGTTTCTTAAAAGTGTGTGTGTGTGTGTGTGTGTGTGTGTGTGTGTGTGTGTGTGCTTAATTTTATGTGTTGGAGTGTATTGCCAACATGTATGTAAGTGCGCCCATGTCATGAAATGCCCAAAGTGGTCAAAAGAAGGTATCAGATCCTCTGGAAACATCACCATGTAGGTGCTGGGAATCAAACTCCAGTCCTGGATTAAGAGCCAATGCTCATAACCACTGAGCCATTTCCCCAGCCACCATTGTCCATAAGCTTTTGTGATTCAGTAAGAACTTTCTTATTTCCTTTCCTTCAAAAGGAAAATAAATTTGAAAGGAGGATTCCAAACATTCTCATTTTTCTTTCTTCCTTCTTTCTTTTCTTTCTAATTTACAATAGGATTTTTTTTTTTTTTTTTTTTTTTTTTTAAGACAGGGTCTCCCTGTAGCACCAGCTGTCCTGGAACTCACTCTGTAGACCAGGCTGGCCTTGAAATCACAAAGATCCGCCTGCCTCTGCCTCTGCCTCCCAAGTGTTAGGATTAAAGGTGTGCGACACCACACCTGCTACGATAGGATTTTTATATCAATATAGAAGGGGTACAATATTCAATATAGGAAAAAGATACCAGAAAATGGCATGCTTAATAGTTTGTGTTGCTTTCATTGTTATTTATGTGCCTGTGCCAATCTCCATCAAGGTTAGTATTTTTAAGTATTTATCTCTGATATTATTTTGGATAAACATTCCCCAAGTTTTTGTTATTTTCAAAACTGCTTATATAAAATCTTTACCCTTGAATGACATGTTGGCTGAGCATACAATCCTTCACTCATGCTTTCTTTTCATGTGAGCTTTGCAAATATTTCTGTGATGTATTCTAGTATTGTAAGGCATTTGGTCTATTTTCCCCTGAAGACTAATTTTAATTTTTTGGCTGAACTTCTTAAATTGTCCTTTGTTTAGGAATTGTAAAGTCTTTAATCTTCGACAATCTGTAATGTAGCTTTCTGTTTCAATTCTCCCTGAAGAATGTGCCCCTTTAATATGTGGTTCTAATATGTGCACATTAAAAACAGAACTTAAATACAGATTCTTTTATGAGATTACTGCATTATTCATTTATTCATCTTATAGACAGTTGAAATGAATAGATATTATGTAACTAATTTCTGGTAATCAGTAAAATTCTTATGTTTAATGTTGTATTTCAGGGATTAAAATAAAAACATTAACATTATGTGCATTTAACATTATGAGCGTTTAACTCTCTATAAAGATGGATATAAAATTACAGATCTCTTAAACTATAATGAAAAGCATAAAATTATAATTTACTAAGTAATGTCAAAGAGAAATTCCAATCAAAAAACAACGTAGAAAAAGAAATCAAGTTTCAACATCATCAGAAATGACTGTACACTATCAGAAATGACCTTTAAGTTTACTCTCTCTGCTATAATTTAAGTCTATTGATGTTTTCTGCCTGAAATTACAATGTACTGCAGTGCGAAAATGGAGAAAAGTATTTAACACTGGACAGTTTTGTCTTTGCCTTGGTTATTTTCTTCACTAGCTACTGAAAAATCTAGTATCTTCAATTTTCAATGTAGAGAGCTGGTTTCCTCAGGAGAACAAAAGCAGTAATGTATTGACTTATGGACTCAATAGAAATGCCTTTATTTCTTATGATAGTCAGTTGTTAAACTGTTTTATGATTTCAATCAGCCAAATCATCCACTGACACATAAAGTTATTTTCCCAGCTAGAGGTGTTTCTGCCCTTTATCTTCAACTTTAATGTAAAAACATTAAATGGGAAAGAAATTAACTCTGATAACATAGTATTTGCAATTCTAATACACAGTATGAATTATTTACATTTCCTCCTATAAGCTTTCTCAAAATAAAGCCATGATATTTTAAAGGCTTTCATAACATTCCATTTTGTTTTTATGGCAATTATCATAATGAATTTTGGGTACTTATTTGTTTAACACCACTTTCTTTATCAGGCTATAAAAATTTAAATTGTGCAGTTTTTATTTCCCTTAAACCTAAGGCTTGATGCATGGTAAGTAAGGAAGAAATCTTTGTTAAATTATCCTTGTGTCTTCATATGTCTTAAGAATGTTTTAATCGATTTTTCACTTGAAAGGAAAGGCATATGAGATCCTTATAGCATATCTAAATCGGAATTTTATATATTTCCTTATAATAACAAAGTAGCTCTCCTATCATTTACATTATAATTTATATTATATACAGCAGTGTTGGTATGTAATTTGTGAATGTGCAAAAAAATTTTTTATTGATGCTTTGTGTATTTCATACATCATTTTCCAATTCAGTTCAGGCATATATCCCCTTCCCTTCCCCCCATCCCACCCCTACCCATCCCAGATCATGCATTCTGCCTAACTTTTCTGCATCTTTCTCTGTTTTTTTGTTTTGTTTTCATTTTTTTTAACAATAAGTGATAATCTGTGAGTACAAGCATCCTTCATGTAAAAACAATTTGCGAGCAGTTGTGCCCAAACCCACACAGCTCATGGGTCCCACCATCCAGCAGGGGGGGTTTGAAGGTTAATTCAGTTGATCAAATGAGTGTCCAGTCTATATTGTTGTAGTTTCACCATTCACCCCAATCGCAGCCCTTACATTCTACCATGCCCCCTCTTCCACAGAGTGTTCCCCAGGCTTAGAAAAGGGGCACAGGTGGATGAGCGCAAAACACTCTACTTTCTCTAGAGCTGTTGTCTTGGTCTCTAGTCAATTCTGGCTGTTTTCTTTCATGGGCTGCCAGCTTGTCCAGGCATAACCTTTCGATCCTACTAATGAAGCACATGCAATTAGATATATAGGTAGTTAAACAGTATAATATATAGCCTTTCGATCCTACTAATGAAGCACACGCAATTAGATATATAGGTATTTAAACAGTACTAAATGTTATGGTAGGTTACTTTGGTATAGACACAGATGTTTGGATGGTTTATTAATCCATGAATTACATTTTCTTCTGTTAAGTATGACAGGGTCTTCGTGTGGCTTATAGAATATGCAAAAATTTTATTCTGTGCTAGAAGTTTCCTAATTAGGAGGCAACATAAGAGATGATTACTTGTCACTTTCAGTAGCATAAGTGAAGTATATATGATCAAATTTATTGAGTATTGGAGTGATATTAAAATATTTTTTCACCAGAAAAATGCAGAGTTACAAATAGGTAACTAATTATGCACATGTATACAGGTTTTATATCATAACAGGGATGTATAGGACCATTTTTCCATACTTGAGATCTACAGTTCCCATCACTCCTTAATCTTATGGTCAGAACATCACTATATCTGCCCTTTAGTTACTCTATCTCATAAAGTATATATCAGAAAGCTTATGACAGGAAATGGGGCTTTGGGAATATTTGTAGGAAAGGTGATGTAAGGATTCAATTTGTTTGTAACTAAAGTATACTACTATTAATAACAAAAGCAATTGACCATATGCTTAATGCTAGAATTTTCTCAGGTCATTAAACATCAACTGTTAAAATAACATCTCTACCTATAAAAAAAATTTCGTACAAACCTATTCAGAGTACTGAATGCATGCTCAACCTTATAAGTACCACAAACCAATAATAACGGTGAGATTTAAGATGATACAAAGAGTGAAAATAATACTTTTAAACTACTTTGTATTTCAAAATATTTAAACATCTGTTTTATCGTTGGACACAAACAAATTTATAAAATCAACACAGCAGTGTGTTATTCTTATTTTTCACTGAGTTAAGTAAGGTAACCCTCATTAGTAGGTTAAGTGTCTGATAGGAAGTGATTTTAAAATTCCTACCAGGAGCTTAACCTATTGCAGAGCTGTTTGGTTTTCTCTGAAAAAAATATTCACAGCTACATGTCTGGATCCTCAGCTAGATAAACACTTCATTCTTTTAGAAGTTAAGATTGTTGAGAAAGGTCAAATTATATGTTCCGGAAAAAGGTTAAATGAGAACCACTAGCAACACTCAGAACTGTCAGGAGGTTGTTCTAAAACTAAATAGTATTTCTTTGTATTCTCTTATTCTGCTGAATGGTTTATTCATTCTTCCAAAATAAGATTCAAAAATATATTATACTGAATAGAAAATACTAAAATAAAAAAAAAAAAAACTAACCTACTTAGGATACATGGGCATAATATAATTCAAACATTGCTAGACACTTCCAATAAAATATACAGTTTGAATTACTGGCCACTAAAAGCATTCATTTTAAATTGTCCCTATAAACTAAGGTAATTTTATGGTAACATTATAACATCATATATATCATTAAATATTTATCAGGTCCATTTCTCTGCACCATTGCACAAGTACCCCAGTAAAGTACCAGAAGAACTTTTCTGATTGTTTCACTCAAAGCCAAAATAATTTGCCCAAGTTTTTAATAACTGAAAATTAATGGGGACTATGGATCTTCATCTTAAGATAAAAATATTAGCACCTAATTATATACATCTCTTTACCTTCATTGTGATTCTTGCAGGTTCAGTTTTAAATTTAGAATTCACTCACAAATAGAAAAATAATTTTAAGGCCATTCCCTTGAGTTAAAAGCTACAAGGATTCACTCAGTTTGGTTGTAAAGCAAACATGATGCAACCCAGAAGAAAAGCTGCTTTATTCAACTCAATTGTTTTCAAAGTTTTATGAGGGAAGCAAAGAATGAATGTACTGATCTTTAAACTAAAATCAATTGAGCCCAGAGATTCGAGGTGCTCCGTCAAAATTGCTAAGAAAACCACTGCTACAGGAAACATTTCCATGGTTTGGAAAAAAGAATGTGAGTAGGTAAAATTATGGGGAAAGAGAAAGTAAGTCACAAAGCATGCAAAGACTTGTAGAAGTTGGGGCCAAAGAAACTTCCCTGAATTATGCTACAAACCAAGGGCTATTCATAGCATGTAGGAGAAAACAAACCTCTTCTTATTTATTCTTAAAAGAAGGAGAAAGCAAACACCTTGGAGCATGAGAGCTAGAGTGTTGAATTCCCTTAATTCATGCTGTGCAACGTACCACTTGAAGAAAATCTCTTACCAATCACTTGGGAAAAAATAGATTAAACTCAACTGTCCTTTATATAAATAATAATAATAATAATAATAATAATAATAATAATAATAGACATATATTTCAGGAGAGGGAGACACAGTTCCGAATATGATCAAAGCATGTTGTATGAAGCTATCAAATAATAAAAATACTTAAAACAAAAGAAAATCTCTCACCACGGAGTCAGCCTACATGCCATGCATTCTTAGTCATGGATTACGTGGTAAGTGGTAGGCACTTAAGTTGTCTCCTATATAATTTACTGCAAGATCAATGTAATGTGATGGTGAGACAAAGTAAACAATCGCATGAGTACATTCTGGAGGGTTGGAGAAGTCAGACAAACATGAGAAGGTTGTAATAAAATAAGAATTTTGCAGACAGGTGCACAGACTCAGTGAGATGCAGGGAAAGCAAAGCGGAACTGCCTTGACCCTTGGGGGGCCTACAGGCACGAGGGCCAAAGTAGCAACACAATCTGCTCACCCTCCAACCTGGTGGAGCTGTGGTGCAGAGGAACTAATAGGTGCAGCATTGGTGATTGTAGTCTGTTCGGCCAATGTTGAGGTGCCAGAATCCAAAGAAACAAAGAGACAAATCCACATGCCAGAGACACAAAGAAAAAAATGGGAAAAGCTCATAATAAAGCCACACTGAACTCTACCAATCCTAGAGAAGATCCCTACAACTGGATCTCTGAGGAAAGAAGCCAAGACACCCCACCTTAGAAGAACAATTTAGGACATACTCAAAGAAATTAGAAAACTAAGGGAAGAGAATGAAAAACTCAAGAAGGACCTAGAGGGAGATAATGACAAATGATGGAAAGAACTAAGGGGAGAGATTCAAAAATTCAAGAAGGACCTAAAAGGAGATAATGACAAACATTGGAAAGAACTAAAGGGAGAAAATGGCAAACACCAGAAGGAAGTGGAAATGCTGAGAAGACCCCAGGCCAAAATGAAAAAAAAAAAAAAANGAAACTGACCAGCGAAGCAAGGAGCTACAAGAAGGAAAGAAAGGCTCCAAAAGGAAGTGAAAATACTGAAGAGATCACAGGATGAAATGAAAAAGAAAATTGAACATTCATCCAATCAGCAGAAAAGGATGGGGAAAAGCCTCAGAAACAGAATGGATGAAACAGGAAAAAGAATATCAGACCTATAGGATAACACACAGCAGCTAGAAACCTCAAGTAAAGATTATGAAAAAAAAAAAAAAAAACACAAGAGTGGAACAACCAGGAAATATGGGACACTGTAAAAACACCAAACTCCTGCACAATAGGGATAGAAGAAGGAGAAGAATTCCAAGAAAACACTATTGACCAAATCTTCAACAGTATAATAGAGGAAAATTTCCCCAAACTGACAAAAGACAATCCCATGAAAATACAAGAAGCACATAGAAGACCAAATAGACAGGACCAGAAAAGAAACTCCCCATGCCATATAATTGTTAAAACACTAGATGCTCAAAACAAAGACAAGATACTGAAAGCCACAAGAGAAAAACAACAAGTTACATATAAGGGGAAACCCATCAAATCACAGCTGAATTCTCAGTCCAAACTATGAAGGCTAGAAGAACGTGGACCAAAGTATTCCCTGTATTAAACGACTTTAGATGCCAACTATATCCAGCAAAAATGTCAGTTATAGATGGAGAAACAAAAATTTTTCACGACATGAACACGATGAAAGAATGCATTTCTAAGAAACCAACACCAGAAAATCCTCGAAGCAATCCAAAGAATAGAGGAAAGGTGCAACTATCCCTAAACACTTAAAGAGAGAAATCAACAAAAGGATAGCAGAGTAAATACAAACCTAGACAAAGAATGCAAACAAAAATAAGGTGAAAGGAAGCAACACATCTCTCAATAATAACCTTAAATATTAAATTGTCTAAATTCCACAATCAAAATACATAGACTGGGAGAATGGATTAGGAAATAGAATCCTTCTATATGCTGTCTACAAGAAACAAACCTCACCCTCAAAGAGAGATACCACCTTAGAGTGAAAGGATGGAAAAAATATTCTAAGTGAATGGTACCAATAAAAAAGCCAGAGTAGCTATTCTAATATCAGACAAAATAGATCTCAAAGTAAAACTAATCAGAAGCGAAAAAGAAGGCCATTACATCCTTGTCAAAGGAACAAGTAAATATGAAGACTTCCCAATCCTAAATGTCTATGCACCAAACTCTGGTGCTCCTAACTTTATAAACACTACTCTGCAGGACCTCAAGACACAGATTAATCCTAACACATTAATAGAGGGAGATTTCAACACCCCATTGAGCCCATTGGATAGATCAACTGGACAAAACATAAAAAGAGGGACATCAGAACTGAACAATACAATACATCAAAATGACATCACAGACATCTGAAGAATATTCCAGCCAAACACCAGAGAATATACTTTCTACTCAGCACCTCATGGAACATTCTCCAAAATCGACCACATGCTGGGACACAAAAAAAATCTCAACAAATACAAAAGGTTTGAAATTATTCCATGCCTTCTATCAGACCACAGTGCAATAAAGCTCAATATGAACACCAGAATAAGCCCAACTAGCAACAAGAACACATGAATACTAAACAGCACCATTCTGAATAATGAATGGGTCAGGGAAGAAATAGTGAAATAGCTGGGCGTGGTGGCGCACACCTTTAATCCTAGCACTTGGGAGGCAGACGCAGGCGGATCTTTGTGAGTTTAAGGCCAGCCTGGTCTACAGAGTAAGTTCCAGGACAGCTGGAGCTACAGGGAGACCCTGTCTCAAAAAGACCAAAAACAAACAAAAAAAAGAAATAGTGAAATAAAAGTATTCATGGAAATAAATGAAAAAGAAAATACAATACAACAAAACTTCTGGGATACTTTAAATGCAGTCTTGAGAGTGAAATTAATATTCCTAAGTGCCCACATCAAAAAACAGAAAGGGAACAAATAAACAATCTAACACTGCAGCTAAAAACACTTGAGAGACAACAACAAATGAACTCTAAACCCAAAAGGCAGGAAGAAATCACAAAAAATCAGAGTAGAAATCAGTGAAATAGAAACAAAGAAAACAATACATAGAATCAACAAATGCAAAAGCTGGTTCTTTGAAAAGATAAAGAAAATATACAATATACACACCTCTAGCCCAGTTTAAAAAAAAAAAGAAGGATCAACTCCAAATCAATAGTATTTGTGATGAAAGGAGAAATATCACAACAAAGAAAAGATCCAGACAGTCACACAGGAATATCTCAAAAACCTATACTCCACTAAATTTGAAAACCTAAGAGAAATGGATGAATATTTGAAATCCTGGGAACCAACAAAGCTTAACCAAGAAGAGATTGACAGTTTAAGCAGATGCATAATATTTGAGGAAATTGGGGATGTAATTAAAAAAAAAAAAAAACCACGCACAGATGGATTCACAGCAGAATTCTATAAAACATTTAAAGAGGTCCTGCAACCATGACTACTCCATCTGTTTAGAAGAATACAAAGAGAGGGAATTCTCCCCAAATCCTTCTATGAAGCCAGCATCACCCTACTATCAAAACCAGACAAAGATACAAGCAAAAAAGAAAGCTGTATACCCATCTCACTAATGAACATAGATGTAAAAATTCTCAACAAAATACTTGCATACTTGCAAATTGCATACAGACCCACATCAAAAAGATCATTTATCATGACCAAGTTGGATTCATACCAGAAATGCAGGAACGGTTCAACATATGTAAATCAATAAACACCATAAAACACATAAATGGACTGAAAGACAAAAACCACATGATCATCTCAATTGATGCAGAAAAAGCCTTTAACAAGATCCAGCATCCCTTCATATTTAATTTTCTAAAGGGAATCAGACTGAAGGGAGCATTTCTCAACATTATCAAAGCCATATATAGCAAATCCACTGCCAACATCATCCTAAATGGAGAAAAAATGGAACCATTTCCCTTAAAGGTGGGAACCCAACAAGGCTGCACCTTATTGTCACTCCTCTTCAACATAGTGCTTGAAATGCTTGCTTGGGCAGTAAGACAAAAGAAGGAAATTAATGGTGTACTAATCAGAAAAGAAGTTAAGCCATCCCTTTTTGCAGATAATATGATAGTTTACTTAAGGGATGCTAAAAACTCCACCAGAAAACTTCTAGAAATTATTAAGAATTTTTAAAGTGGCAGGATACAAAATTAACCAGAAAAAAATCAGTACCTTTCTTTACACCAACAATAAAAAAGTGGAGAATGAATATAAGAAGACCTCCCCACTCACAATAACCTCAAAAATTACAAAATACCTGGAAACAAATCTAACCAAAGATACCAACGATCTCTACAACAAAAATTTTAAACCCCTGAAGGAGATTGAAAATGACATCAAAAGATAGAAAGATTTCTCATGCTCATTGATTGGAAAAATTAATGTAGTAAAAATGTCCATTTTACCCAAATTGTTATGTAGATTTAATGCAATCCCAATTAAAAGCCCCATGAGCTTCTTCACAGACTTGGAAAAAAAAATCCTTAAATTCATATGGAAAAACAAAAGACACTGAATAGCTAAAGCATCCCTGAATGAAAAATGCAATACAGGGGGGATTGCTCTACCAGACTTCAAGCTGTATTACAGGGCCATAGTCATAAAGACAGCCTGATACTTGCACAAAAACAGACCCATTGACCAATGTAACAAAATTGAATATCCAAACATGAGCTCATACAATTTTAGCCACCTTTTATTTGACAAAGGGACAAAAAAAATTCAGTGGAAGAAGGGTAGCATCTTCAGCAAATGGTGCTGGCAAAACTGAATCATCATTTATAGAAGAACAAAATTAAACTCCTACCTCTCACCCTGTACAAAAATCAACTCCAAATGGATCAAAAATCTCAAAAGAAAACTTGAAACCCTGAAGATGATAGAAGAAAAAGTCAGTAATAACCTACAAGACATAGGTGTAGGAAAAGACTTTCTAAATCAAACAGCAGTTGCACAGGAAACAAGGTCAACAGTCAACAAATGGAACCTCATCAAACTCAAAAGCTTCTGTACAGTCAAAGAAACAATCAAGGAAGCGAAGAGAAAACCCACAGAGTGGGAGGAAATCTTTACTAGTGATTCATCTGAGAGAGCATTAACATCAAGAATATATAGACTACTCAATAAACAAAGAAATAAGAAAACAAATGGCCTACTCAAAAGATGGAGTAAAGAGCTGAACAGAGACTTCACCAGTGAGGAGGTTAAGATGGATGAAAAAACATCTAAAAAGTGTTCAACATCATTAATAATTAAGGAAATGCAAATTAAAACCACTCTTAGATACCATCTCACTCCAATACGACTGGCTAAGATCAAGAGCACAAAAAACACCAAATGCTGGAGAGGTTGTGGGGAAAGAGGAACACTCATCCACTGATCCTGGGAATGTAAACTTGTACAACCATTATGGAAGCAGCGTGAAGAGCCCTTAAAAGACTCAAAATAAGCCTGCCACTTGACCCAGCCATACCACTCCTGGGTATATACCCACAAGACTCATCCTTCTGCAAAGATACATGTACATCCATATTTATTGCATCTCTTTTCACAATAGCCAAGAGCTGGAAACAACCCTAATGTCCCTCAACTGATGAGTGTATGACAAAAATCTGGTACATCTACACAATGGAGTACTACTCAGCAGTAATTGAAGATGACATCATTAACTTTGTAGGATGGAACTCAAAGCAATTATGCTAAGTCAAGTAACACAGTCCCAGAAAACAAGTGGTGAATGGTCTCCCTCATTTGTGGATGCTAACATCAAATCTCCAGATGAAAGTCAAGCTGAACAACATTATTGTTATATTTGTTTATCTGAAATTAACTATGTTGTTATAATGTAAATCTCTTAATAGGCTCTAGAATCGATCCACCACTTACTTTCAGATTCTAATTACTGTATATGAGTAGAAAGTATGTATGCACATTTAGAGTAATATAAAATTAAAGGAGGAAAATGCGAATTCCTAAACATAATAAAAGACTGAGAGAAAGATGCAGGATATTTATGGAAGAGTGCATGATCTGGGATGGGTGGAAGAAAGAGGAATATTTCTAAACTGAAATGAGAAATGATGTCTGATACACGCAAAACATCAATAAAAGCATTATAAAAATAAAATAAAATAAAATAAGAATGTTTTTCTAATTAAGGATTATATGGTGAACTGAAATTCCTAAATTACATGTCAGCACTGAAGATTCCTACCAAGTGATTTCATTAGAGCTTTGTGAGTAAAGATAGTTTGAATGCTGTAGATTCTGAACAAAATAATATAGGGCTATCTTTAATCCCATAATAGCAATTACCCAAAACCGGGTCTCAATTAATTAACATTCTTTAAATTGTTAAGTCAAATCTTCAAAATAAACTAATAGACAACTAGCTTCTACCAACCCAAAATTAGAAAATGTCATCAGAAATTATTTATTACTGGAAACAAAGTTTACATTGCTTTGCTGTAACCAACCTATTTGAAATTCTTACTTGTATTCTTTCTGTAGCTATAAAAGTTCCTGTAGCCAGTTCAATATTGCAACAGGGTTTGAATACTGAATTCGTGTTTCTAAATGATGGCTTCTCATATCTGGCTCAGATATATTCTGTCTTATTAACTTTTAGGTGAGAAAAGTTTGGCATCTATAGTAAGAGTTATCAAGTGAGCATTATCTTCCAGGCATAATGTCAATGTTTCATTCAGATAGATTGAGTCATTTAATCCTACTAAGAAGAATTATGAAATAGCTATTAATATTATCTTCTTTTCTACAAATAATAAAACTGAAGCAAAAAAAGTTAAGTAACTTTTGAAAGATAGTTTGTAGAAGAGAAAATATTCCAGAATCCTACCTGAGAAAGCAGGTTCTGGAACACATGAGCTAAATATTTCCAAGGATCATTATTATACAATATTACACTGTATACACAAGCTATATATTGCAGATAGAGAAAATGCTTCAGAAAGGAAGTGAGATTGGATCACAGCCAGTAAAGAACTGGAATGCCTAAAATAAGAAAAGAAAGAAGGAAATAACAGTCAAAGATAATTTTGCATAGACGGCCAGGCTAGTGTTATACACAAAAATTAGTTCCGTGCCTGTTACTAAACAATATTCCCCCAAGCTCATGTTAGGAGCAGGGGAGTCCTGGGATTTCAAGAGACTGAGGCATGGTTGTGAGACTCATTCACACAGAGTAGACAGACTAAGCCTGAAAAGAAGAAAGAAGGAAAGAAAAAAGAAAGAAAGAAAGAAAGAAAGAAAGAAAGAAAGAAAGAAAGAAAGAAAGAAAGAAAGGAGGAGGGCAGGGGAGGGGGAGGGAGGAGGGGAGGGAGGGAGGGAGGGAGGGTAGGTGAGGGAGAAGAGAAAGAAAGAAGCAAGAAGAAAAGAGAGGGGAGGAAGGAAGGAAGGAAGAAAAACTAACAGATTGTAGCACAGGTGATATAATATTGCTACTCTTATATATTGGAAACAAATCCAAATGCACACAGCTCCATTTATAATGAGGAATGCTTATTAATTTAAAGATGATATACTGTAAAATAAGAATGAATGCTCATTATAAGGAGAATAATAATGAGATTTGGTAAAACGCTACCTAACAGCTTCATGCAATCTTTATAATTAAAAAATTGTTATAAAGAATTTGTTAATTCCATGTAATCAAGACTCAGAAGCAGAGGATTCTGGGAGGCCATCCTGGTCGAACATAGTGAGTTCCATGTTTTCCTCTATTTTGGAATAAAGTAGAATTTAAGCATATGCTGTCAAACTCACAATTTCAACTTCTGCATTAAAGCACGCCCTCAAGGTGAAGTCCAAGAGATTGAGTAGAAATAGTGAGAAATAAAAGCCAATTTTGAAAATCAAAATAACCATTAGGAGGCAATGGTGCATGGAAACAAAAATCTGCTTTGTCAGATCCTTTTAGCTTAAGATAGTTACTGAGAACCTACGCCATTTTTTTCTTTTCAGATAAGAAAGAAACAATGCTACTTTCTCTTTCTTTTCTCTTTCTTTCTTTCTTTCTTCTTCATCGTTTCTTTCTTTCTTTTTCTTTCTGTGTGTCTTTCTTTCTTTCTTTCTTTCCTTCTTTCTTTCTTTTTGGTCTTTTATGAGACAGGGTCTAGGATTAAACTTATAAGCCACCATGCCTGGCTACTTTACTTTCTACACAGCTTTTTTTTTTTTTATTGAGCACATTTCATATGACATTTCTTAATCAAATTTAGACTCATTCCTCCATCCATGCCCACCCCTCATGCCCCCCGTCAGAGCTCATCTACACAGATTTTTAAGCTTATTCTCTCCTTCCGCCTTCTGCCAAATATCCAGGGGGCTGAACTGGTAAACCCTATTACTTCTGTATCATTTCAAATTTCACTCCTAAGCTTTTCTTTTTTAAAATTCTTCTATTACTCAACATCTTCAGATTGTACTATTCTCTAAGATTTCAATGAAATTATTCATTTAGAAAGCTTGCAGAAATTTAGATATTTCTAATAAACAAGTAAATAAATAATTTCCTCTTCTCTATCAAGCAGTTATAGTCAATGGGGATTCTGGACACAAAAATCAAATCACAGTAGGCATGAATGATTTTTGTAATACATATTTAGAAGTGACAAGCATATCTTCTGTGAAAGTCATGAGAATAAAATGACATCCAAACCTTCATGATCTGGATAATCATTTTTTTCCTTTTTTTTTCCTACAAAACCGATTTAGATATACATTCTATTCTATCAGACTCATTGTTCTGTGGGATAATTTGATAAGCAAATAGAAATAAGAATCATCATGACCTTATGAGATCGACATCTTCAAGAGATATTCTAAAATCTACAAGACTTAAGTCCTCTCTGGTATGAGTACACTATCCCATAAATGTACAGGAACATGCCTGTGTCTTTCCACAATTTCAGCATTTATTAAAGAATAATAAATTCAAAAGGGTCTGTGGTTTTAATGCTGGAAAATTTCCCTATAATCCCACATAATTTGATAATATGGCCAAAACAAATGCAGATTTTTTTTTTGTCTTTTCAAGACAGGGTCTCCCTATAGCTCTAGCTGTCCTGGAACTCACTATGTAGACCAGGCTGGCCTTGAACTCACAAAGATCTGCATGCCTCTGCCTCCCATGTGCTAGGATTAATGTCATGTGCTACCAGGCCTGGCAAACGCAGAATTTTTTTATCCCAATCTTAATTACTAATATTAACTTCACTATTACACACTGAATAGTACATAGTAAATACTTCCATATAGATGTATGCATATATAGTTTACAGAATAAATACAAGTTTTAAAGGTGGCAATAAATTCAAAGGTTTTGGGAACCCTACAATGTAGTCTGACAAGTTTTCTGAAACATGTAGAAATCTATTTTATAGAAAAGAGTTCTTCCATTGGCCTGGAGAGTCTGTATTGATAAGATAACGAACCAAAACAGTTCTTGAAAGGAGGTGCTGCTGCATCTGCTGAATCAGGATTTGAGAATAAATTGCAGATTCTAGCTGCAGATGAGGTTAAAGGCCCAACCAGAATCTGAGAACAGGAAATGATATATTAAGGTCAAGTTCCGAATGGGCAAGCAGGCTGGATGTTCAGTAGGATGAGTCAACAGTTGGGGCAGAGTCAGCAGTGGGGGACAGAGTCATGCTGAATCTCCAGAGACACTAAAGTTCTCTGTTTTTTTGTCCTTGATTCACATACCAGACATGAGATAATAGGCTTGTGTTGGGTGATGTCACCGTAGTGTTAGGTGTCCATCACTTTATGGAGTCCAGGTGAAGGTTTTACAAACTTCCTTTCATGTTGTGTGTCTGATAAATTCTTGTGCCTGGTTTCCCTGGTCTGATTTTAATACATCATGCACCACTATAGGCTCAATTCACCCTGACAAATGAATGGATGGATCTATTGCTATTTCCAAGTATAAGTCACATATTATTCTGACAGATGATAGAGTTTATGGGACAAATCATGGGTTGTAGTCATCATTCTCTGTCAAAAGGAAGTCAAATATGCTTATAAAATTGAATATTGGAGGGCAAGGCATAACTTGGAAAACCATTGCTTTATACAATATGGAATAACTTTGAGTAGGGCATGGCCTTATCTCAACACTCTCATGCTCTACATTTTGATTCATAAGAATCCACTCTAATGACTAATAATAACCATAGGTTTTTATACTACAGTCTGGTTTGTTCACAAGGAATAACTTGTATAGGGATATATGTTTAGACAAGGACTGATACCTCAGCCAGGAAGAGCAATACCACGTTTTGTCTGTCCCAATTACACTCTGTGTTAGAATTTGTTATGTGTATAATGCAAGGTAGATCAGAGAGCAAGAGATATTGAATTTATAAGGTATGCAAAGTTGATACCGGAATAAAAGAGCTGTAAGTAGAATATGGAAAACTTGATGAAGATGAGAGAGAAGAGAGCTGAAAGATTTTATGGTTTCAGAAAAAGGTAAAAGAAGTAGATGTTACATTTCTTAACTATGCTAAAATTTTGTTATCATTGTTTAGGGTAAGAGTGATGGCTCTGACAGCTCTAATAAACTAGTCCCCTCTACTCACACTTAGTACACCAATTAAAAACATAAGTAATAACAAAAAGCAGAGAAGGGATATGTATTTAACGTGGCCTTTTCAGAAAAAAATAAGCATGTCCAATGACTTTCCAATTTCATAGTTGGGATCTTAATGTTATAGTAGCAGGAAAGGCCCTTAAGGGCCTGGGCAAAGACTTAGCATTCTAGGTGAGCCAGGTCACCTTAAGGTATGCTAACGAGATATGCAGAATAATTAGGAATTTAATGAGTTAGTGAACTTTTCCTGTCCAGAATCTTAACACCATAGCAGTTACCTAAGGAGCTTCTGACAGGCAGCAAGCCTGCCACTTTTCCTAGATTCTACCTCAAAAAGGCAAAATCTCTTCTTTTCTCCTTTCTGTCTTTTTTTCTTTCTTTTTTTTGTTTTATACAGTATTTCTTAGCCATTTTTATTTCTTCTTTTGAGAAATCTCTGTTCAGATCTATGGACATTTTTAAAATTTTTTTTTAATTTTATTTATTTATGTGTACGAATGTACTGTCTGCATGTAGGTCTGTGCACCCATGTTGTGCAATGCAGCAGAGGTCAGAAGAGGCCGTCGGATTCCCCTGGAACTGGAGTTCTCCTGGAACTGGAGTTACAGACAGTTCTCAGCCGCCATGTGGGCGTTGGGGATCGAACCCGGGTCCTCCGCAAGAGCAGTCGGTGCTCTTAACCGTTAGGCCATCTCTCCAGCCCCTATTTATCTATTTTTAAGGGATTAAAAATATAACAGCACAGCTGTTTTCAGATCACATTAACGTTACTCAGCTTGCCATACAATTAGGTAATTGGCACTAGCATCCACAGATGAGGGATACTGTTCATCATTTGTTTATCTGGGACTTTGTTACTTCACTTAGCATGATGTCTTCTAGCTCCAACATTTTAACTGCAAAGCCCATGATGTCATCTATCTTTACCTCTGCATAGAACTTCATGTATAGATGTAACCATATTTTCTCTATCCACCCGTCAGTGGAGGGGCACGTGGTTGGTTCCAACTCTTTGCTATTGTTAAGAGAGCTGCAATAAACATGGCTGCACATGTATCACTGCGGTAAGATTTGTCTTGTGGGTATATACCCAGGAGTGGTATGGATGGGACAGGTGGCAAGTTCATTCTGAGTATCTAAGGGTCCTCCACACTTCTTTCCATAGTGTTTGTAAGAGTTTACATTCCCATAAGCAGTGGATGAGTTTCCCCCTTTTCCCACAACCCCTCCAGCACTTGGTATCATTAGTTTTCTTTTTTCTTTTTTACTCATTATTTATTTTTTTATTTTTTTCTTCTTTATTTTTTCATTTTTTGACAATAAGTAATAATTTATGAGTACAAGCATCCTTCATGTAAAACCAATTTGCAAGCAATTGCGCCCAAATCCACACAGCCCAAGGGTCCCAACCATCCAGCTGGGGTGGTGGTGGTAGTGTGTGAGCGTCGCAATGTGATGCGAAATATGGTGCGCAGGGTCGTATGGATTGCTATAGTGCGAGCGTATCGAGGCCGTGAGTGTCGCAGCCTTATATTCTACCATGCCCCTCTTCTCGAGATTGTTCTCTAGGCTTAGAAAAGGGGCAACAGGTGGACGTAGAAGCGGAAAACAGTGCGTGATGTTCTGTCTTGGAGCTGTTGTCTTGGATCTGCTCAATTCTGGCTGTTTCGCTTCATGGTGACGGTTTGTCCAGGAATATCCTTCAGGCCTACTATATGAAGCAAAGCAATTAGGTATATAGGTATTTTAAACATGACTAATTGTGTGGTAGTTTACTTTGGTATAGACACACGATGTTTGGATGTGGTATGTATCCATGAATGTGATTTTTTTTCCATGAAATATGACAGAGGTCTTACTTGCGGGTGGGGATCCCCTGGCCAATCTCTCCCTGGTAGAATAATCCATTGCTGATATCAGAGCTCTCCTGTATTAATATATTTTGCTTAAATGCACAGCTTAAGGAGACTTTAGTATTATATTTGGTTCTGAATAGAGAATAATCCTTTTCACAGTTCCTATGTCTATTAGTCAATTAAAGAAGGCAGTTTTACCAGAGATTACCTCTATAAGAGTTGGCTCCAATTTACAGTTAGAGAACGACCTCATCATCATCATATTCCTCCTTGTTCTATGAAGGGGAGGTAAGAAAGTCTCTCATATTAAATCTTTGCGGCACCTAGAAGGTAAGTTTTGTTAGGACTCATTATAAACAATTGTTACAAGTAGGATCCAGAGAGGGGTTTGATGCCTGGAGCAGTCTGAGGTTTTTCTGCCTTTCATTGTTCAGATGGGCCAACCTTTCTGCTGGCACTTCCTGGTACATCCTACACAATGCAAAGCTGTATCTTTTCTTTCTTGGACATTAAGTTGGTGACATTTTGACCTGTAGGAACATACAAATCTTTCCCTGTAGTTAATTTTAAGATTTTAATTGCAAAGTTTTTGACAAAAAGGTTTCATATATATCTGTATCCCCCCCTTTTTATTTTAGGTTTTTATTTTTTGACCCATGAGTCTCAAAAAGGCAGTTATAGTACACATACCTATAGGCAGGAATCAAGGCGCAGATTTCATCAAATTCACCCAAGCTGTTTTGGGTGACTGTATGTCGTTAACTTGGGAAGCAAACTTAATTCCTTAAGTTAAATCATCCTCCAGGTAAAAGAGAAGGCTACAAGATGATACTGTACAACAGAAAAATTATAGAGAATATTTGTATGTGCCAATCCTAAAGTTATTGTAATACAGATTTTAAGAAATTCGTTTTCTTGATCCTAGTCAGTCTTATTGCAGTAAGCTGATGTCGTAAAGTGGATTTAATTTCCATTTCCTTAATTATTAGTGACATTGAACACTTTTTAAGATGTTTCTCAGCCATCTCTAATTCCTCACTTGTGAAGTCTCTGTTCAGCTCTTTGCTCCATCTTTTTAATGGGTCATTTGTTTCATTTCTTCTTTGTTTTTTTTTTTGAGTAGTTTATATACTCTGGAAATAAATGGTTTGTCAGAAGTATCTGCAGTGAAGATTTCCTCCCACCCTGTGGGTTTTTTTCTTCATTTCCTTGATTGTTTCTTTTGATGTACAGAAGCTTTTGAGCTTAATGAGGTCCCATTTGTCAATTGTCAACCTTAATGCTGTCTGATTTAGGAAGTCTTTTCCTACGCCTATGACTTGAAGTCTGCTGCCAACTTTTTCTTCTATCGCCTTCAGAGTTTTGGGTTTCACGTTAAGGTCTTTGATATATCTCATGTTGACTTTTGTACAGGGTGAGAGGTAGGGGTTTAATTTCATTCTTCTACAAGTGGTGATCCAGTTTCGCCAACACCACTTGCTGAATATGCTGTCTATCCTCCATTGTGTCTTCTTGGCCTCCCTTGTCAAAAATGAGGTGGGTAAAATTGTATGTGCCCAAGTTTGGATCTTTAGTTTTGTTCCATTGGTGAACAGGTCTATTTTTGTGCCAATACCAAGCTGTTTTTATGACTATAGCCCTGTAGTATAGTTTGAAGTCTGGTATAGATATCTGCTGTATTGCTCTTTTTGCTCAGGGTTGCTTTGGCTATTTGGGGTCTTTTGTTTTACCAAATGAATTTAAAGACGTTTTTCCCAAGCCTGTGAAGAAACTCTTGGATTTTAATTGGGAGTGCATTAAATATGTACAAGAGTTTGGGTAGAATGGACATTTTTAATATATTAATTTTCCGAATCCATGAGCATGGGAGGTTTTTCCATCTTCTGAAAACTTCTTCAATTTCCTTCCTTCAGAGATTTAAAATTTTTGCTATAGATCGCTTTGGTGTCTTTGGTTAGGTTTGTTCTTAGGTACTTTATTGTTTTTGAGGCTATTGTGAGTAGGAAGGTTTCCTTGTATTACTTCTTCAGTTGCTTGTTGTTGATGTAAAGAAAGGCTACTGATTTTTCTAGGTTAATTTTATATACTACCACTTTACTGAAACTCTTAATGTTTCTAGGAGTTTTCAGGTGGATTTTTTAGCATCCCTCAAGTAAACAATCACATCATCAACAAAAAGGGATATGACTTCTTCTTTTCCAATTAGTACTCCTTTAATATCTTTTTCTTCCCTTATTGCCCTAGCAAGTGTTTCAAGCACCATATTGAAGAGGAGTGATGACAAGGGGATGCCTTGCTGATTTCCTACCTTTACAGGGAATGCTTCTGCTGTTTCCCTATTTAGGATGATATTGGCTGTGGGTTTCCTATATATGGCTTTGATTACATTGAGGAATGATCCCTCCAATCCAATTCCCTCCATGACTTTAAGCATGGAGAGATGCTGGATTTTGTCAAAGGCTTTTTCTCCTCCATTAATTGAGATGATCATGTGTTTCTTCTCTTTCAGTCCATGTATGTGTTTGATGATATTTATTGATTTTCACATGTTGACCCACCCCTGCATCTCTGGTATGAATCCAACTTGGTTATGATGGATGATCTACTTTATGTGGGTCTCTATGCAGTTTGCAAGTATTTTGGTGAGAATTTTTGCATCTGTGTTCATTAATGAGATGGGTCTATAGTTCTCCTTTTTGGTTGTATCTTTGCCTGGTTTTAGTATGAGTGTGATGCTGGCTTCATAGAAAGTATTTGGGGGAATTCCTTCTGTTTGTATCCTTCTGAACAATTTCAGTAATAATGGTTGTAAGTCTTTTTGAAATGTTTTATAGAATTCTGCTGTGAAACCATCTGGGCCTGGGCTTCTTTTAGTTGGGAGGTTTCTTATTACATCTTCAATTTCTTCATATATTTTGGGTCTGTTCAAGATGTCGATCTCTTCTTGGTTGAGCTTTGGTGATTCCCAGGATTTTAGATATTCATCCATTTCTCCTAGGTTTTCAAACTTAGTAAAGTATAGGGTTTTAAAGTATTCCCATATTGTTGTCTGGATCTTTTCATTGTCTGTTGTGATATTTCCCTTTCATCATGGTTTCTATTGATTTGGAGTTGTTCCTTCTTTCTTTTGGTTAACTGGGCTAGAGTTCTGTTTATCTTGTTTATTCTCTCAAAGAACCAAGTTTTGGATTCATTGATTTTTGTATTGTTTCTTTTGTTTCTATTTCATTAATTTCTGCTCTGATTTCTTTTATTTCTTTCTTTTCTTTCTTTTATTTCTTTATTTATTTCTTCCTTGACCCATTCATTATTCAGGAGTGTGTTGTTTAGTCTCCATGTGTTCTTGTATATATTAGGGCTTATCCTGGTGCTGATATTGAGCTTTATTGCACTGTGTTCTGATAGAATGCATGAAATTATTTCAATCTTTTTGTATTTGTGGAGGTGTCTTCTATGTCCCAGTGTTTGTTCTGTTTTGGAGAATGTTCTGTGGTGTGCTGAGTAGAAAGTGTATTCTCTGCTATTTGGGTAGAATATTTGGAAGATGTCTGTGAGGTCCGTTTGGTGTATCATATCACTCAGTTCAGATGATTGTTTATTCTTTGTCCAGTTGGCCTGTCCAAGGGGCTCATTGGGGTATTGAATTCCCCTACTATGAGTTTACTGGGGTTAATCTGTGCCTTGAGGTCCTGGAAATTTTTCTTTATAAAGTTTGGTGCACCAGAGTTTGGTGCATATATATTCATGACTGTGAAATCTTCATGGTCAATTGTTCCTTTGATAAAAATGAAATGGCCTTCTTTGTCTCTTCTGATTTCTTTTAATTTGAAGTTTATTTTGTCTGATATTAAAATAGCAACACCTGCTTTCTTTTTGGTACCATTTACTTGGAATAGATTTTTCCATCCTTTCAATTTAATGTGGTACCTATCCTTGAAGTTAAGGAACCCACATGGCGGCTGAGAAACATCTGTAACTCCAATTCCAGGAGAACTCCAGTTCCAGGGGAATCCGAGACCCTCTTCTGACCTCCGCAGCATTGCACAACACGGGTGCACAGACCTATATGCAGACAGTATATTCATACACATACAAAAATTAATAAAAATTTAAAAAACATTAAAAAATAGATGTGTTTCATGTAGACAGCATAAAGATAGGTTCTGTTTTGTTTCCTAATCCAATCTCCCAGTCTATGTCTTTAGATTGGGGAGTTTAGACCATTAATATTTAAGGTTATAACTGAAAGATGTGTGTTGCTTCCTTTCACCTTATTATCCATTTGCATTTTTGGTCTAGGTTTCTACTTCTGCAGTTATGCTTTTATTAATTTCTCTTCCTAGGTGCCTTGGGATAGTTGCTCCTTTCTTCTGTCCTTTGAAATGCTTCCAGTATTCTATGAAGGGTTGGTTTTCCGGACATGTGTTCTTTCATCTTGTCTATGGAAGATTTTTCTCTCTCCTTCAACTGTAATGGACATTTTTGCTGGGTATAATAACCCGAGTTGGCATCTACAGTCCTTTTACACTGGGAAAGCTTTGCTCCAAGTTCTTCTTGCTCTCATAGTGTGCACTAAGAAGTCAGTTGTATTTCTGATCAGTTTCCTCTTATATGTAACTTGTTGTTTTTCTCTTGTGGCTTTCAGAATTTTGTCTTGGTTTTGGGTATCTAGCGTTTTAAATATGATATGGAGTGGAGAGTTTCTTTTCTGATCTTGTCTGTTTGGAGTTCTATGTGCTTCTTGTATTTGTATTGGTTTGTCTGTTTTTAGTTTGGGGAAATTTTCATCTATTATTCCATTGAAGATCTGATCAATATCATTCTCTTGGGATTCTTCTCCTTCCTCTATCCTTATGATACAGAGTTTTGAACTTTTCATAGTGTCCCACAATTCCTGGTTGTTCCACTTTTGTGTATTTTTAAAATTTTCATAATCTTTACTTGAGGTTTGTACTTGCTCTGTGTTATCTTCCAGGTCTGATATTCTTTGTTCTGCTTCCTCCATTCTACTTCTGAGGCTTTTTCCATTCTTTTCCTCTTGATTGGATGAGTGTTTAACTTCCTTTTTCATTTCTTCTGGTGATTTCTTTAGTATTTCCACTTCATTTTGGAGCTTCTCAATCTCTTCCTGTAGCTCTTTTCTTCACTGCCTAGTTTCATTTTTTATTGCAATATAGGATCTTTTCAGCATTTCCACTTCTTTCTGGAGTTTATTTTCTCCCTCTAGTTCTTTCTAGCATTTTTCAATCTCTGTCTCTAGGTCCTTCTTGTGTTTTTCATTCTCTCTCCTTAGTTCTCTGACTTGTCCTTTATATTGTTTGATTTCTTTTAATATGTCTGAAATTGGTCCTCTAAGATCTGTGTCCTGAGCCATCCCCAGGAGGATCCCACTGTAGGAATCTCCCACAGGGTTGATAGAGCTTGGTGTGGAATTATCCTGCACCTTTTCCATGTTGTCCCTTCTTCATCGTGTCCCTGGCAAGAGGGTTTCTCTTTGCCTGTATTCAATGTGAATCCCAAATGCCCCTTCACTGTGTTGAAGGCTTGCTTTGCTTGCCTCCTACAGATGCCTTCATTGTTTGTTTGATTGGTTTTTCTCCTTGATTATGGAGTGTTGACTTGTCTAAGTTTTAGGCTTTCTATCGGGAGTCTAACTCACTCTTCCCTTTCTGTTCTGAAGGTCTCCAAAGAATCCACTTGGACACTTCCTCGACAATATCAGTTGGTGGGAGTCGGGTGGGGATATGCCTGTTTAGCCTGCACCTCAGTGCAGGTAGTCCTGGGAAATCCCCAATCCGAGCTCTGTGCACTCCCTGTCTTTTCGCCAAGCATACTTTCCTTAACACTTTCTGCTTCCTCAAAATTTTACTTTTCTTCTTCTTTCTCTAAAGCTCCCATCCTAGTCCTGTGGCTGTTACTCTGCCATGTGTCTAACATTCATTCTGGCTTCAATAGTGCACATTTCTTTTGTCCCTCCTCCATTGTCTTCCTTAAGGGTTGTTGCTGAGGTTCACAGGTTGCCTACCCTTGTAGACAATCCCCCAGGCCTGCTGGGGAATTTCTGGGTCTGACCGAAGGAATGGGGGTGAGAGGCACAGAGTCAATACACAGACCCTGGAATTCAGGTGAACACAGACAGTCAGCTGTCTCAGATTCCTTTATTGGGGGCAGGGTTAGGGGTTATGTACTATTCAAATTCCTGCTCTCCTCTTGTCACCTTATGATTGGCCCAGGTCTGCAATGCTGCTTGTATTGTTTTATCTGCCTAGGGCAGATTAGGTTGATGAGGGACAAGCTCTGTGCATGCCTAATTCTCAGCATACTGGCTACTACAATTCTACCCTTGGTATTTAATTTTGCGTGAAGAGCAGTCCAGGGTGAGCTCAGGTGCTATGCTGGAAACTTGTTGACCCCACCTCTGGAATACTGACATTTGACTGCTTCTGTCTTAGGTTGTCCTGGTTTTGCAGGGTCTTACCCATCTTTGACTGGCCAGCCACTGAAGGAAGAGGCCAGGTTTGGTACCACAGAGGGGAGAAACTAGCTCATTCCTGTGAATTATGGATGGATGAGAGCCAGATGCGCATCCCCTCGGGAGGGGTGCATGCAGAGTCCTTATTGACCATTGCTGAGAGGACTTGGGCCGTTGTTTTGTTGACCTGGCATTGACTGCAGGCAAAGAGAAACAGACACCTGAAGAGAAAAAGGCAGAGTTGGGCCAGGAGGTAGAGGACGCCCCAGGGGACCAATGTAGCAGGATAAAAAAAATGGCCTTTAGCTTAGACCACACCTGTGAAACAAAGCTGGTATCAAAGGCTATGACCTCAGGGCAGGTAGAGTTAAGGAAGACAACTTGAGAACCAAGGGTCAAAGTGTAGTTAATAAACTGTTGCAACCAAGGGCCTTTAATAATGTCACCAAGTTCATGATGTAGATGTGTAATAGTGAAGACTTGGTAGGGGGTCAGGCAGAATGAGGAAAACTTGGGGTCGAATTTATCTCTCCCTCTCATTAAGTGGCCTTCAAATCCTTGAAGGAAGTACACAAGAGTGAACCACAGTTGGTGTCTCCAAGATGGAATGATCTCTGATAGGGAGGTTGTATTGGGTCCTTAGTACCATGATTTAAATGGAATTTACCTACTGGTCAATAAATCTGACAAGTGAGTTAGGGATGAATGAGCTATGAGTCAGAGCAACTGACAGATCCAGGAAGTCCTCAGCTCTCAGCTGAGTAAGAAACTGGCTCTTTGATGGTGGTGAGGGTCTTGACCCTAAACTCCCTAGCCAATTTTTAGCTCCTACTTTTATCACATTACCCTCTGAGGAGGTTACCCCAATTGCCAAGAGGTAATTGGGGTGCTGACCACTCTGATATCTATGCTGAAAAGGGGCATAGGAAGTGGCGACTGGAGTACCCTTTGCTCAGTGGATCTATCTAAAAGACCCCAAAAAGTATAATTACAGAGAGAACAAAATCCTTGACTAGTGCCAGGTACATTTTATAGGCAGGGAAACAAGAGAGGAACAGGGTGAATTTAAAACAAACAAACAAACAAACAAACAAACAAACTTAAAAGTCCGTTAGAATTTCTCAACCAGGGGTTCAGAAGCATCCATTATTGGGCTTCTTTTGTTCATTTTTGTTCATTTGTCCATGTTTTCTGGACTCAGAATCTGCTTTCCAGGAAATTTCAATAGTCATGGTGGGAGTGAGTTTTCCCTTATGTAGTTGCTTAAATAGAGAGAAGAAACTTTGTTATTTGGTAATAACCAATCTCATATGACTTTAAATGACTTAAAAGCTAGTGTTTGGAGGCACAATCTCTTAGACTTTAAAGGAAATATAATGATTACTTATCTTTTGGTTATGCTTTTCTCTTGGTCCATACAGTTAGCCCAGATTAACCAACTTTTGTTATCTGCCAAATTGGTATGGGTATTATGTATGGTGGTTATCCATACAGAAAGGTTAAGTTACACCAGCCTAACACATTTAATTACTGTATAATATTCTAGTTAGAGCTTGGATAAAAGTTCAAGTAGCCTTGTATAATACTGACTGGAGGAGGGACATAACACCATAGGTTGAGCAGGCATAACCCGCAAGATTGAATTGAACAATTTCAGGCTTATTTTAAATGTAAAACTATTCACTATAATTACTACAAATGGGAACAATCTTTTTTTTATCTTTTCGAGACAGGGTCTCCCTGTAGCCCCAGCTGTCCTGGAACTCACTCTGTAGACCAGGCTGGCCTTAAACTCACAAAGATCCGCCTGCCTCTGCCTCCCAAGTGCTAGGATTAAAGGCATGCACCACCATGCCCAGCACACCCTTTATCCTGATTTGTAGTTTTCCCAGAAAGACAGGAGTTGTAACACATACCAGAAGGCAGAAAATAAACTGATAAGGACTACCAAGTACATCCAAACTGTCTTCTTTTGGATTGGATGAAGTTGGGTCAGGAAGATAGAATCTAGCTTTGTGAACCAACTTATCTGGTTAGGTCAAGGGAAATATCAAAAGCAACTCTTGCAAGAAACATAAAGTACATTTTTCAGTAGCCATAGGTAACCCACCATTTGCCTGTGCCCATTTAGTCCAAACCTGTAACAGGGAGTCAGGTTCAAGACAGGAGAGGACTGAAAATTAATAACCCTGTATCTTCAAAATCCTATTCAGGCCACTAGTAAACTAGCTTGAGTGTTTATAACAATTTAACTTAATACAGGTATCTTATCATTTTACTAAACATTGAGGTGCCATGTGATATACATAGAAAGCTCAGACAAAAACCACTCTTAAACAAACCTGGACTAGATATACATTTTGATATTTAAACTAGTTGACCTAACCTTACAAATTTAAGCTTATTTATACAGTGTCGTTTTTACCTGTCACAACAAACCTCCTTAGATTTTTATCACTTGCATAAACTTTTTCATCATCTTCATATAAATCCTTACTAAAAATATCTTTTTAATAGTTTTCACTTTTTATATCCCTTTGATACCATGAGACATAACATTCATAAATAGATTAACCCTTAATTGTGCGGATTTACTAATTAACATTTGCTTCCCATGTAATGAGATGGGAGATTTGTCTCGAATACAATAGTTTGAAAAATCACAGAAATGCTCAATAAAAATTGAGCTCATAGTTTCAACCATCTCAGGAATAAACACCCTCTGTATCCACCCAGGCAACCTGCCACTTGCTTTATGGCAGGGATGCAAATGGTCAATGACAAACAGCTTCACACAGCAACTTTTTAAAACTTTCCTTCTGGGCCAAAGACTATGTCTATGAGAATTCAAGTAGCCCTGTCAGGCCTCCAACAGCAGATTTCGAAGGGCCTAAAGTCTGCCCTTCCTCCCCAGACACAATGTCAGACACATAAAATCTGTCATGTTACATTTTACATTTTGGAATACGGAAGACTATTTTAAATACTTTTAAGGAATTTATTTATTAAAATGTTCTCTGCCAAGATTTCACATTAGCTTAAAATTCAATTCAGTCTTTACATGTCTCTGGGGTTGCCACCTCAATGCCACAAAAAATACCTTCTCCATCAGTCAGTGTGACCAGCATCCACATGGAGAGCCCCATGGTCAGCCTTTATTCTTCTGGTGAACCAGCTAGATGTTAATACTGATCTGCTACAAGGTAAGAGCTCCTAACTCAAACTCAATGGAAAAGGAGTGAAACTTCTGCAAAGTGGAATTTTAAGAAGAGGTACTTTTTGCTTATGAAAAGAAACCAGTGAATCTTCTAAGAATAATAAAAGGGAATGTTTAAAAGTTTTAGCTCACATGACAGTTTACTTGTAAACAACTCCATCAGCACCTTGATGAAAACTCTAGAGATGAAAGCTTAAATCAGAGTAAAATATGACTCTTAAGTTTATAACAGTCAACATAACAACATTTTAAACTTCACAATTTATACAGCACTGAGGTCGTCTATCTGTGAGGCAAATTTTCCTATTTTTAATTTAGGATTAAATTGGGTCAGTTATTCGTTTCTGACTCAGAAAATCTATACTAATGATCTCTACACCTAAAGAACTTGGCTGTGCTAGGATTAAAGGCATGCTAGGATTAAAGGTGTGGCCCACCACACCTGGCTGGGGAACTTCCAGGAGTTGCCAGACCAGGAGACCAGCAGGACACTAGTTCAAACCCAAGGAGTTATGTTTGCTTCCTATGAGGAGGCAGGGGGTTGGAGAAACATATAGGAAACACAATAAAGCCCATTAGCTATCCCAGGAGGGGTAGCTTTCCCACCCTGGAGGCAAGAAACAGGTCTAGCCCAGCCCATTCTGGTATCAGTTTTCCACCCAAACTGGACCAAGATATCCACATGCCTTTGTCTCTTGAGTGCTGGAAGAGAGTTTGGAAAGATTTTTTTTAGAGTACCCAAGTTATAACACTAAAATATTTATATTTCTGATTAGGTGTGTCAGAATAAGATTTTGCTAAGTATGAGGGCTTAAGGCACTTACACCCTCCAGATAGGTTCTTATCCATAAGCTGAACTGAGGTTCCATAGTTTAAAAATATTCAAACACACACATTTAAAACATCAGGAGCCTGGCGCAGAAGGCTGCTCTAATATCTTAATCACAATATATTTTGTCTTTTTTGAGACAGGGTCTCCCTGTAGCTCTGGCTGTCCTGGAGAGCAGGTTGGCTTTGAACTCAAAAAGATCTGCCTGCCTTTACCTCCCAAGTGCTAGGATTAAAGGCATGCACAACCACCCCTAGCTAGGAGACTAAAAACATGGAGTGAAGTACAGTTTTCATGAACTTGATTCACCCAGTTGTCTGAGACCGACTCTTCCTTAACACAAACACACAGCCTGACCTTGAGATTAGCAAGGAAGTCACAGACCCAGAAAGGTCTCTTTTCCTCCCATGAGGAAAAAGGGAGGGGCAGAAGCAGGCTCAAAAATTCTTTCAGAAACATAACAGAGCCCAAAATCTGTTCCAGACTGCTCTCCCTCACTCCTTGGAGGCAAGAGCCTATAATATGGCCCTGGAAGCCATGCAGCACCCCAACTGATCCAGGTGCCAGACCTCAAAATGGGTCTCTAGCCAAGACTGAAAATTTGTCACGTGGGCACTCTAGAGTGTTCAGGAATTCCCCAAGCTCTAAAGACCTCCTCCCAAGCCAGACCAGGATTCCTGACTAACTGCTGATGCAAATTTTACTAGCGAGTAAGAGGCAGATTATCTCTGGTCCTTTGAGATAGCAGCTGGGTAGAGAAAACTCACCAAAGTAGACCAGATGGGCTGACCTTTGAGCTCACAAAGAACTGCCCACCTCAGCTTCCTTAGGACTGGGATTAAAGGTGTGTGCCACTACACCAGATCCAAGAATTCATTCCCAGTCCCAAAGGCTAGTTAATGTTAAATCAGGGATACATCCACCCAGAGAATCTGCCTGCAGAGGTCTAAAAAAATAGGTAATTCCAAAGCAAGCAAGTTACCTCACATCAATCCCTTTTGAAAGCAGACACAAACCAAATTTTAGGCCTTTAAATGCATTTTTAAATACCAATTTTTAAAGTTTGCACGTGTGTATCTAGTCTGGCATGCCAAAATGAATGATTCTGTGCACTTTAAAGGATTGAAACTTGAAGTGGCCACTTTGTTTGACAGAATCAACATGAGACAATTATAATTACTGGTTTACAAACACACATAAAAACTTAGACACACTCTTAGAGACACGGAAGTACAGTTACCATAAAGACAAGACATAGTTAGATGAAGAGAGGAAATGCTGCACCCTGTCAGTCCCAGAACCAAAAATCCAGGCCCCTTGCCTGGATTCCAAATCACTGAGGTGAACCCCATGTTTGCACTTTACCAGTGGAGAATTAGGGTGTCCCCCATCTCCACACTCAAGGAGCAATTCTGCGTCCAGTTTCTCCTAACCAAGCACCCCAGACCAGAAACTTGAGTTTAAACAAAACCAAAATGAAAGTAAAAGGGAAAAAAAAAAAAAAAAGAATTGAGCTCTTTCTTACCCAAAAGACACAGCCAGCCAAATAAAATGTCTCTAATCCTGGAGAGAGCTTCTTGCCCCCACAAAGGGTATATTGGCTGGGGGGGCGATGAGTATCCCTAGTAGGAGCAGCTGAAGGGAGTTTAGGGGGGTGGGGATGGGGGGAACTTTCCTCGTCCTGGTGAAAGTCAGGGACACAGGGCAGGGCCAACATCTCCTCGGTCTTCTTGTGGAAGGCTGAGTTATGCTCATGCAAAACATCCTCGGCCGAGGCACCCTTAAGGCTCGCAATTATGGTGAAGAGGGGCAATGCAAATGGCCTCCTCCCAAATGAATCCAAGTCCCGGGATTGCATTTTAAGGCCACGAGTCTGGAGGAGTGGGGCAGCCGTCCATGGCTCCCAAATGTCAGGGAGGAGAGGGGTCTGAGGGGGGAGGGTTGGGGGCTCGGGCGCTCACCCTAGCACATCGCCAAACGAACAAACAACACAGAAGGGGGCCTACTCACTGATCAGGGAAGGGGGTGCCTTGCCAGCACGTGGGATGGGGGAGGTCAAAAAACCGTGTTGGGCACCAGATGTAGACAATCCTCCAGGCCTGCTGGGGAATTTCAGGGTCCGACTGAAGGAATGGGGGTGAGAGGTGCAGAGTCAAGACACAGACTCTGGGAGTCAGATGAATGCAGAGGGCGAACTGTTGCATACTTGTTTATTGGGGGTAGGGTTAGGGGTTATGTACTGTTTGCATTCCTGCTCTCCTCTTGTCACCTTATGATTGGCCCAGGTCTGCAATGCTGCTTGTATGGTCTCACCTGCCTAGGGCAGGTTAGGTTGATGAGGGACAAGCTCTGCACATGCATAATTCTCAGCATACTGTCTACTACATTTGTGCGTGTGTAATTCTCAGCATACTGGCTACTATATACCCTAACTGTTTCTTTTTAATTGTGAGAAAATTATCTTTAAACTCCATTTGAATCTATTCTTAATTTTTTTTTTACTAATAAATTTAAGACTCCCAGGAGGTTACCCCATTTTCCCCTGTATTACCAACATAAGGCTTAGATTTTAAGAGTAGTCAAGGAGTGGAGAGATTGTTCAGCAGTTAAAAGCACTGGATTGTTCTTCTAAAGGACCTGTGCTGGCTTACCAGGCCCAACATGGTATCTAACCACCATTAGTAACTCCGGGCACAAATGATCTGATGCCATCTTCTTACCTCGGCAAAGATCACATGCACAGATGTATTTATATGCATGCAAATACACTCATACACATGAAAAAAATAAAATAAAAAGAAAAGCGCACCTTTAATCCTAGTAGTACTTGGGAGGCATAGGCAGGCGGATCTTTTTGAGTTCAAGGCCAGCCTGGTCTACATAGTGAGTTCCAGGACAGCCAGGGCTATAGGGAGACCCTGTCTTGAAAAGACTAAAAAAAAAAAGTAAATAAATAAAATAAAGAGGCTAAAATGTAACTAAACATCCCTGGTTAAAGCACCGTGGGCCCCTGCCTCAAATATCATAATCATCTTGACTTTAGCCTCTTGTGAAGAAATCTGACAAATTGTTAGAACATTCTAAAAACTTCTTTTCTAGAGTGAAGCTCTCCTTTGAGTTGACACCAGGCACTAGCCATTTCCTTCTCTGTATATGAGATTCCTGAGGCTATTCTAATTTCTTAGAGTATGTTACTTCCATTGTCTGATAGAAGACCAAGGTGGAGGAATTCTGAAATGATAAGAAAAATCATGTGACAAAATTCAACACTTTCCCCCAAAAAAACATCTTTCATAAAGTCATATACAATTTGAAAAGGGACATCTATCAAATTTGTAAAAATCATATTTAATAGTGAGTTTGTGACTCATTTACCAGAAGATTGAAAAAAGACAAGACTGCCACTTGCAATAAACTATTATGTATCTTTGTGCTAACCATCCTTGTTCTTATACCGAAGTGAGTAAAACAAATATCAAAATCACTAGAATGGAAACCTACTTCTACAGATATGATGCATACCATAAAATAATAAATTATATCAATCTTACATAATGTGCATGCATATATAAAATTAAGGAATGTACCAACATGTTAAGAATGAATGAATGAATGAATGAATGAATGAATGAATTTTTCAAGATACAAGTATATAAGATCAAAGTAAATGTAAATTTGACATTTTCAGCAAATGGTGTTGGCATAACTGGATCACCACTTGTGGAAGAATAAAACTAAACCCTACCTCTCACCATGTACAAAAATCAACTCCAAATGGATTATGTGAAACTCAAAACTCTGACAATGGAAGAAGAAAAAAAAAAAAAAAAAACATTGGCAGTAACCTGCAAGACACAGGTGTAGGAAAAGAGTTTTTAAATCAGACAGCAGCTGTGTAGAAAATAAGGTCACCAATCGACAAATGGGACCTTATTAAATTCAAGAGCTTCTGTACAGTGAAAGAAACAAAGAAGTGAAGGGAAAACCCACAGAGTGGGTGGGAGGATATCTTCACTAGTTATACATGTGATAGAGCATTAACATCCAGAGTATATATGTTACTCAAAAAATAGAGGAAGAAAACAAATGAGCTACTCAAAAGCTGGAGTAAAGAGCTGAACAGAGACTTAACAAATAAAGAAGCAAAGATTGCTGAGAAACATCTTTAAAAGTGTTCAACATCGGGCTGGAGAGATGGCCTAGCGGTTAAGAGCGCCGACTGCTCTTGCAGAAGACCCGGGTTCGATCCCCAGCACCCACATGGCGGCCAAGAACCGTCTGAAACTCCAATTCCAGGAGAACTCCAGTTCCAGGGGAATCCCACACCCTCTTCTGACCTCCGCGGCATTGCACGACACGGGTGCACAAACCTGCATGCAGACAGTACATTCATACACATATGAAATAAAAAAAAAATTTAAAAAGTGTTCAACATCGCTAATAATTAAGGAAATGCAAATTAAAACCACCTTAACATTTCATCTTATTCCAGTAAGACTAGGTATGATCATGAAAACGATGGATACCAAATGCTGGAGAAGTTGTGAGGAAAAGGGAATACTCATCCACTGCTGGCAGGAATATAAACTCATACAACCACTATGGAAAGCAGTGAGGAGAACCCTTAAAAGACTCAAAATAAGCCTACCACCTGATCCAGTCATACAACTTTTGGAATATACCCACAAGACTTATACCACAGAGTTGCATGCACACCTATATTTTTTCCTTTGTGTTTTTGGCATGTGTATTTGTTGTTGTTGCTGTTTTTACCCCTTTGTTTATTTGTTTGCCCTTTGTTGCTAATCTCAGTTGTTAATATGGAGGACTGGTTGGTCACTCAGTTTGCTTCCTGTTGGTTTCTTCCTCAGTTTTGGCTATGCAGCCTCCAATCACTGACTCTCTTCACAATAGCAAAGATCTGGAACCAGCCCAAATGCCGCTCAACAGATGACTGGATAACAAAAATATGGTATATCCTCAAAATGGACTTCTATGCAGTGGTAAAGAAAGATGACATCATGAATTTTGCAGGTAAATGGATGGAAATCATTATGCTAAATGAAATAACACAGTCCCAGAAAAATGACAAGGAATGGTATCCCTTATTTGTGGATGCTAGCACCAAATCCCTAGTTGTAAGGCAAACTAAACAACATTAATGTTATATTTCTTTTCATCTGAAAATAACTGAGCTATTATAAGGTGAATCCCTTAAGGGGCTCTGGAATTTACCTAGCACATATTTTTAGACTTTGTTTTTTTTTAAAGATTTAATTTTTTATATGTATTAGTGTTTTCCCTACCTGTAAGTGCATATGTTTGTGCCATGCCCCTCAGATCCCCTATAACTGAAGTTATGGAATGGACAGCTAATTGTTATTAGCCATGTGGGTGCTAGGAACCAAACCTAGGTCCTCTGCAAGAACAGCCAGTGCTCTTAACCACTGACACAACTATTCAGCCCATATTTTCATACTTTGTAATTTTGGTATAGGGGTGGAGGGTATATATGCATATTTTAGAATAATATAAAATTAATGGGAAAATGTGAATTCCTATACATTTAGGAATTAACATATAGTTTATTTTCAGATGAGATAAATTTGGTATATGTGTGATGTACATACAGGCATATTTTGGAGCAATAAAAATTGGAAAGAACAATAACAATAAAAGGACTGGGTCTCTGGGATGGAGAGATGGCCTAGCAGTTAAGAGTGCTAACTGCTCTTGCAGAGGACCCGTGTTTGATCCCCAGCACCCACATGGCGGCTGACAACCATCTTTGACTCCAGTTCCAGGGGAATCCGATTGCCCTCTTCTGACCTCTGCAGTGTTGCACGGCACAGGTGCACAAACCTACATCCAGAAAATAAAATCATACACATAAGAAATAAATGAAAATTTAAAAAAAAGGACTGAGTCAAAGGACTAACTGAAACAGCTAACTTGTGCCCAAAACAATAAATCTTTGCATAGAAAATCTTTTAAAAATCTGAGGAAAAGAGGAACACATGTATGGCAGAATTCATGACTTGGGATGAGGTGGGGGTCTTGGAAAGGGGAATGATTCTAAATTAGACTGAGAAATATTATATGAAATGCACAAAACTTCAACAAAATTATTTTAAAAATAAAATTCTAGAAATTCAAAATTAAAAGCAAGATGTATGTCAAGGAACTTATTGAGAAATTCCGTATAATGTATTTATCTAGAAAATGAAACACTAATAATAATAGACATGATAGAAGATCATAACAAATGGAACTATATAGCTTGTAGTTGATTGAAAATCACACTACTGATAGACTTCCCTTATAACCTGTAAGTACTACTCTGTCTCAAATATTAATTAAAAGGCATGCTTGAAGAAATATTTATTCTTAATCCAAAGACTGAACAACAGCATATATTTTAAAAATAAAATATTGTTAATCTTGTATGCAGTAATGAACAAGGAATATTTATTTTAAAAAAGCACTTATCTAACTCTGTAAGTGGTTTAGTGGACACAGAAAATTCTGCACCAAAAGAATTATAATTACAGCTTTTGTATTTTATTTTGCCTCTACCTTTGTATCTCTTTTAATCCTAAGAAGCAGAATGCACCAAACTATCAGTGCAACAGATGTCAAGTTATTTTTAAAATATTTCTTCTCAATGACACATAAGGTAGGATAAAGTGATAGATGTATTGGACATTGCACTAGAAAAGATGAGATGCTGAATGTACAGTTGTGCTGCAGAAGAAAGCTTAAAACTCAACTGATAATGTTAAAGGAATTGTTATCCATTCCAAATTTTTGTTAAAGCATAACTCATGACATGAGTGATGAGAAATTTTGACAGTCCTCTGTCAAAACAGGAAAACATTCAGAAAAAAATCCTCTTTAGAATCACTCTTCCTACAACCCCAATTATCACCACAATTAATAAAAAAGAGAATTAAGACAAATGATACTTATGCTTATACTTTCCTCCATTATTATCTGAAATTTTTAAAAGACCTGGAAAATACACACAGGGAGCAAAGTAGAAATTCATCCTAGGATACTTTTGTATTTATAACTCTGGTCTTAAGAAATAATTAATTTTGAATGAACACATTTTTATCTTCTGACATTTATGTAATGACTTTGAGGTAAGTAAAATATTTTTGAAAACAAAACTAAAACTCTTACCCTACTACCTAAATCTGACAGAGATGAATACATACTGTGAAATAAAACACAAGGAAGTAAATATTTAATGCTAGTGAATTTATATTAATCTTTCCAGCTCTTTGATTTAGGATGGGGTGAAATTTCAGTACTTTAATATCTTGAATGTAAAATCATTTCATTTAAACTGTGCTGATATTGTTTCAGCTTATGTCAAATAAGAATATAAGTATTTTGATGAATGTGCTTCTAAATTTCAAAATGAGATATGACCATCTGTAAGAATTACTTGAATTTTTAATGAGCTTTTAAATGGTCTTCTTCATTTGTGGATACTAACACTAAATCACCAGATGAAAGGCAAGCTGAACAATATATATATATATATTTTTTTTTTCTTTGTTTGTCTTTCTGGGACTATGTTACTTCACTCAGCATGATGGGTTCCAGCTCCATCCACTTACTTGCAAAGTTCATAATGCCATCTTTTTTTACCACTGAATAGTACTCCATTGTGTAGATGTACCACATTTTTGTCATCCACTCGTCTGTTGAGGGGCATTTGGGTTGGTTCCAGCTCTTCACTATTATGAAGAGAGCTGTAATAAACATGGATGTGCATGTATCTTTGCAGTAGGATGAGTCTTTGGGGTATATACCCAGGAGTGGTACCACTGAGTCAGGTGGTAAGCTCATTCCGAGTCTTTTAAGGGTTCTCCGCACAGCTTTCCATAGTGGTTGTACAAGTTTACACTCCCACCAGCAGTGGATGAGTGTTCCCCTTTCACCACAACCCCTCCAGCATTTGTTGTCTTTTGTTTTCTTGATCATAGCTCACTGTACTGGAGTGAGATGATATCCGAGAGAGGTTTTAATTTGCATTTCCTTAATTATTAATGATGTTGAACAGTTTTTAAGATGTTTCTCAGCCATCTTTAATTCCTCACTGGTGAAGACTCAGTTCAGCTCTTTATTCCATCTTTTGAGTAGGTCATTTGTATTCTTACTTCTTTGTTTTTTTAGTAGATAATATATTCTTTTTTAAATTTTATTTATTTTTGTATGTGTATGAATGTACTGTCTGCATGTAGATCTGTGCACGCATAACGTGCAATGCCGCGGAGGTCAGAAGAGGTTCTCGGATTCCCCTGGAACTGGAGTTCTCCTGGAATTGGAGTTACAGATGGTTCTCAGCCACCATGTGGATGTTGGGGATCGAACCCGGGTCCTCTGCAAGAGCAGTTGGTGCTCTTAACTGCTAGGCTATCTCTCCAGCCCCACATAATATATTCTTGACATTAATGCTCTGTCAGATGTGTCACTGGTAAAGATTTCTTCCCACTCTGTGGGTTTTCTCTTCACCTCCTTGATTGTTTCTTTCACTGTACAGAATCTATTGAGTTTTATGAGGTCCCATTTGTCAATTGTTGACCTTACTTCCTGTGCGGCTGCTGTCTGATTTAGAAAGTCTTTTCCTACAACTATGTCTTGTACGTTGTTGCCAGCTTTTTCTCTTATGACCTTCAGGGTTTCAGGCTTCACGTTGAGATCTTTGATCCACTTGGAGTTTATTTTTGTACAGGGTGAGAGGTAGGGGTTAAATTTTGTTCTTCTACAGATGATGATCCAATTTTGCCAGCACCATTTATTGAAGATGTTATCCTTCCTCTGTTGGGGTTTTTTTGCCCCTTTGTCAAATATGACATGGCTGAAATTGTATGAGCTCAAATTTGGTTCTTCAATTTTGTTCCAGTACCAAGCTGTCTTTATGTCTATGGCCCTGTAATATATTTTGAAGTCTGGTAGGGCAATACCCCTGTTTTGCATTTTTCTTTTTTTTAATTTCTTAAATATTTTAATAATAAGTAATAAATAATGAATACAAGCTTCCTTCATATAAAACCAATTTGCAAGCTGCTATGCCCAAACTTATACAGCCCGAGGCCCCCCATTGTCCAACTGGAGGAGCTTGTATGTACAATCATGTTGATCAAATAAGATTCCAGTCTATATTTCTGTAGTTTCATAATTCAACCCAATCACAGCCCTTACATTCTACCATACCCCCTCTTCTGCAGATTGTTCCCTAGGCTTTGGAAAAAGGACACACGTGGGTGAGAAGCAAAACAGCCTACTTTCTCTGGAGATGTCGTTTTGGGCTCTGATCAGTTCAGGCTCTTTCCCAGGGTTGCTTTAGCAATTCAGGGTCTTTTGTTTTTCCATATGAATTTGATGATTTTTTTTCCAAGTCTGTAAATAAGCTCGTATGGATTTTGATTGGGATTGCACTGAATCTGTATATAAGTTTGGGTAAAATGGACATTTTTACTATATTATTTTTCTTAATCCATGAGCATGGGTGGTCTTTCCATCTTTTGATGCCATTTTCAATTTCCTTCTTCAGGGATTTAAAATTTTTGTTGTAGAGGTCTTTGGTATCTTTGGATAGGTTTGTTCCCAGGTATCTTAATATTTTTGAGGATACTGTGAGTGGGAAGGTCTTCTTGTATTTCCTCTCCTTTTGTTTATTGTTGGTGTAAAGAAAGGCTACTGATTTCCTGACACTTTACTAAAACTCTTAATCATTTCTAGAAGTTTTCTGGTGGAGATTTTAGCATTCCTTAGGTAAACTATCATATCGTCTGCAAAAAGGGATAGCTTAACTTCTTCTTTTCCGATTAATACTCCTTTAATTTCCTTCTCTTGTCTTATTGCCCTAGCAAGTGTTTTGAGCACTATGTTGAAGAAGAGTGGTGATAGGGGGAAGCCTTGCCGGGTTCCTGCCTTTAAGGGAAATGGTTCCATTTTTTCTCCATTTAGGATGATGTTGGCAGTGGATTTGCTATATATGGCTTTGATCATGTTGAGAAATGTTCCCTTCAGTCTGATTCCCTTTAGGAAATTAAATATGAAGGGATGCTGGATCTTGTTAAAGGCTTTTTCTGCATCAATTGAGATGATCGTGAGATCTCATTGTAGGAGTCTTCTGTGGGGTTGGTAGAGATCCGTGTGGATTTATTATGAGCTTTTCCCATGTTGGTTTGTGTGTATGTGTGTCTTTGGCATGTTGATTTGTTTGTTTATTTGTTTCTTTGGGTTCTGGTGCATGAACATTGGCTGCACAGCTAGATCCTCTGCACCACCACTTCCCTAGGCTGGTCTTTTGCAGGTTGGTTTTCTGCAGGACACAGGTGAAGTCTTCTCGTCCAACAGGGTGCATGCTGGTCTTGTGTTAAGTATGTTGTTATAATGTAAATCTCTTAACAGACTCTAGAATCAATCCACCACTTACTTTCAGACTCTGTACTTACTGCATATGAGTGGAAAGTATGTATGCATATTTTAGAGTAATATAAAATCAAAGGAGGAAAATGTGAATTCATAAACATAAAAATGACTGAGAGAAAGATGGAGGATAGTTATGGCAGAGTGCATAGTCTGGGATAGAGTAGGAGGAAGGGAAAGGGGAATATGTCTAAACTGAACTGAGAAATTATGCCTGAAATACACAAAACAGTACTAAAAGCATTATAAAAATAATTATTTGATTTGGGGCTGGAGAGATAGCCTAGTGGTTGAGAGCACCGACTGCTCTTGCAGAGGACCCGGGTTTGATCTCCAGCACCCACATGGTGGCTGAGAACTGTCTGTAACTTCCAATTCCAGGAGAACTCCAGTTCCAGGAGAACTCCAGTTCCAGGGGAATCCAAGACCCTCTTCTGACCTCTGCAGCATTGCACGACACGGGTACACAAACCTACATTCAGACAGTACATTCATACACATACAAAAATAAATAAAATAATTACTTGATTCTTCCCCATAAGGGTACTAGTTCAATATTAACTCATCAGGCTTTAAGGGGAAAAAAATCTAAGATGCAAGATTTTGTTATTGTGGAAGGAAATTAAGGAGACTAATAAAATTGCAGAATGTTGTTTTCTCTAATTGCAATGCTTCTACTTGATAAAAATTATCACATCTTTTTATGCCAGATCTTTACTTATTGAGTAGTAATTATAATAATTCACTATACTACTTATCAGTGGCCTCAAAATTATACTCCAAAACAATTTTAAAAATAATTTAAAAAATTGGCCAGATGTAATGCTATCCAGCTGTAGCTCAAGATACAATGGAGGTTGAGGCAGGAAGACCACTTGGACCCAAAGTTTCAGTCCAACCTGGGTTATATAGTCAGGCCCGCATATCAAGAGGAGAGAAAGAGTAGAGGGAAAGATAGAAGGAAGGAGAAGGAAATAGAAAGGAATAAGTAGAGGAGTGAAACAGAAAAAAAAAGTGATTTTTGTCTCATTCTAGAAAATAAAAAATAGATTATTCAGCACCAAGTATGGCTAATCTTGGCCCTGGAATAGCAGTTAATGTTACCTTGAATCACAAATTCCAACATGGAAAAGAGTACATTACCTGGCATAGTCAGAGAAAAAAAAGTCATAAGTCAATATGTTTGTTAGTTACATTCCTTGGAGCTTCAGCAGGTAGGCTACCGTATAGGAGAGGAAACTATTGACAGCAGATGTCCAGAATTGGAGAGCTAGAAAGGCTAGAGATCTGTTAAGTTGTATGATCTGTTGTATGAAATTTATCTATCACTAACTAGAATATTTAATATTGTTGTATATATTCAGTTAGGAAAATATAAAGTATATCACTTAAGACAATTGGTTATTGAAGGACACAAGAGAGCTGAGCCAGTGTTTCAGGCTTTTTACCAAGACATTCAAGAGGCAGAGGCAGAAACATACAATTCCAAGCTTTTCTGAGATATAGAATAAACTAATCCCAGCCTGGGCAACTTGGTATTAAGTCCGTTTCAAAATAAAAGCAAAGAGTTACAATGATCCATTATTATTGGTAAAATGTTTGCCTAGCCCCCCGCTCTATTTGTAGCATTAGAAAAAAACTGATGATGATGATGATGATGATGATGATGATGATACTGACAATAATATATATTAAAAACCCCAATGTAATTTTGATCATCATCAATCTACTAGGGGTCTTTTGATCTTATTTAATCAATTTCTTTGGGCAAATGCATAGTTACTTCTATTCTTACAGAATTGATTTTTTGGATAAAAGTGTGTGTGTTTGTGTTTGTGTGTGTGTGTGTGTGTGTGTGTATGTGTGTGTGTTATACAAGTAACCAAGAGTCTCTGTAATTTACATTCCTTTAAAAATGTTTAAGTTCATTTATTTTTGTTATCATTTTCCCAAAAATATTTTCTAATCAATTTCAGTATAATATTAATATCTTATTGTTTCTGTGATGTCTCTTTCCTTAATTCTTTGCTAAGTAATTTTTGTATGATTAAGTATTTTCCTCCTCTAAATTGCTGGTCATGTGTTTTGGCTTTTTGCTTGTCTAGAGTGCTGTCTTTTCCTTTAGAAATTTTGTATAACATGAGATATTTCTGAATTTTTTTTCATGAATGGTGCACAATATCTATGCGTACCTGTTGGGAAATAAGTAAATCTTAAAATATTTTTTTTAATTTGGTTAAGTAAGGGAGTTGATTTCTTTTTTATTTTTTTTACTGAAATAAATATGGCACTGTTTATTTATAAGTGAGAACAAAGTGGCAATGGACACTATTTCAGAAGTTGGAAAAAGACAATACTAATAGGACTTCATACAGCTTTTATTTTCTTCAGAATCAGTTTTGTGACTTAATTATATAAAGATGACAAAGTCCAAGTTTTGAAACCTAGAAACATTTACTTGTTAAACCTATATTAATACTTTAGCAAACTATACAAAAGAAGATAATGAGACAAACATGTATATTTATAGAACTGCATGTCAGTCAGGCCAGATCCCGCAGAGGGGAATTCCCAGCATGACCTCATTCATCTGTGAGGAAACAGAGCAATCCTTGTTTTAGACATACACCTTCATCTTGTCCAGCATGGTCCACCTTCACTTTCTGATGGTTTCCTTCTTGGAATGTGCATGTCTAGTTGTTTGCTTCTTAGAGCAGATGTTTACCTTCCTCATCCACCAGCCATTGGAGGAGGGCTGGGGCCACGAAGATGACTGATTCGACCCATTCTTCGGGGAGGGTTTCCTGGTGGCCCTCTTCCATCATTGTATCTGTAGTCAGAGGAGCTTCCGTAGTCTCTTCTCTTTTTCACATCTTGCTGAAGCAGAGTCTTGAAAAACAAAACCACAAATTCTGCTATTCCCCAGAAGAAACCTGTTATAAAAGATAATCTCCATGGGGACTGATTCCAGCTGTCCAACACTTGTCCGTTTGAGATGTAAACCATCTTCCATCCACCCCCAACTTCAGATCTCCTGAGAGGCCAGGTCCCTCCCTCTTTGACTGCCCAGAAGTTGATTTCTTAAATAAAATGTATCTAAAATTAAATTCTAGGTAATTTCATAATATGGAAATGAACTTGAATGTCTGTTTTTTATGAGTAACTGTCATGTACCACCACATATTTTTCCATATCATTCCTTACAGAAACCAAATGATATAAGTATTTTTTTATTCTTCAATTCTATAAATGATATAAGAAAGTCAAATAATTTAGTCACATTGCTCAGCAAGCAAGCAAGCAGAAATTTTGGGGATTAACCTTAAGCCTTTCTTATTATAATATCCATATGCTTGCAACTTACCTGTGATGTATTACCTCAAGTATGTCTGTTCATAGAAGACAATCAATGAACATTTGTTGAAAACCAGAATAAATATTATGAATGCTGTCAAGTAGATATGTTTGGGTGAAAGTTTCCAAATACTTACAATTAGTCCATTGCCAAGCATCCAATCTATCTATGGCATAGAACAGTTGCACCACTGCCAATTATCTCCATCTTCTAACATCAAGTTTTGTGAGAGAACAGCCAAGAGAACTGATACATACCATTCAATTTACAATGAATGCATAAATTGAACATCTCACTTGATGGCATTAACATGCATTACTTTTATTTTTCCACTTTTATGAAAGTATAATTGAAAAATAAAAGTAATGTATGTTTATGCTATCAAGTGAGATGTTCGATTTATGCATTCATTGTGAATTGAATGGTAAGCACTAACTCATTGTGAGATGTTTGATTTATGCATTCATTGTGAATTGAATGGTGAGCACTAACTCATTACCATGCCCATTCATTTCGCTCATCTACCAGATTTGTGGCAAGAACTTTGGAGATCCAGTCCCAGAAAATTTCAAATATGCAATATGTAAAATTAACTATAGTAACCTTGGTATACATTTGTTCTGCAGAACTTTAAAATACTGCTGTCAATATCATTATTCTCTTTGACAAAACTGTGCCCAATTACTTTGCAGTTCTTTCTTTCTGGATCTTATTTTGCTTCTATGATATCTTCTTCTTCATAATGCTGTTTCAAATGACATGTTTACTTTTTCGTTGTTGAATAATTCTCTAATCCCTTCTTTACTCATTTATCTGCATATTGACACTTAGGCTGACTCTGTATGCTGCTTATTGTGAATGCTAAGGTTTCTACAAGATAATTATTTCTTTTGGTCTTGGTACTGCACACTGGTTATATCAGAGCACTTGTGAGTTTAACTGGGTTATCCCTAGAGTTCCAGGCTAGACTATGCTACATAGTGAGACTTAGTCTCAAAGCAGATACACAGATACTAATTTTCTTTCCATCATGAGTACCAAGTAGGGGTCCTGTTCTATTTTCATTTCTGTTGGTGTGATAAAGTACTCTGAAAACCATCAATGTAGGAGAGAAAAGTTTTATTTTACACCACAGTCCCAGATTACAGCCCATCATAGGGAAGGAAGTCAAAGTGGAAAGACCTTGAGTCAGGTAATCACATTGACATGTGTGCTCACCTGCTTACTTCTGCTTATTTCAATATCTCTATTCCATCATAGTATAGAACCCCCTGTCTAGGGAATGATGCTGGCCACATTAGGCTGGGTCCTCCCACATCAATTAAAACTTAAGACAGTAGTCTACGGACATGCACACTTTCTAACCCAACGTAGACAAATCATCACTGATACTATCTTCCCAGAGTATTAAAACTTATCTCAAGTTGATAATTAAAGCTAATTACTACAGACGGATAAATAGGTTTAATAACATTTTATTATAATTTTTAAACGTTAGACATAGTCCACGGTGTTTTCTATGCTGGCTGTACAATTTTGCTACTCCACACAGTGTATAATGTTACTCTTTGTTCTACACCTTCAGTAACACTTCTGCTTTTCTTTCTGATTATACTTATCCTAACAGATGTAAGATACTATCTCAATGTTGTTTGTATTTGCATTTTTCTTGAAATGTTTGTTATTTTTGATAATTTTCATATATCCACTGATTATTTGTAAATATTGTATTGAGAAATGTCCATTCATATCATTTACCCAAGATTTAACTGCATTACTTTCTCATTATTGAGTTATTCATATTCCATATATAGGTTAGATATTTTCTTCTTCATAGACATATGGTTTCAAAATATTTTCCAATCTATACATTATCTATTAATTTAAAAAATTATTTACTTAGCAGTGCAGAAAATTTTTAATTTATTTTATTTATTATATATGTCACTGGAAATCAGACATGTTAAGTGATCATTTTACCACTGAGCTACATGCCTAGACCTAGAAACTTAGAAATATTTTAATAAGAAATCATTCCAACTGTTTATTTTACATTTGTTGAAAATGTTTTTTGTTGTTGTTTTGTGTTTTTTGTTAGGTTAATTTTTTTCAATGTACTGCAGCACTTTATTTTTCTTTACAGGATGACTTGTTGTTGGGACCTAATGTTCTCCCTGAATGTGTCATTTCTTCAAGAATTGTGCTGGATAGCTTTAGTGTCAACTTGACACACCTGGGTTGAGGGAGCCTCAATTGGGGAATTGGCTCCATTGGATTGGCCTTTGGCCACATCTGTGGAATACTGTCTTGATGGTCAAGCAGTGTGGGAGGGCCCAGCCCAAAATGAGTACTGCCACCCTGGGCAGGTTGTTGTGTACTGTATAAGAAGGCAGGCTGGGCATGAGCCAGGGGAGCAAGCCAGTGAACAGCATTCCTCCATGGCCTGTGCTTCAGCTCCTGCCTCCAGGTTCCTGCCCTGAGTTCCTGCCTTGGGCTCCCTAAGTGATGAACTGTGACCCAGGAGATGTAAGCTCAATAAACCCTTTCCTCCCCAAGTTGGTGTCGGTCAGAGTGTTTTGTCACAGCAATGGAAGACAAACTAGAACAAGTAGGAAAAAAAAAGCTTACATAAATTAAAATGATGAATAAATTTACAGGTGTAAATGCAAATGTTCCCAACTCGATGAAAGTTATAATCCACTGGTCATGAGGGAAACACCAGAACAGAAACTAGATCCTAATGCTTGGACTCTCCCACCCCATTAGACAGGAAAGTGCTAACTGGTTTAGGAAACCTTGCCAGTCTGGAGAAATCCTGAAATAATCAATCAGCTCTGTCATTAATACCCTGCACATAACACTGCACTGTTCTCACACAGATCCACCAGGCTGCGGATTTGCTTCATGGTGAGCTTGCCTCACCCACTAAGTGACGAAACCACATGGACTAAGGACTTAAATCAAGATATGCACAGGATAATAAACATATACCAAGGGAATAGTTAAATTGAATACTGGCCCAAAAATGAGCAACAACTTCTAAGACCTAGTGCTGATATAAGATACTAGCTTCAAGGACAAATTTCTTTTCAAATGCTTATTCCAGTTTCCTGATGCTTACATGAAGTGTACATTTGCCAGGGCAAATTGACACTGCAGAATCAGCTCCTGCAGCAGTTACCTGGCACCTGTTGGATCCATCTAGAAGCATTTGCAGTGCATGATGGAGGGGCCCTACTTGCCATGCTCCTTCCTGCTTGCTGATCTACATCTGCTGGAAGGTGGACAGTGAGGCCAAGATGGAACCAGCAATCCAGACTGAGTACTTGCACTCAGAGTGATCAATGATCTTGATCATCATTGTGCTCAGTGTGAGGGATGTAATCTCCTTCTACATCCTGTTAGCAATGCCTGGGTACAAGGTGGTGTTACCAGATTTAAAATGTATTGGCATACAGGTCTTTGCAAATGTCCACATCACACTTCATGATGGAGTTGAAGGTGGTCTCATGGATGCCAAAGGAAGGAGGGCTGGAAGAGAATCTCTGGACACCAGAACCACTCATTGTCAATGGTGATGATCACCTGACCATCAGGTAGCTCATAGCTCTTTTCCAAGTAGGAGGAAGATGCATCAGTGGTGAATTCCTGCTCGAAGTCTAGGGCAACAAGCTCTCTTTGGTGTCATGTACAGTCTCCCACTCAGCTGTGGTGGTGAAGCTGTAACCTCGGTCTATCAGGGTCTTCAAAAGTTAGGCTACCAGGTTCTGGCCAGCTCAGTCCAGATGGAAGATCACATGGTGAAGGAAAGATAAAGCCCTCATAGACTGAAACTGTATCTGTGACCTGGCCACCAGAGTCCATCATAATGTCAATGGTGTGCCCAGGGGCTTACAGGGTCAACACTGCTTCAATGGCCACAGACACAGCTGTAGTGTTTAAGTTCTCAAACATGATCTGCATCATCTTCTCTCTGTTAACATTGGGGTTCATGGGAGCCTCGGGGTTTCATCATAGAAGGTGTGGTGCAAGATCTTCTCCAAGTTGTCCCAGTTGGTGACGATGCTGTGCTCAATAAAGTACTTCAAAATCAGATGCCTTGCTTGCTCTGGGCCTCATCACCCATGTAGGAGTCCTTATGGCCCATGTCCACCATCACACCATGGTGTGGGGTAGGGCATAAGGGGGCATCCTATTATAGATGGTAACACCACCATGGGGGCATCATCACCAGCAAAGCCAGCTTTCTACATGCTGGAGCCATTGCCAATAACCACCTTAGTGAGCAGCAATGAGAGGACAAGGAGAGCAAATTTTTTAACATCATATGTAAAATTCATTTATCAGACTAATGGCAAGAAGACTTTTCTTTATATTTGCCTCTAGGTTCCTATGCATTTCAATAGCTTTCTTCACCTATTAAATCTTTTTGTTTTGTTTTTGTTTCTTTGACTGGGCAACTTCAAATGACATCTTTGAGCTTACTAATTCTTCTGCTTGACCAAGTTTGTTGTTAAGACACTTTTGTTTTTTAGTTTAATAATATATTTGCAGTATCATTCCAGAATTTTTCCTTATTTCTTTTTCATTTCTTTTTGTTGAATTTCTACATTTGTTCATTTATTATTTTGTTGATGCCACTTAACTTTTTATATCTGTTGCTTTGTTATTCACCGAGCTTTTCTAAGACAACTATTTTGAGGCCATCAAGATGACTCATTGGGTAAAAACACTTTCATGCCTAGCCGGGTGTGGTGATGCACACCTTTAATCCTAGCACTTTGGAGGCAGAGACAGGTGGATCTTTGTAAGTTCAAGGCCAGCCTGGTCTACACCATGAGTTCCACGGCCAACTGAGACCCTGTCTCAAAATGCCAAAAAAAGGAGTTTCATGTTTGGGGCTGGAGAGATGGCCTAGCGGTTAAGAGCACTGACTGCTCTTGCAGAGGACCTGGGTTCAATTCCCAGCACCCACATGGCGGCTGAGAACCGTCTTTCACTCCAATTCTAGGGGAATCTGACACCCTCTTCTGACCTCCTCGGCATTGCACAACATGGGTGCACAGACCTACATGCAGACAGTACATTCATACACATAAAAAAATAAAAAAAATGAATATTTAAAAAACACTTTCATGCCTAATGATCTGAGTTTGATTCCCATTTCCATGGTGGGAGGACTGAACTTCTACAAGTTCTCCTCTTACCTCCACACATGAACATCTGCACACCAACGCCCCACACAAGACAAAATATAATTATTATAAATTTATTTTTAATGAACAAGAGACAATTCATAGATCTTCATTTCTTTATGATCCATTAATGCTATGTTATTTTATTACTTTGTGCAATCTTTTTATGCATGATCTTATACCCCTCTGAGGATGTGTACACATTAGGGTTAGTGGCCTTCTGTTCTCATCTTTATCCTTTCTTTGGTAAGAAAATTCCTTTACCTGTCAAACTGTTAAGAGTTCCAAGTGAGTTGACTAGTGTTGTTAAGAAAAAGCTTGCTGCTGGAGGCCTCAAGCCTGCTGTCTGAGTCCATGAGTAAACAAGCCATGGTATCAGGGACAATTGAAGAAAGCCAGAAATCTGAATCCAATCTTGCATGCCTGAATCTGACTTCTCCAAGACAATTCTGGATCCTGGCTCTTAAAAAGATGGCATGACACCATGATTTCTCTTTTTCACCTGTCAACTTGGCCTACTGGGCAAAGCATAGAGCTTTTGTCTTTGGAGAGATGACTGAAGCATGTGTTCATAGGTGCTGACTTTGTTTCTGAGTCTATAGTATTCATTTCACAATGGCATTTGTCTAAAAGCTGTTATTGATGATCATCATAACCCAGGCATTATGTTGGCCAGCTTAGGGACAGAAACCCCTCATAATAATCCAGTACTTGGATAGGCCTATAATCTTGGGCTACTGGGCCAGCCTAGCACTAGGGGTTGTAGGGGATATCTTAGTGGTGATGTGGTGATATTCAAAGTAACAAGCCTATTGTTGGGTCTGCAGTGTTGGTATACACTCACTTCACTCTCCTTCCTCCATGAGAAAAGTGTCTCCAAGCTATGCTGCCCAGAGAGGGAAGATTGTGATGTAGTTAATAGGAACTTTTGCTTATTTTCTCCCATGCATCTTTTCTTAGTTCTATATATCCCTCGGGGATTGTAATCACTCATCTGTAGTCTTTAGATCTTTTTTAAAAACTATTTTTGATAATTTCATGTATGAATATTTTACATCATTTCCACCCCTCCTTCTTCCCCATCTAATTTTTCCCATTCCCCCACTCCTTCAATATTTTGTGATGTTTTTATTTAAAACTATTTTATTAGCATTGATTTTTAATGGAGCATCTGTACATCTCATACAATGGTTCCCAATAAAGCCTAGCTCCCCCCACCCAAGGCCCTGTCCCCCATCAGAATTCATACATTACATCATCCAAGCTAAGCCCCATCCAGTCAAGTTTTGATCCCAGTTGTCTCTCTGCACAAATTCAACCTCTGCACTCACCATGGACACCAGAACCATCCTTAAACTTGTATGTGAAATATTTATTCCACCTTATGCACACATGTTACCATGATCCTTTACTTGCTATCTTTTCTCTTAATTTTTGTTTAACTTTTGCTCATTTCATACAACATTTCTTAAGCAAATTTAAAGCCATTCCTCTTTTCATGCCCCCTACTCTGCCAGAGCTTGTGCATTCTGCCATACATGTCTTACATCTTCTCAGTTATTTTTTTAAGTTTATCAATGCAGAAGTTTACCGTTTGGGGCAGAATTTTATTGTTTCAGTCACTTCTTTGACCCAGTCTTTTTTTGTTGATGTTCCTTTCAATTTGTATTTCTTCAAAACATGCATGTAAACACATCACACACATACTAAAATTATGATGTCTAAAAATAAGCTGTAGGGTAATTCCAAAACGTTTTTAGGGAATTGACATTTTGACTGTAGGACTGTATACAGGTAAAGAAAAAAAAGTAAAAAAGAAAAAAAAAGCATATTACTTTACATTCCTACTTTACATAGCAAGTTGAGGAGTACCATTTTGCATTATTTTTACTAAAAGAGAAAGAAAAGAGAAGAAAAAGAAAAAAAAATATTTAGTTTGCCTTACTAATACAGATTTGGTGCTAGGATCCACAAATGAGGAACATCATGTGTCATTTGTTTTTCTGGGACTGTGTTACTTCACTTAGCATAATGGCTTCTGGTTCCATCCATTTACCTGCAAAGTTCATGATGTCATCTTTCTTTACCACTGGATAAAATTCCATTTTGTAGATGTACCACATTTTCTTTATCCACTCATCAACTGAGGGCCACTTAGGCTGCTTGGATCTCTTTGCTATTGTAAAAAGAGCGACAATAAACATAGATCTACATGTATCTCTGTGATAGGATGAGTCTTCTGGGTACATACCCAGGAGTGGTATGACTGGGACAGGTGGTAGGCACATTTTAAGTCTCTTAATAGTTCTCCACACTGCTTTCCTTAGGGGTTGTACGAGTTTGCATTCCCACCAGCAGTGGATGAGTGCTCCCCGTTCCCCACAACCTCCCCAGCATTTGGTATCCTTTGCATTCTTGATCATAGCCAGTCTTGCCAGAGTAAGATGAAATCTTAAAGTGGTTTTAATTTGTATTTCCTTAATTATTAGCCATGTTGAACAGTTTTTAAGATGTTTCTCAGCCATCTTTACTTCTTCATTTGTGAAATCTCTGTTCAGCTCTTTACTCCATCTTTTTGAGTGAGTCATTCGTTTTCTTGTTGCTTTTTGAGTAGTTTATATTTTCTGAATGTTAAAGTTCTAGAAAATGTATTTCTTCCCACTGTGGGTTTTCTCCAAGACAAACTGAATATTGCTTTTTTAGTAAATATAATACCTGATGTTACTCATCAACTTGCTATATTATGTAGGAATGTAAAGTAATATTTTTTCTTTACCTGCATACAACTCTACTATCAAAATGTGAATCCCTAAACATGTTTTGCTGCATTGAATAATTAAAAAAAAAGACTGAGAAAAAGATGAAAGAAATGTATGGAAGAATACATGAGCTCTGGCAGGGTAGGAGGCAAAGAAGTGGGAATGGGTCTAAATGTGTTTAAGAAATGTTGTATGAAATGCACAAAACTTCAATAAAATTAAAAAATAAAATAAAACATATCACCTATGTATTTACAACCCTTTTGGGAGATTCTGAGTATTTCATAGCTTAATTTTGAACATCCACTAACTTAGGTTCTGTGCAAGTAATAGAACATTGCCAAATACAACTGCATTTGTGTAAGGGGCTGAAAAAATCTATTCACAAACTTTGTCATAGAAAGGCAACACCATGACATTTATACAGGAAAAAGAAAGGTAATATTTTCACATTGAATTTTAATCAAATTAGCAGGTTATTGTACCCCCATCCTAATAACAGAAAGCATTATTCCATTCTTTTCTGCCCTTGCTGTTCTTTCTTCCAAAATTGTAACAATTATATAAATATTAGATCCATGTGTACTTATTTTATTGTGTTTTACTTCTATATAAAAATATTGAAAAATGCATGGATTAAGACTCTATGTGCTACTTATTTCTTTCTTCTTTGCTGTTTCACTACTAAGTGTTGTTTGTCTTCCATTCTAAAATTCTGGTTTTAAATAGCTTTGTCATGCACTTCTTAGTATTCCACAGAGAATTGTGCTAAAAACAAAAAAACCCAAAGTGCTTTGCCCTCATTGATGAAATAATACATGTACCCATTGACACCACTGGTGCAATTAAGTAAACACAGCTAGCAATGAGAGAAATCACATAGAGGTGGCATTTGTCCAAGGTAATATCACTTATTCCATTTTCCAGAAAACCCATCTGGATCAATCTTTTCTAAACAGTTAGTGCCCTATAAAGCTGGCATATTTTATAATGACTGGGCACAATGCATTACAAGCATATGGACAAGAATGTAGATAAGCCAAGGATGTGTAACAAGTAATTTGTTTAATAAGCCTGGATTCCTGCCAGAATTTCTAATACAATTGCTTTCTACTAGTTTACGAGCCAAAATCAAAAGAATGAGAGTGGTACAGCTTTGAAACTAAAGTTTAAACTCAAAGGATATGAAAGATAAAAGATAACTAAATATCTCTCTCTCTCTCTCTCTCTCTCTCTCTCTCTCTCTCCCTCACTCTCTCCTCTGGGTGTGTGTGTGTGTGTGTGTGTGTGAGAGAGAGAGAGAGAGAGAGAGAGAGAGAGAGAGAGAGAAAGAGAGAGAGAATATGTACTTGTACTTTAAGGAGATATTATTCATACGTTGCCCCATGAATGTCAATCTAAATCACAGAAGAAAAACAATAGTGTCACAGGCAAGGGATAATTTTCTTTGTCTTGTATGTTGAACATTTTTCTTTAATTTGTGTATATAGTCAATATCGTAAATATTCATGCTTAATTGAAATCCTAATTCAAGTGTAAAATGTAGGTAAAGTTCTTTTCCAGCTCATTGAATTTTTAGTTGTAATGGAGTTTTTACTTTTATAAAACTATTCAGTTTGGAAAATAAATTATATGTGATAGACTTTCTTATAAACTTGTAGAAATCTACAAAAATGAAAATTTTAGGATTCTAGTATCCTTTAAAGTCTCTTAAAATTGTTCTTTCGTGTTTTCATTCCTCTCTCTCTCTCTCTCACACACACACACACTCACACAAAACCCATGTACAGATTAGTTTTTAGCATATGTGCTTCACATTGTAAAGTTGTTAAACTGATTAGTACAATTAAAACCAGACATTTTTAATTCTTTGATGCTGTTAAGATACATACATTATTATCATCCAGGAAGCTTCATTTTACACACACTCAATTTATACTAAATGTTACTGAGGAATAATGTCAAATGAAATTATTAAAATTTAATGGCAAAAATCATTTGATATTCAACTCTAGCAACAAATCTAAATATAATTTTCAATATTAGAAAGCATTCCCTGTGTTTTTTTCTTTTATTGTCCTGAGTCTGATAAACATGAATCATAAGAAAGTATTCTCTCTATCTCTACCTCTATCTCTATCTCTCTCTCCTTTTCTTTCCATATACCTACAAATTTAACTAATTACCTAAAGAAATAATCCAGTGTATCTTTTCTGTTCTCTGGGACTTACATTTATTCCAAACTGTTTTCTCTTCTATTTATTATTTTCATGACTCAAAATTAGGATTAACAGTATAGAAATTCTATAGATGTTTTCTTGGTTTGTATAAAGATAAGAGGGTCAACATTTCAACTTAGGCCTCTCTGAACCCTTCAACTTGAAAGGATAAGCTGTGAAATTTAGATTGACCTAAAATTTGTTCATAGCACAAACACAGAAGAAATGGAACAGATAACACAAAGATGTTAAAATTATTTACTTAAACAATTTTGGATTACAATTTTTCAAAGCTAATACATTAAGTTATATATTTCCATGGTTTACTAGACTTCGTTACTATGATGAGAAACTAATTTACAAAATATTAGTTAATTCCTCAACCAAAATAGAATGTTATTGTAAGTGCTACTAATCATTTGTATGGTAAATGAAGATTCTATCATGTATTTTATTGGACTTATTCCTTTCCTGGCTTTTGTATATCAACTCAGAATTTCTTGTTTCAATTTTCATTATTAAATTAAACATGTAGCTTTTAGAGCTCTAATGTTATTAGAGAGAAGTCTTTGAGAAATTAAACATTTGGCAAAGCAAAATAAAATGTTTTTACTTCTGAGATTATGTGAATTAAATATTTGGAAATAAAGGAACTGAATGATAAGGGTCAAGATAATTTTTCTCAAATATGTAGATTCTGTAGTCCAAAATAATGATGTTCAAAAGTGTTTTAATTTCATTAACTTTAACTTTTTTCTTCTTTGTATTATTATTATTATTATTATTGAGGGTTTTCAGACAGGGTCTCCCTATATCCCAGCTGGACTAGACTTCACTATTTAGAACAGGCTGGACTCATTCTCACTGAGATTCATGTTTCTCTGCTTCTCAACTGTTGGGATTAAAATTGTGCATCACCACACCCACCTATTTTTCTCTTCTTTATAAGTTACGCTTTAATGCCTCATTTGTACAACTTATAACAAGCTTACTTGCATTAATGCAAAATCACAGCTCTCAATTCAATGTGAATAAAAACTTGATTATTCTGGAGCTGATGTGAGTGACCATGTCTCAGGAACATAGATTCATGCTGTTGCAAATACAATTTCATAAAGTTTGTATATTAGCAAAACAAAAATGTCATAAATCAATAAACTTCTTAAATGTATCAGTAGATACTTCAGTTTGGTCAGAACTAAAGTTACTGACAATTGTTAGCCACACTGTGGGCGCTGAGAATTGAATCTGGGCCCTCTACAAGAACAGCCAGTGTTCTAAACCACTGATACAACTCCCCAGCCATCTATCAAGCCTGGACTTGAAGTATTCTAACTTCCCTACAATCATTGCATTTAAGTTATAATCAATTAACCAGCCTTGTCCACAGTTCAATGTAAGATGCAGCTTCTTTTTAAGAACTTAGCTCACACTGGGCATCTAGAATATTGAGACCCGAAACAACTAAACGCCATGCCATACATGTTGTGCTACAGTACTACAAAATAAATATGGTTGAGAAATATTGTTAAGGTCTTTGTGCATGCCCCCTTAAATAGCAAAAGAACTATTATACAAATATTCCTTTCAGTTATTCTTCCAGTGTTCTCAGTACATTTAACCTCCTTAGTTTTCTTCTCACCATTAATTCCTCCCCTCTCCAGGCTAGGCTCAGTGAACTACCACTCTTTTATCTTTACAATAGTCTCATTTGTCTTCCCTCTATCTTATCACTGCATTCACTTTTGGGGAAGCCAGTATTCTTAGTGCTACTTGTCAATAAATTGTATGCCTTACACTACATTGTAAGTGATACAACAGGCAACTTGTATACTTATTGGCTGTTTCCATACATGCTCTAAAATAATATTTCCCTATTATTTTCTGGTTACTGTGGATGAGATGAAGCACACATTACCATGCGATATGATAGCAATACAAACAGATTTATAGTCTGAAATGTAAATTAAGCCATACTGGACCAAACAGTTTTTCCCTGATCAAATTTCTTTCTAATTCTCCACTTTGCTCAAAATGTCATTTTGAAATCTATTTCCCTCACTTCGATCAGATAATCATGACTTTTTTCTCGCTGAGAAAATATAAAATACATCATTAAGATGCTACCATCTGTTAGATTCTTCTTTACCACTTTGTAGAATCAAAGCTGTATCCTTAATCCTTTGTAAAAACAAAGGATTGTTTTTACACTCCCATCCACCATTTGTCTTCAGACTCTGTAATTATTGTATATGGGTGGAGAGTATGTATCCATATTTTAGAGTAATATAAAATTAATGCAGGAAAATGTGAATTCCTAAGCATTAAAAAAGACTGAAAGATGCAGCACAGTTATGGCAGAACACATGATCTGGGGTGGGGTGGAGGGAAGGGAAAAGGGAATATGCCTAAACTAAATCAAAAAATGATGTATGAAATATGCTGAACATTAATAAAAGCATAAAAAACACAAAAAGGAAGAAAACTAGAGTGAACCTTTAAAACAAAACAAAATGAAAACAATAATCCATTTCCTATAGCTTCCCATGCTTTCAACAACCTGAATTTGTTATCCTCTTTGCCTGATCTCTTCTGGACTGGGTCTTCTCCACTACCATTTTGATCTTCTCAAGACTCACCCATGTGAAAATAAAATAAAATAAACAAGTGATCAAAAACCTCCACTCATCCATGTAGTCGATGCTTGTTAGAATCAAATTTCACAAATGTGTTGTGTAGGTTCACAATTTTCACTACCTTATTTACTTTATACTCCTTACCCTACTACCACATTTTCAGACACTTTCTTGAAATCAGTTTTGCAAAGGTCAGGTAGAAATCTGTCATGATGTATTTAATGTATAAATCTCTCTGTAGCTCCTTTATTTTTAAAAGTATTTTAATCAAAGGGAAGCCTTCTATAATTAAAAGTTTAGAACACTGACAAAGGAACAATATTCAGCTGTTAAGAATAAAATTATGAAATTTGAAGGTAAATGGACGGAATTGGAAGCAATCATCCTACATGAAGTAACCTATATCCAGAAAGAAAAATGTCACATGTTCTTGAATCCACAGCATTGGTATCAGCATGTACAAGACCCATGCAAACTAAGCCACACAAAAACCCAGCACAGAACTACGGAAATGTGTAGCAGAACCCAATCTTGGCTGAACAATTATTGACAGCTCATTGCAGTTGGATAGGAAGAACTGGCTTTCTTTAGGAGAGGCATTCTAGATAGGCTGGCTATGCAGCTCGGGGGATGTAAATTAAAAAAAATACTTATTAACTTATTTTATATGGATGAGTATATTGTTTGGATATACATAGTTACACCCTGTAATGCAATGCCAATGGAGGTCAGAAAGCATTGGATCCTCTGGAACCAGAGTTACAGGTGGTTGTTAGCCACCATGTGAGTGCTGGGTATAGAACCTGGGTCCTTTGTAAGAACAGGCAGTATTTTTAACTGGTGATAGCTCCTACAATTGATCATTAACATATGTCTACCGTAATCACTTGCTCCTTCCTACATTGTTCTCCTTAGATTCTGTGATAGCTCACCCATCTAACCAGGTAATCACTTCAGGGACCTGTTTTCCTTTTCACATCTTAAATGTTCCTATATTAAAAGATTCCTCTGAAGTCCAATTAGTGGCTCTCCAAGAACTCCCTGAACAGTAAGACTGGTGACCCACATTTGCAGGAGATTTCAAGAGATGCCCCCATGCATAGTCCCCTAAGACTTGGTTGACCTCTGAGGGCAAAGAACAAAATTATTCCTTAGGTCCCTCACCCAAATTGGTATGGGCATTAAGTATGGTTGTTAAGCACCCAGAATGGCTGAGTTTCACCAGTCTGTTACATTGCACCTATATTAAAATTGTATCCTTTGGAAACAAACTGTATGTTCATAAAGAGGAAAGTCTGCTTGTGCTTCAGAAAAGGAAGCCTGGTCTAGCAAGACCTGATTTTGTCCTCAAGTGGATGGAACTGGTAAATGAAAAGATGAAAGGAGAAAGGGGCTCCAACCTTCCTCCTCACAAAAAACCCTGAGAGCCTGAGAGACCCCTGAGGACCAGATCCTCAACTGACCTCAAGAAAAAAAAAAAAAACCTTGGTTAATCTGGGCTAACTTTGTGGCCTTAAGCATCCCAAACAAAAGTACAAGAAATAAATAATCAGTAAGACCAGAGAAACTGTACTGCAGACATTAAACTTGAGATCTTAGTAAAAAGACAAAAAGAAAAAAAGAGAGCACTGTTGTTTGTCATGTCTTCAATTCTTACTGGCAAGTATATCTGCTCTGTGGCTGCCACTGCTTTTGGCACTCCTCAAAGACATGAGAAACAGCTTTTTAACCTCCCAATATGGATTGAAGATTCATGTCCCTCCAAGAATCCTCCAAACCTTCAATGTCAGATGGGACTACTGAGATGCCCAGCTTGTGGACTAAGCAGCTAAGGGGATTTCAACCTCATCAGAATATAGATTGCTATTGTTGGACTACCTGGGCTGTATCATGGGGGCCAGCACAGGAGGATCAAGACAGATGCATGCTTACTGGATTTGATTTGTGGGGACCATGGGAGGGATAGAACCCTTGTGGAGCACAAGAGCAGAATTGATGGTTGTTTGGGCTTTCCAAGGAGGAACCTTTGAGCACTTCCTTAAGGAAAAAATGACATCTTTTAGGAAAATAGTCCTTCAATTCAAATGATATATGTATGTATGTACATATATATTTATGTATATAACTATATATATATATATATATATAAGCTATATTACGTGAGGCAATACAAGTTTCTGCGAAGAGAAACAATACGACTAAAATAACGAAATAAAAGGACTTGAACATTTGGAATTATATATTATATATACTAGTATATATTATATAAATAGTGAAACGCAATACCAAGTTGGAGAGAACAACAATGACAAAAAAAACTTGAAAAACGCTCTGGAAAGACTCAGAAAAAGATGCAGGACATGCATGGCAGAGTGCAGGGACTAGGGTAGGGTCGGGGCATGGAAAGGGAAGTGACTCTAGATTGGATTGAGAAATGATATATGACTTGTGGACAAAGTTTAGTAACAATAATAAAATAAAATAAAATAAAATAAAATAAAATAAAATAAAGATTCTTCTGAAGCCTCCTTTTATTCTGCCCATTTCTTCTGAGCAATTTTATCACCTCCTACATTTTCAATATACTGAGGAGGCTCTAAACATAACTCCAGTCTACATCTTTGTCCTCAATTATAGAGGCAAATACATGTCTCTCAGTTGGATGGTTAATGTGAGTTCTCTTCCAAGAGACAAATGGCAGATAACATGCTTCACATTAAAATTTTAACTGTTAAGTTCCCCCTTCCTTATTATGCAATAAATAGTATTTAAGCTAACCAGTACCCCTAATTTTTTGTGTCTTTATTATTCTGTCCTCAAAAAATCACCAGTCATATTCTTTTATATATCCTTAGTCCCTTATCTTAATATTATTCTTACTGTCTACATTTTAACTTGTTTCAGTCTGAATTATTCCAGGAGTCTTTTTTCCCTACATCCATTGTTGAACCCAATGTTTCTTCAACACCCCAAATCTACACTTAGCTAAGATCAATACTTTTTTGGTGATTCTTTTTTCTTTTATATTTTTTAATATTTTTTTATTTTTTGATATATTTTATTGTCATCAAACCTTTTCATACATCATACATTATTTCTCAATCCAGTTTAGACTCATTCCCATTCCATGCCCCCCACCCCACCCAAGTTCATGCACTCTGCCATACATGTCTTGCATCTTTTTCTGAGTCTTGACAAAATTTTTTCAAAGCAGAGGATTATTGTTTATGGAGAACGTCATTGTTTCAGTCATTTTTTTGGCCCAGTTCTTTTGTTGTTGCTGTTCCCTCCAACTTGTATTGCATATATATATATGCAATATATGTATTCCTTTTGATTTTATATTACTCTAAAATATTCATACATACCCTCCACCCATATACCAAAATTCAAATGTCTGAAAATAAATAGTAGATTAATTCTAGAACCTGTTAAGGGATTCAAATTATAAGAGAACTGTTGCTTTCAGATAATGAGGAATATAACATTAAGGTTGCTCAGTTTGCTTTACGACTAAGTATTTGGTGCTAGTATCCACAGATGAGGGATACCATTTGTCATTTGTTTTTCTGGGACTGTGTAACTTCACTTAACATAATATCTTCTAGTTCCATCCATTTACCTGCAAAGTTCATGATGTCATCTCAAAGATGAATGTTTTTAATCAGAATTTTAATACAAACATCTTCATTTCCCTGCATCTATGTAGCTCTCTTTGCCAAAACATTTTCTTTTTCCTTCTATTTGTAACACCAATATCCACTACTTGCTCTTCCTCTTTTTCTAGTTAATATCTTGCCATTCCTAGCTCACGTTTTCTGACATGTTCTTTATAACATTAAAGTTTATACTTCAGACACTTCTTGCAGATTTTCTGATGATGTTTATCTCCTTGATGGAATGTAAAACACTTATATTTATGTATCTACTTAATTGCTTAATTTTCTGTTTGGTGCTCAGGGGTAGCATAATCACCTTGGTCCCCTGATTGCCTCTCCATTCTCTTCACTCACCATCATTTTTGTTAGTACTCTATGCTCCAGCCACTCGTGTTTTCCATAATTTCTTGAATTGCTAGCATCTCAGCCATGCCTGAGTCTTTGGACATCTTCTGCTTCCCATTAATATGTCACCAGCCCCTACTAATCTACTTTACTTCTTTTTTATCTTTCATGTATTGAGATAAACTTCACATCCTCAAAGAAGGGCTTCTTTACCTACCTGTGGTGGTTTGAATGAGAATGTCCCCCATAGGCTTCAAGTATTCAGACATTTTGTCCCCAGCTGGTGATGCTGTTTTGGGAGTTCTTAGAAGTCGTGTCCATCCTGAAGGAAGTACATCACTGGGCGCAGGCTTAGAGAGTTCAACAAGCTTTGCCAGTTTTCAGTTGCGCTCTCTCTCTCTCTCTCTCTCTCTCTCTCTCTCTCTCTCTCTCTCTCTCTCCTTCCTGTATTCCCTGGAAAATGTAAACCTCAACTTTCTGCTCCAGCTCCTGCCACCATGCATCCCCACTAGGATGGACTCTAATTCCCTGGAACTGTCAATCATAAGCTCAAATAAACTGTTCCTTTTATTAGTTCCCTTGGTCATGGTGGTTTTATCACAGCAACAGAAAAGTGACTAATACACTACCTTAAACTCCAGAATGTCACTGATCATCTGTTTCATGTTCACTTAATTTATTAGAGTTAAAATTTATACATACAAATAAATTATTTGGTAAATATCTGTATGCTTCATAAAACTTCAAATTCTGAAGAATCTCTATTGTCTCTCATGGAAAGTGTTTACTTAATGTGTACATGCACCTGTGCCAAGACAACTGTAGAAAACTTGTTAAATAAGTAAATATTCTCAAAATGGGATAACGAATTAACTTCCAACCATGCAGAAAAACCTTCATGCAGATTATCACAGTAGCTTGAATAAAATGTACATGTCCTGAAGGAATAATGCATGTCAAAGAGACATTTTAATAAAATTAGGAAAGGAGACAAGAGTGTCCAGGCCACAAAGAAGTTGTTCACAAGGTAAGGCATTGAACTTTGTTTTCTTATTTGTAAAGTTAGATTCATACTAGTAACTGGATTATAGGGTAGATGTGGAGATTAGTGAATACTTAGCATAACACATGTAATCAGGGAAGCAATCAGAATGTGCTATATACTCGGTTTCTTTCAATGAATTTTTTTAATTTTTTAAAATTTATTTATTTCCATATGTGTATGAATGTACTGTCTGCATGCAGGCCTGTGCACACATGTTGTGCAATGCCATGGAGGTCAGAAGAAGGTGTCGGATTCCCCTGGAACTGGAATTAAAGATGGTTCTCAACCGCCATGTGGGTGCTGGGGATATAACCCGGGTCCTCTGCAAGAGCAGTCGGTGCTTTTAACCACTATGCCATCTCTCCAGCCCCTTCAATGAATATTAATTGGAGTGAGTTGAGGTACATAATAGAGTCCTCAAGGTAACTGAAGAAGCTAAACATTACAAGAGAGTGTATAATGTAAACACCAAAACTGGAATTTATTCACTTTGCATGGTACTGAAGTAGACAATCATAAGGATTCCTCAGTGACCTGGAGTACCTCCCTTGAAACAAAATTATTTTCTACCCTTTCCTGGTAGTGTAATGCCCAGCTCTTCCCCTCTTGTAGGTAGACTAATTTTCATGCCAGCACATATTGGTAAAATATTTTCAGAGGCTAGATTAAATTAGGTTTGGGTTCAAGCACAGTAATATCCAATAGGTTTTGAACTGACCTTTCAGCAAAAAATAGTCTGTATTTACTATCCTGCGTGTAAACATAGTGGGGCATATGTATGTTTAATAGTATGGATAATAAATCTGACTCATGAAAAAAAATCATCTAAAGTAAGCACCCATATGTCAACCAGTGTAAGGATCCACCCCTTCCCACCCCATGGGATCAGCTCTTCTTTCAACCTAGATTCATAAAAGGAACCCCAGAAAATAATTTGAGGTCCTTGGTCTACATGCTTGTTGGAGTCCACTCCCATGTGTGGGATATACTGTATGATTTTACTCTCACTTTTTATTTTTTGGTCTTTCTGAGCCAGGGCGTCCCTTTAGTCCTAGCTGGCCTGGAACTCACTATGTAGACCAGACTGGCCTTGAACACACAGACATCCACTTTCCTCTGCCTTCTGTGTGCTGAGATTAAAAGCTTGAGCCACGATGCCTGGCTTACTCTCACTTTTGATACATCTATACTGTCGTTTCTGCTTTTCTGTGTCTTGATCCATTCTTTGTTCAAGCCAGGAAGAAGCTGTACATCACATTCCAAAGGAAACCTGAGACCCCCATGGGAAACATTAAAAGCATGTGGCAGATCTTAGGGCTCAGTGCAACTATCCTTCAAGAATGAAAATATTCTAAAGATACATTTGTGGCCCTCTAGTTAGCTGTCATAGTACTGAGATAATGGACTACAAGCAATTGGAATTTCCCCAGAAATCTCACAGTAGGAAAAGAAAAGGCTGAAGCCTGATGCCAGTAAAAAAAAATTGACTCCCCCAAAGAGATATACAAACAATTTTGACGACTTGTCAGAGCACCTAGAAGGAGAGAATGGAGCCAACACAATAATGATGGGCCAGACCACACCTTGCCCAGATGGTTTAGTTATCCATATTTCTTGCTATCTACTTATATCTAAACTTTAAATCAGTACCATGAAGGGCAACCGGGAAATTACTGAGCCTTTTTATTTGCTCCTCTTTCCAGTGTAGTTACATTGAATAAGTTTCCTTTCTCTGTTCCACTATTATTTTTCTTTTAAATTAGCCAGTAAAGAGTAGCCAAACCTAGGTTCTTACAACTTCCAGTTGCCAGACTCTTATCCTAAAAACGCTCCTAACACTGGGTCTTCCCATCAATATGTTTCTGTTGCTTCATTAAATTGGAGCCTGGACAACCCACCAAGAGTCTCGTCTCACCCTTAAAGGAGAATGACTTTCCCCCTCCCAGCAGCCACCCATTGACAGTAGTTCCTTAGGCAGGATTGAGGTTACTTACACACTCACTTGGGTTTATGATAGGATTTTGACTGTCTTGAGCTTATGTGGGATTGGTGCTTGGGAACTTTATATGAATATATGTGTGTGTATATTTGGGTGGAGGTAATAAGACAATTCAGAAAGGATAAAGGGATCATAATATGCTCAAAATATATTGTATAAGATTGGCAAAAATTCAATTAAAAATTTTAAAGCATAAAAAAGCTATATGCTAGGCTTCTAGAATTGGTTTATTTAAAATGTGGTTGATTTGAAAGAAATCATAATAAACACTTGATTTTTTTATTGTTATTAAACTTTTTCCATAAGTCATACATCATTGCTCAATTGAATCTAGAGTTGCTTCCCTTTCCATGTCCCCCACCCCACCCGAGTCCCTGCACACTGCCCTACATGTCCTGCATCTTTGTCTGAGTCTTTCCAGAGTTCTTTTTTCCTTTCAGTTCTTTTGTTTTTGTTCTCTCCAACTTGCATTGCTACAGTATATATANTATATATATACACTTATCACTTGAATTGAAGGACTGTTTTTTTCCTAAAAGATGTCGTGTTTTCCTTAAGGAGGTGCTCGAAGGTTCCTCCTAGGCAATCCCAAACAACCATCAATCCTGTACTTTTGCTCCACATTGGGATCTTTCCCTCACATGGTCCCCCAAAGGAAGTCCAATGAACACACACATCCTATCTTGATACATCTGTACTGGCCTCCATGATGCAGCCCAGGAAGTCCAGTAATGGCAGTCTATATTCTGAGGAGGCTGAAATCTCCTTAGCTGTTTAGTCCACAAGCTGGGTATCTCAGTAGTTCCCATCTGGCACTGAAGGTTTCAGTGATTCTTAGAGAGACATGAGTCTTCAGTCCATACTGGAAGGTTAAAAAGCTGTTTCTAATGTCTTTGAGGAGTGCTAAAGGGGGTGGCAGCCACAGAGTAGATGCACTTGTCAGTAAGAATTGAAGACAGGCCAAACCACACTACTCTTCTTTTTTCTTTTTGTCTTTTTACTAAGATCTCAAGTTTTATGTCTGCAGTAGAGTTTCTCTGATCTTACTGATTATTTCTGGTTGTACTTTCCTTTTGGATGCTTAAGGCCACACAGTTAGCCCAGATTAACCAAGGTTTTTGTTTTCTCAAGATCAGTTGAGGCCTGGTCCTCAGGGGTCTCTTGGGTTTTTTTCTGGGGGGGGGGGTCGCCTTGTTCCCTTCAGCTTTCCATTTACCAGTTCCATCCACTCGAGGACTAAAGCAGGTCTTGCTAGACCAGGCTTCCTTTGCTAAAGCATGAGAAGACTTTCCTCGTTATAGACTGGACAATGGCTGAAGTGCCATTAGTGGTTCTCCAAGACCTTCCTGAACAGGAAGACTGGTGACCCACATTTGTAGGCCATTTCAAGAGATGCCCCCCATTCATAATCCCGTAAGATTTGGTTGACCTCTGAGGGCAAGGAACAAAGTTATCCCTTAGGTCTCTCAGCTGAATTGGTATGGGCATTAAGTATGGTTTTTGAGGCTATTGTGAGTGGGAAGGTCTCCTTGAATTCTTTCTTCAGTTGCTTGTTGTTGGTGTAAAGAAAGACTACTGATTTTTTCTAGGTTAATTTTATGTTCTGCCACATTACTGAAGCTCTTAATTGTTTCTAGGAGTTTTCTGGTGGAGTTGTTAGCATCCCTTAAGTAAACAATCACATCATCAGCAAAAAGGAATAGCTTGACGTCCTCTTTTCCAATTAGTAATCCTTTAATTTCCTTTTCTTGCCTTATTGCCATAGCAAGTGTTTCAGAACATTTTTTAAGATGTTTCTCAGCCATCTCTATTTCCTCGCTTGTGAAGTCTCTGCTCAGCTCTTTACTCCATCTTTTTAACGAGTCATTTATTTTCTTACTTCTTTGTTTTTTGAGTAGTTTATATATTTTGGAAGTTGATGCTTTGTCAGATGTATCAACAGTGAAGGTTTCCTCCTACTCTGTGGGGTTTATCTTCACTTCCCTGATTGTTTCTTTTGCTCTACAGAAACTTTTGAGTTTAATAAGGGTCCACTTATCAATTGTCAACCTTATTTTCTGTGCAGCTGCTGTCTGATTTAGAAGGTCTTTTCCTACGCCTATGTCTTGTAAGTTGCTGCTAACTTTTCTTCTATCACCTTCAGAGTTTTGGGTTTCATATTGAGGTCTTTGATCCATTTGGAGTTGATTATTGTACAGTGTGAGAGATAGGGGTTTAATTTTATTCTTCTACAAGTGGTGATCCAGTTTTGCCAACACCATTTGCTGAAGATGCTGTCTTTCCTCCATTGAGTCTTTTTCATCCCCTTGTCAAATATGAGGTAGCTGAAATTGTATTTGCTCAGGTTTGGGTCTTCAGTTTTGTTCCATTGGTCTACATGTCTGGTTTTGTGCCAGTACCAGGCTGTTTTATGACTATAGCACTGTAGTATAGTTTGATGTCTGTTATAGAAATTCCCCCTGTATTGCTCTTTTCATTCAGGTTTGCTTTGGCTATTTAGGATCTTTTGTTGTTCCATTTGAATTTAAGAATTTCTTTTTCCAAGCCTGTGATGAATGTCCTTGGGATTTTAATTGGAATTGCTTTGAATCAGTATATTATTTTTGGAATAATGGACATTTTTACTATATTAATTTTTCCAATCCATGAGCATGGGAGGTCTTTCCATCTTCTGATGTCTTCTTCAGTCTCCTTCTTCAGGAGTTTATATTTTTTGTTGTAGAGATCTTTGGTGTCTTTGGTTAGGTTTGTTCCTAGGTATTTTATTGTTTTTGAGGCTATTGTGAGTGGGAAGGTCTCCTTGTATTCCTGCTTCAGTTGCTTGTTGTTGGTGTAAAGAAAGGCTACTGATTTTTCTAGGTGGATTTTGTATCCCATCACTTTACTGAAAATCTTAATCATTTCTAGGAGTTTTCTGGTGGAGTTTTTAGCATCCTTTACATAAACTATCATAGTGTCTGCAAAAAGGGATACGTTGACTTTCTCTTTTCCAATTAGTATTCCTTTAAATTCCCTTTCTTGCCTTATTGCCCCAGACAGTGTTTCAAGCACTATATTGAAGAGGAGTAGCGACAAGGGGCAGCCTTGTTGGGTTCCTACTTTTATGGGGAATCCTAACTATTCTCTATTTAGAATGATTCTGGCTGTAGGTTTATTATACATGGCTTTGATTATGTTGAGGAATGATCCTTCCAGTCCAATTCCCTCTAATACTTTAATCAGGAAGGGATGCTGAAGGCTTTTTCTGCATCTATTGAGATGATCATGTGTTTTTTGTCCTTCAGTCCATTTATGTGTTTTATGATATTTACTGATTTTCCTATTTGAACCATCCCTGCATCTCTGGTATGAATCCAACTTGATCATTGTGGATGATCTTTTTGATGTGGATCTATGTGCTATTTGCAAGTATTTTGTTGAGAATTTTTGCATGTGAGTTCATTAATGAGACGGGTCTGTAGTTCTCTTTATTGATTGCATCCTTGCCTGGTTTTAGGATTAGAGTGATCCTGGCTTCATAGAAAGAATTTGGGAGATTTCCCTCCGCTTGTTTGAATAATAAGGGTCGTAAGTCCTCTTTAAATGTTTTATAGAATTCTGTTGTGAAGCCATCTCGACCTGGGCTTTTTTTTAGTCGTGAGATTACATTTTAAATTTCTTCATATATTATGGGTCTGTTTAAGCTGTCCATCTCTTCTTGGTTTAGGTTTAGTTATTTCCCGGATTGCAGATATTCATCCATTTCTCTTAGGTTTTCAAATTTAGTAAAGTATATTTTTTTAAATTTTATTTATTTATTTTGTGTATGAATGTACTGTCTGTATGTAGGTTTGTGCACCCATGTCGTGCAATGCTGCGGAGGTCAGAATAAGGTGTCAGATTCCCCTGGAACTGTAGTTAAAGATGGTTCTCAGCTGCCATGTGGGTGCTGGGAATCAAACCTGGGTCTTCTGCAAGAGCAGTTGGTGCTCTTAACTGCTATGCCATCGCTCCAGCCCCCAAGTATAGGTTTTTGAAGCATTCCCATATGATTGTCTGGATCTTTTCATTGTCTGTTGTGATATTTCCCCTTTCATCATGAATTTTATTGATTTGGAGTTGCTCTTTCTTTCTTTTGGTTAACTGGGCTAGGGATCTGTCTATCTTGTTTATTCTTTCAAAGAACCAACTTTTGGATTCGTTGATTTTTTTCGTATTGTTTTCTTTGTTTCTATTTCATTTATTTCTGCTCTGATTTTTGTTATTTCTTCCTGTCTGTTGCATTTGGGTTTTATTTGTTGTTGTCTTTCAAGTGATTTTAGCTGCAGTGTTAGCTCATTTATCTGTGCTCTTTCTGTTTTTTAATGTAAGCACTCAGTGCTATAAACTTCGCTCTTAGGACTGCTTTTAAAGTGTCCCATAGGTTCTGTTGTGTTGTACTGTCATTGTTGTTTAATTCCAGGAATGCTTTTATTTATTTCTTTATTTCCTTCTTGACTTATTCATTAATCAGGAGTGTGTTTTTTAGTCTCCATGTGTTCCTGTAGTTAGCAGAGCTTATCATGGTGTGGATATTGAGCTTTATTGCACTATGGTCTGATAGAATGCATGAAATTATTTCAATTTTTTTGTATTTGTTGATTTTTTTCTGTGTCCAAGTATGTGGTCAATTTTGGAGAATATTCTGTGGGGTACTGTGTAGAAATTATATTTTCTGGAGCTTGGGTGGAATATTTGGAAGATGTCTGTGAGGTCCATTTCCTGTATTGTATTGTTCAGTTAAGATGTCTCTCTGTTTATTCTTTGTCTAGTTGATCTGTCCAAAGGACTCAGTGTGGGGGCTGGAGAGATGGCCTAGCGGTTAAGAGTGCCGACCACTCTTACAGAGGACCTGGGTTCGATCCCCAGCACCCACATGGCGGCTGAGAACCGTCTGAGGCTCCAATTCCAGGAGAACTCCAGTTCCAGGGGAATCTGAGACCCTCTTCTGACCTCCGTGGCATTGCACGACACGGGTGCACAGACTTGCATGCAGACAGTACATTCNATTGCACGACACGGGTGCACAGACTTGCATGCAGACAGTACATTCATACACATACAGAAATAAATAAAATTAATAAAAAATAAAATTAAAAAAACAAAAAACAAAAAACAAAGGACTCAGTCTGATATTGAAGTCTCCTACTATGAGTGTGCTGGGGTTAACCTGTGCCTTGATGTCCTGTAGACTTGTATTTACAAAGGTTGGTGCACCAGAGTTTGGTGCATATATATTCATGATTGTGAGGTCTTCATGGCTAATTTTGCCTTTGATAAGGATGTAATGGCCTTCTTTGTCTCTTCTAATAGCTTCTACTATGAAGTCTATTTTGTCTGATTTTAAATTAGCAACTCCTGCTTTCTTTTTGGTAGCATTTGCTTGAAATATTTTTCCCATCCTTTCACTTTAACTTGGTACCTATCCTTGACGGTGAGATGGGTTTCTTGTAGACAGCGTATGGATGGATTCTGTTTTCTAATCCATTCTCCCAGTCAAAATACACACTCAATTTTTGTGTATACTCCTTACCGCAATTCTACCTCCCTCCATGATCCCTCTTTGTCCTCCTTGTAAAATCATGGAATGACTTTAAATGATCTGTCACCCAGTCAGCTTCAGGTTTTCCCCAGTAGTCAGTAGACCTAGATGAGCTTCACAAGGACAAAGTTAGTTAGTTTATCATTCAAAACATTGAAAGATTCTAGTCACACATCTTAGTCAAAGTTTTTCAAATTGTCATGTAAGATCCATACTATGACCTCCTTGTAGAAAATACCTGGGTAGAGCATCCCTTTCTCTTATGGTCCATCATGAGTTTAAGTGGCAATGCTCTGCCTATTCCCCTAATTAATGTTTTGAACTATCACCATAGCATTAAGTGATTCTTTGGAATCCACAATGGTCAGATATTTGTATATTTACTATACTCCTTTGAAGAGTTTCCTCTGACACAACTTTCTGGGCTATAGCAGCCAGAAGTTAAACAGAGGGAAATGTTCCTCTATTTTCAGCTAGGTACAGATGGCAGAAACAGAGAGGTTCAAGCATTCCAAATGAAATAGTCATGACCAAGCCCACCAACACCTTGCATTGGTTGTAATTATTGCATTTTCATATAATCTCCAGCAGTGGAAGTTATTTTACTGAATGTCTGATGTGGAAAAACTTAGTTAAGATGGGTTGGATTCTAAGCCAGTAGTACCTCCCTGGCCACACCCATGGGGTGGAGTGTCATGAGGAAAAGATTTAGCATTCCTGAGGATTGAGCCATGATGGATATTTAAGCAAACATGTTGGAATAAAATCTCTCTCTGCATTTGAACCTCCACCTCCACACACGTGGTGTGCTTTCCTGCACATATTTTTCACATGGGTCATCCCAGGATTAAGTGGGCCCCACCACAAATCTTGGTGGCAACCCCACAAATGGCGACACCAACGTGGGGTATGGAGACCAATTTGATAAACTAGAATCTTTGCAAGATGGGAAATAACACCTTCAAGAAAGCTATGTTTCAGGAGAAATTCTTTTGTGATGTATGGCATGTGTTTGTTGACTGTGTGCTGTGACTTGCTGTGGCCTGTGTGTTTCAAGTTGTGGCATGGAGAAAGTTTAGCATCTCCAAGTCAGTGAAGGCATGGACTAAGGATGAATGCAGAGGGAATTCTCCTATTGACTCTGCTGGTGAGCCTGTGGATGGCATTGATGGAGATTTGGCCTGTGTGCCAGAGACCCTTTCTCTGCTAGGCTTTGGGAAGCTTCCATTCTCTTGTGGGTTTTCACCCACTCAGCAGGACATGATTATGCAGCCAGTGGGTGCTGTTTTGGCTTCTCTGGATTGGGGGCATCTGTTGCTTGCCCAGCCTTCCCAGGTGGCAGGTATTCAGAGAAATCGTGAGAGGAGCCCTTCCTCTCCAGTCCACTTGCCTTCTAGAGGTTTTGAAATGTGCTTGGAACCTGCCCTGCAGCCTGGGGTCCAGGTTTCCGCCTTCTGGCCACTGTTCAGGTGGTGAACACAGAGGCTGGAAGGACAGGCATGCCCAAGGAGCAAGCTATTTGCAGCAAGCATTCTATAGAGGTGTTCATTTGCACCTTTGCACAGAGAGGCTTGGGCTGTAGAGGCAACCACCCAGGAATTAATCTACCAACATTGGCTTGCATGGAAACTTTGAAAAGCCAGCCACAGTCTAAATGTGTTTTTAAAAAGTGTCTTCAAAATTTTATCTGTAGATAGTGTAAAATAGTGCTTAATTCTGCTGAACTTTCCTTTTGTCTGCTCAACTTCCCCCAAGATCTCATCTAGAGGCCAGTCTTCTATGATGCGAATTGAGCTGGTAAATTCTAGGCTTTGTGGTGGGCCACGCCTTTAATCCAAATGGAAGTCTGTGAGTTCTGGGCCAGCCTAGTCTACAGAGTGACCTCCTGGCTGGCTCTGACTGTAAGAAAGCCCTGCCTTGAAAAGACCAAAGGCAGAATATGAAGATGTTACATTTTTCAGTTTGTAGCTGTTTGTAGATACTCTGGTTAATCTAGTCCAATGTTTGTTCTGTGCCCCTCTCCTGCTCTGGAAACAGTGGATGGCTGGATGGCTGGTGGGGGAAGGGCTGGCTTTAGAGTATTCTGTGTTTCACTTGGAAAGCATAAAGTCTCAGGCAAGAGCCAGGGGCAGTGTTTCTTCTTTCATTGTGTTTTAAAGATGCAGCTTTGATTCCAATACTCGAGAGACAGACTGTGGACCTCCACCTTACCAAGTTGTATTACTTAAGTAATTTGAATCCATTTCAACATGCTTAACTTAAAGTGTAATATTTTTACTTAACCCCTGGGTACCCCAGATATCCTTTGAGTAAATATATGTGCAGAGTTAAAATTAATTGGTTGATTTAATTTTATCTTGCTCTTTTTAAAATGTGTTTCACCTTATAAATCTCTTCTCACAGAATTCTTGATCACACATGGTCTGAGCTCTGGCCTGGCACCATAAGCCTGCCTGTTGTGCATGCATACTAGCTTGAAGATCAGCATATGGTATCTAAATCATGCCCACTAAATTTTGATTTTAGGTAACTCCTTTTGATTTCAGCATTTTGGAAACAAGATAGCTGGATTTCTAGGAAAATTTACAGGCCTTGAAGTTCTAACAAAACAAAATTTCTCTGATAAATTGTCTTTTGTAAAGGACCATTGGTAAAAGTCTCTAACAACATAAATTGATATTTTGGCTCAATTTAAATGAGAAATTTTTTGAATAAAACTGTTTTGTGTTTCTTTAAGTCCATCTTCAAGTTGTGTGTATGTGTGAGTGAAGGAGAGTTTTAATTCATTATAATCCTACAGGCTTAAATCTAATTAGAAATTAACAATAAACAAAAATAGATTCAATTCATAGAAAATATTTGTTTTATACCCCTTAGTGTTAGCAATTTTAGTTGGGTTTATAGTATGCATATTATTCAGTTTAATGATAGATTATTGTTAATTATTAGTAGTAATTATTATTGATAGTTATCGTTATTGAATATAATTATTAATAACAATTGATAGAAATTCAGTCTAATGGTAAATTGTTCATTGTTACCTGCTATTACTGACAATTATTCATAATAATTATTAATGATTGTTGTGACTAATTATGGTTAATACTAATTATTGATAATTAGTAATAATTAATAATGGTTGTAATTGTTGTGATTATGGATAATTATTATTCTTCCAAAGTCCTTAGTAATAAGACATGATGGATTGGTCCAAAACTACAAACAACTTTGGCCTGTCTACTTTTGAGAATCCTCAATCTTTAGATTTGTAAATAGCAGAGGGACAGCTTAGGGGTAATTAACCAGAAGGGACAAGATAGGAAAAGAATAATAAACTTTAGAGATATTTCATTAAAGGCAAATGGTTGGAAACGGGCCTAAGAGGTGGCATATGGATCTCAGCTGTTTCATGCATTTCTAAGACATTTATTCTAATTATGTAAAAATAACCCTACAGCAAATTATAAAAATTTTATGTTTCTCATTGAACATCAAACAATAATGTGGCTTTCTTCTCTTACAGGTCAACCTAAGAAATCTTTCTTATGTATGTATGTGTGTATGTATGCATGTATGTATGCGTGCGCACACGTGTGTATGGATGTGTGTACTTGTGTTCTAAGTATATTTTAATGTTAAGAGCCTACCAGTAAAAACATTGCCTCTGAGTTGGAATGTGGACCTTCCTTCTCAAGACGCAAATTTATATTAAACAACCAAAACATAATTCAATTTCAACAAAGGTTATGGATTATTTATTAAAAATTTTAAAATAATGGATCTACACTGCCACCTACTGGTTACACTCTTTCAGCATCTAAAACAAAGATGCAACCAGGTTTTCATTGTATTAAAGTGTTAATAAATTTTTGGCTATTTGGGAATAAAAAATAAAAGGTATAAAAATTTTAAAAATAAAAAAATTGAATTCTGATTAACATCATTGCAGAATTCGTGGCTGCCATTTTTTTTTTGCGGTTCTTAGCCTCAGCCTTTAACGGCTGCGCTATCCCCACAGCCCCGTGGCTGCCATTTTTAAATTTTTTGTGTGCATACAGGCCAAGCCTGCATTTTGTTCAGATGTCCAGTGGGTAGCTGGTGTTGAGGCCTGCATTTCATTTGGGTGACCAGTTGGTTTGGAAAAAGGCTCCCTTTGTGGACCACCAACCTGAGAAGCTGTTGTGAAATTCCTGTCCTGGACTTGGGCAGGTGGAAAGTTACAGCCAAGAGTGGGAAACGTGTCTCTTTTTCCCAAGCTAAGGACCCAAGTGGGAAGTTACCTCTCTGGTCAGGTCACAGAAGTGACCAACTGACCTCTACGCAATGAGGCCAGTTCCCCACAATGTCCACAAAGTGGGCACTGTGTGTCCCTCTCCCCTTAGCAGGACTGCGTTGCACCTGTTCATGACAAAGGAAGCTTCCTAGATGCTCCCACCAAAACAAAATAAAAAAAAACAACAAAAAAAAATCAAGATGGTTATGATGGTAACAACTTCTTATGGGGCATATCTAGCCAGTCTTTAATTTACTGATGGGCATAAGAACTGTAAAAGAAAATTTTATTAAGAGCTAGATATTGAAAAATCTTTAAAGCAGGTTTTCATGATAGGCCTGGAGAAAGCCAAGAGCTTGGAGGAAGATAGTTATTAAAATCCACTTTGTAAGGTTTGCAGTTTAAAATGGTAATACATTTGAACTAATTGCAAATATAAAATGTTAATTGTTTTATTTGTAATCTGTATTGAATTTCCAGCAATAACTTCTGGGTTAAGGTACACAAATGGTCTCTATATTTTTCTGTGTTATACAGTATCACCTTGTAACATTTTTCCTTTATTTGTAGGACAATTTAAAGAAATTAAATTTAAGTTCACTTCCCAAATAAGTAGCATACAGTCAATGAAAAAGTTTGGGTAAATTTGATAAAAACTTACACCTTGGTTCCTGTTTATGGGTATGTGTAATACAACTTAGGCATCTATAGGTCAAAACATAAAAATTTAAAAAACAAAAAAAGGGAGGTGGTATAATATTCCTTCTGTATTCCAAACCTTTTGATAAATTTTCAATTTTGAAGTCTTGAAGCTAACAATGGGAAGAGATTTGTATGTTCCCACAGGTAAAAACACCAACTTAAATGCCTGAAAACGTAGAACTTTTGGCTGTGCAGGATGGACTGCGAAATGCCAGCAGAGAGGCTGACCCATCTGAACATTAAAGAAAAAGTAACCTTAGACTGCCTGAGTCACATACACTAAGCATCTCTCTGAATTCTGTTTGGGATAACTGTTTTAATGTGGTCTAATGAAGTTTACCTTCCAGATGGTGAGAAACCTTCCTACCTCTCCCCTTTATAGGAAAAAGAAAAACATGATGGTAATGAAGTCATTCCCTAACTGTAAATTAGAGCCAACTGTTACAGTGGTACTTTCTTATAAAACAGGTATAACTACCTTCTTTAATTGATTAATAGACATAGGAATTGTGAAAGGATAATTTTCTATTTACAGCCAAATATAATAGTAAAGTCTTTATAAGCTGTATAATTAAGCAAAATATATTAACACAGGAGAGCTCTGATATCAGCAATGGATTATTCTGCCAAGGAGATGTTGGCTAGGGGATCCAAGCCTTCAAAATTATAAAGGCCTTTTGCCCATAAAAATGGAATATCTGCAAGGAGAAAGGTGGTAAGTCCCTGTTGTCGAAAACCTGGTGTAAGCATGAAAAAATGTTTTGAGACGTCGCTTGCTAATGTACAGTTGGCCTCTGAAATGCCAGAGAGCATTACCAAAGGCCACTAATGCAAGAAAGCAAAATATTGGTCTCCTTGAGTCAAGTAAGACTCCTCTGTCAGTATCAGCTACACAACTGCCTGGAGATACTATCCAACAGTGGCAGCCATGTGTTTATATATAGCCCAAATCTAATTGGCTATTAGCCCTCTCCTTGGAGGAATAATTCATGGCTGATGCCACAAGCTTACGTCCTCTAGTGGTTAGGAGATGTTATTAGCCACAGTAAGAACTTGTCATCTTTTATAGAAAAACCACAGTTTGTGGATTAGCATACCATCCAAACATCTGTGTCTATGCTCACAGCTTAGCTTGCCATAATAGTTAATACTGTTTAAATGCCTGTTTAAGTGCCTGTACATTTAGCTGCTTGTGCTTTGTTAGTAGGATTAAAAAGGTACCCTGGATAAGCTGTCAATCCATGAAGGGAAACAACCTGAACAGACAAGAGTCCAAAATGACACCTCCAGAGATAATAGACTGTTTTGTTTCTCGCCCACTTGTGCTCCTTTCCCAAAGCCTAGGGAACAAATTGTAGAAGAGGAGGCATGTTAGAATGTAAGGGCTGTGGAGAGATTGGGGTGAATTGTGAGACTACAGCAATATAGACTGGACTCTTATTTAATCAACATGCTTGTGCATACAAGCTTCTCCAATTGGACTATGGGAACCTTGGGTTGTTCAAAATATGGACATAGATACTTGCCAATTTGTTTTATGTGAATGTTACTTACATTCATTGCTTATGCTTGACAATCAGCTTACTTCATGGTTGGGATTTTTGGATATTAATTGGCCTTAGTGTGAAAATAAATTTTCAGGTCTGACCTGTCCTCCACTGCCTAGCATTCAAAACAGGCTTGAGCAGCCGGCTATTCAAAATTCAGGTTCCTTTGGGTTGTTAGCCTCACCCATGGGCTCCCCTGCCTCTCAGAAAAATAAAAAAATAAATAAAAATTAAAAGGGTGAGACGTGGAAAAACTTAGTTTTCCCCCCAGATGGGTTGGATTCTAAGACAATGGTACGTCCCTGGCCACACCCATAAGGTGGAGTGTAGTGACGAAAAGATTTAGCATTCCTGAAGATTGAGTCATGATGGATATTTAAGCAGACATGTTGGAATAAAATCTCTCTCTGCATTTGACCCTCAACCTCTGTACATGTGGTGTGCTTTCCTGCACGTATTTTCAACATGGGTCGTCCCAGGATTAAGTGGACCCCGCAACAAATCTCGACAGCGACCCCACAGTCGGACACTCTATGGCTATATATA
>VZQC01002500.1:276615-303907 GCA_009823505.1 Rhizomys pruinosus
AATTAGATATTTAGGAATTGACATACCATCCAAACCACGTGTGTCTATACCAACGTACACCTACGCATAACCAATTAGTACTGTTTAAATAACCCCTATATCTAATTGAATTGTGCAAATTAGTAGGAACAAAGGCTATATATTGGGATTACTGATCTTATTATATCCCTAAATATACTCCTTATTGCATGTGCTTCATTAATAGTAGAAATCGAAAGGTTAAGCCTGGACAAGCTCGGCAAGCCCATGAAAGAAAACGCCAGAACCTGACTAGAGACAAGATATCAGCTCCAGAGAAATAGAGTGTTTTTGCTTCTCATCACCTGTGACCCTTTTCTAAGCCTAGGGAACGATCTGCGGAAGAGGGGGTGTGGTAGAATGTAAGGGCTTCGATTGGGGTTAATGGTGAAACTACAACAATATAGACTGGACACTCATTTGATCAACTTGATTGAACATACAAGCCCCCTCCTTTCAGGATGGTGGGACCCATGAGCTGTGTGGGTTTGGGCACAACTGCTTGCAAATTGGTTTTACATGAAGGATGCTTGTACTCACAAATTATCACCTATTGTTAAAAAAAATGAAAACAAAACAAAACAAAAAAGCAGAGAAAGATGCAGAAAAGTTATGGCAAAATGCATGATCTGCGATGGGTAGGGGTGGGGTGGGGGGGAAGGGAAGGGGATATATGCCTGAACTGAATTGGAAAATGATGTATGAAATACACAAAGCATCAATAAAAATAAATTTAAAAAATTAAATAAAATTTAAAAAAAAAAGCAATTGGTGTCACCACCTGTGCAAAATGGTCAAAGTCCTTTTGAAATAGGCTTGGCAGTGTGTATTATTAAAAGAACTTCAACCCGTTTCTCAAAGGTGGTACTCTTATGGTTATTTTTAATTTCTTGGCCTTCAGATCTGTGAGAAAATCAACTTCTTTGTTTATTATTTGCTAGTTTCAAGTTTTACTATAGGCCTTCAAATGAACTAAGAAACGTTATATCCTTCTGAAGTATCATGGAACCTTTAATGGTTTGTTTTATGTTCCAATGCTGACTTTAATTTCCTATTAACACTATTCACTGAAAACAGTGAAGGTTTTGGCAATAATGCTTGGGTTGAACGGTGTGGGAGAAAATCCAAGAGATTTTTCTTATCCCTACCTCCCTTTGTGGATGACTTAGCTTCTTATACCCTGTAAAACAATCTCACCCACTATTAATGAGTATCATGGACAGTTTATGCTTCTCATAACTACGAATCACTTATGAAAAATAAGTTCAAGTGTCTTCCCTCAACTGGAGAGGGTGTAAGTCTGCAATTCTCTATTTGAACCACTAGATGGCAAATTTGCAACAGTAAGCCAAAATGTGGCAGGGTTCCCAGAACTCCCTGAAGAAATATTAATATGTCTGGATTAAGGCACCAACTAATGAAATATAGATGTTTTTAAGAAAAAGTGCAAAGACTACATCAGGGATTTAAACTGAATATGAACCAATGCAAACATGAGGAATAGATATCCGTGGCAATTTGCTGACACAGTTTTAAGATTAAACACTCAGATACTTCCATTGCTTTACAGGAACCAGCCTCAACTTTAAAGAATGTAATTCCTGGCTCAAAAAAAAAATTCCTGACCCTTTTGGTTATGTTTCCAACTTCATGTTTTGAAATACTCTGGAGAGTTGAAATAATCTAACCATGGCAGACATCCCTAAATAGCTAGATTTGTTTTAATGTTTACACATATCTAAGAATGCTAACTTGGCTATACATCTTCAATGCATTTGGCCCAGAAGTCCTACATCTGAAAAAGAGAAAATATCCTGAATGAACTGTACCAAATACAGAACAAATAGTATGAGCTTGACTTTAAACTATTATATCTGAGAATAAGAAACAACCCAAAGCCCAATAATAATACAATAAAAATTAAAAACAGCCTGATTCTTCTTGAAGAAATATCATGCTTATGTTTAAAATAATAGGCACAAACTTACTGTATTTCACAAAGGCTTAGTAAACAGGATTCAAATTGGTATGTTTAAATGCATTTTTTTGGAAGAAAGACTAAAAAATACATTCTTTCACTATGGATTAACTTTGAGCCTTCCAATCATTTCCCCTTCTTTCAAATTTCGTTATTTCACAAATGATCTATCATTTTTCTTAATGGCTTATTCTTCGTATGTGTTGTTTTATAGTCTGAAAAAGAAAGCAAATATTTTTAAAAGAGAAAATATCTGTTATTAGACAATATTACTTAGCAAATAGAGGATAGAATCAAAATCTCATAGGAAGCGTAAATTTTATGTGATCGATATTGAAGACTGATAATTAGAAAATAAGAATAAATAAGTAATGCCATATGTATGTATTTTATTTGCATCTCTTCATGTAAGGCAAACTTCTTTTCTATAAAAGATAGATGTGAGCTGATATCTACATAAATAGGAGTTGTGCTAGAAGATTAGAAAAACATTACTATTCTGGATTATTTTTTAAACATAATTTATCAATGATAGGTAAATATTTATATTATTTAATATATTGTATTATACCTTCTTATTAAATATTTATTATCTTTATTTTATGTATATGAGTATATTGCCTGCATGTATATACATACATCAGTGTCATGCAGTACCCACAAGAATTAGAAGAGGATGTAGGTTCCCCTGGAACTGGAGTTATGGATGGTTGTTAGCAAAAATGTGGGTGCTGGGAATCGAACTAGGGTCCTGTGTAAGAGCAGCCAGTGCTCTTAACTCTTCAGCCATCCCTCCAACCCCCATTTTACCTTCTTTTCTCTCTGCCTACTTGAATTAATTCACTCAAAATTAATATTCAAATACCTATTGTTACTAAGATATTGTACTAAGTACTGGAAATACAGTACTGAATGAAACAGAATTTGAGAGAACAAAATTTTAAATAACAATCTAAAAATAGTTTGAGAGAAAAAGCGAAATTTTTAATTATGTATATATTAAAATTTACATTTATCATGTCCCAAAGAAGAAAAAAGATATATTATGGACTTTCAGAATTTTAAGGAACCACTCAACATAATTTCCTTTTCATTGATAATAGATAAAATTTAGGAAAATTGAAGTAGTTATTCCATGTATCCAAGCAAGTAAAAACAATTTGTTCTTATGATTATTTGAGTGGGCATTTCCCTTGATTTTTTAATGAATTTCTTTAAGGTTTATTGAATAATGTACTATTTCCTCAAATAAAAGTGTCTCAAAAGAACTGATTTAATAAATTATATTCCTCCAATCTATTATATGAGATTTTTAATTTCAAAAGAATGAAACTAATTTATTTTCCTAAAGCATTGAGTGATAAAACCTGATGTTACCCAAATTGATCTTACTTCAAAACCTGAGCTGTGTTATAAGGATATTTGTGTCCTTTAATGTATACTATCCAGTATATTCATAAGTTTCGATTGAAAATATCAGGCATTATATTATGTGGTGCACACTTACAGCCGATGGCTAATATTGCATAACATATAGCTTAAGTATCTTCCTAAAGTTCAAAACTGTGAACTATCAGAAACATTTGTCCTCAAACGGTTCAGAAAAGCATTTGAAAACATAATACATAAATTAAAGTCATCTTAATAAATCCACTTGAACTTTCCTCCTCTAATGTAAATCACTTAAAACTCAAGTAGACTAATATTACAAAATAGTTTGCTGCACATTGCCATACAAATTCATATTATATATGTATTTTCTTGATTCGAGGAACAGAAAGAAAGAACGATCACAAACAAGGAGCTCATCACACAACATAAAACACAAATAGAAAAAAAAAAAAAAAAAAAAAAAACCCTAAGTAGACAAGCAAGGGCCTAGATATGACATAGCAGTTTGGAGCACTGGGTGCCCTTATATACAACTTGGGTTCAGTTGCCAGCACCCACATGGCTGCTAATAACCATCCTTGAGTTCCAGGGGATCTGATGCTCTTTTCTGGCCTCCACAGGCATTGCATGTTATGGTCATACATACAGATGCAATCAAAGCACATAAATTTTAAAAAATTACTCAAAAATTTTTTAAAGATGTGTTAAGTAGTTTTCGACATGCAAAAAATACTTGATAAATTTCACTTAGAGCAAGTGAAATGTAAATGAAATGACTACTGAATATAATTACCTTTCAGTTTGGCAAAATTCAAAAGCTGGACAGCAAGCTTGTTGGAAGTTTGGAGAAATATTTATTTTCATACGTTGTAAAAGGAATTCAAAATGATACAAAATGTATGGTAGGGAAGTCAGCAATATCTAGCAAAATTTTTATATACATTTATACTTTAAATTAATATTTTATTCCAAGAATTTCTTGACTAATTGGGAGAAAAGTTTTATGTGTAACTTAAGATAATATTGTTTATAATCATAGCATACAGGAAACAACCTAAATGCTAATCCTTTGGAAAATTACTCAAGTAAAATATGATTCAAGTAAGGTGTGATATATAATAAAAATGTGAATTCATTTTGAAAAATTTCCAGAATATCTATTAAAGTCAACTATGTATAGAGAACAGTATAAGAGAAATCAGATATTGTCCTCTGCCAACCTTGGATCCAGGTGAACTATATATTTCCTCTTCCTTAAATCTCTGAATAACCTTCTAACTCAGACTAGCTAAACAGTCTAGCATAAATTGCTAAACACCCCCTGAGGGGAACCTCCCTACACCCCCACATCCCTAGCAGCCTGCAGCATATGTAAATTCCATTGTCTCTGCCCCAGATCTAGACTATCTTATTAACGGATTAAGTGAATTCCCTAGCTCTTTATCTATCTGACACAGAACATCCAGCCTACTAACCTGATAACCTACCTACCACCCTGTCCCATTATACACTCAAACCAGTCTACTACATTGCAATAACCTGAAATAAGCACCAATTTAGCTTCTAATCCTGAGTAAAAAAAGCAACCAAGCTACTCAAACACTATAAACAGAACCAAAATTAAATTAATCAAAAGCAGAGTAGAAGTACTTACTGGACACATAAACAACAAAAAACAACCATATGCACAAATGGCAGTGCAAAAACACAAACAATACAAAAAAAATCAAAACCAACTAATCCTACATAAACGCAATATGAAGAGAAACATCCTGAAGAACACAAACACAGAGAATCTTAAAGAACAGTCATAAACATGATCAAATAACAAAAGGATCTCAAAGAAGAAAGGCATAAACTTGTAATGGAAGCCCAAGAATATACAAACAATCTCCCTAATTAAATATCGAAAATAATCAATCATGACTTGGAAACTGAATTCACAAGACAGATAGAAATAGTGAAGAAAACCCAACTGGTAATTAACATGGGATTAAAAAATTCAATGAGCCATATGGGAAAAAACAACACAGAAAACCTCATAAACAAAAAAAAAAAAAAAAGAGAGAGAAAGAAACAGAAAACAGAATATCAACACTGAATGACGAAGTGAAGGATTTGGACTCCTCAAGTAAAGACTATGTAAAATTCAAAAACTACAGGAATACAATACTCAGCAAATGTGGGATAACATGAAAAAATTTATGAATTATAGGCATACAGGAAGGAGAAAAATCTCAGGCCAGAGATTCAACAGGAGTATAGAAGAAAACTTACTTAAGTTAAGGAAAGACTTACCTTTAGAGATTCATGAAGCACACAGAACACCAAATAGACATCACCAGAACAGAAACTCCCTTCAGCATATCATAACAACATTAAATTTACAGAACAAAGAGAGGGTACTGAAAGCTTCAAGGGAAAAACAAGTTACATATAAAGTCAATCCATCATAATTATAGCTGACTTTTCAAGGAAAAGTATGAAAGCCCAAAAAGCCTAGACCAAATTATTCCTAGTTGTAAACTACCATGGATGTGAACCTCAAGTACTTTACCCAGTAAAAACTCTCTATCATGGAAAAAGGCAGACTCTATAATTACCATATTTTGTGGAGAGTATGTATCCATATTTTAGAGTAATACAAAATTAATGGAGGAAAATGTGAATTCCTAAACATAAAAAATATCCTGAGAGAAAGATGCAGGACAGGTATGGCAGAAGGCATGATATGGGATGAGGTGGGGTGGGATGGGGGGAAGGGAAAGGGGAATATGCCTGAACTTAATTGAAAAATTGTGTATGAAATACACAAAATATCAATAAAAATAAATTTTAAAAGGCAAAAAAAGAATGCTGTGAATAAAAAGATGAGTCCTTCATACCATCCAAAAAAATTTCCATGACATGAACAGGCTGAAAGAATTACTCTCTACAAAACTAGCAAGACAGAGAATATTCAAAGCAATAAAAAAGATCAAAGAAGGGAATGACTATACCCAAGAGGCTACAATCATAAGACAAAGACAAGTATCATAACAGAAACACAAAACAGAGGCACAAAAATACTCATCTTCAAATAATAGCACTAAATATCAATGGCCTCAACTCCCTTCTCAGTAGTGGAATGAATCAACAAAGAAACCTATCCTTTTGTTGTCTTCAAGAAACTCATCTCACTTACTTTTTTTAAATTTATTTATTTATATATTTTTTAATCAAATCTAGACCCGGTGTCCCCCATCCCCCCACCCACCAGAGCTCATGCATTCTGCCAAACATGCTTTTCATCTCTTTCTCAGTCTTTCTCAAATTTCTCCATGAGGAAGTTGACTTTTTTGAGCAGAAAGTTCAATGTTTTCAGTCAGTTCTTTGATGCAGTCTCTTCTTCTTGTTGTTGTTGTTCTTTGTTCTTGTTCTTGTTGTTGTTTCCAATAGCATCACTCCCAACTGTTGGATAAAAGCTCAAGGGCCGTGCACAAGATATACTTAAAACTACGGTAATTGGCACTAGCATCCACAGATGAGGGATACCATTCGTCTTTGTATTTCTGGGACTGTGTTTACTCTCACTCATCATGATATCCTCTAGCCTCCAAGCCCATTTCCTTTCCTAATGTTCTCCATGAATGGTCCCCATCGAGATATCTTTATCTGCGCGCAGGATAGAACTCTATTGTGTATAGATGTACTACAATTTTCTCTATATCCACTCAATCAGTTGAGGGCATTTTGGGTTGGTTTCCAACTCACTTGACTATTGTGAAGAGAGCATGAATAACATGACTCCGTCATCTGCACGTATCTCTGTGGTGGATTTGAGTCTTGAGGTCATGCATAGAGTGGTATGGCTGGGTCGGGTGGCAAGTTCACTATACCAAGTTCTTCCAAGGGGTCTCCACACTGCTTTCCATGTTAGCACTGCACGAGTTTACATTCCCACCAGCAGTGGATGAGTGTTCCCCTTTCCCCACAACCTCTCCAGCACTTGGTATCATTTGTTTTCTTGATCCTAGCCAGTCTTATTGGAGTAAGATGATATCTTAAAGTGGTTTTGATTTGCATTTCCTTAATGATTAGTGATGTTGAACACTTCTTAAGGTGTTTCTCAGCCATCTCTAATTCCTCACTTGTGAAGTCTCTGTTCAGCTCTCTGTTCAGCTCTTTGCTCCATCTATTGAGTGGGTCATTTGTTTTCTTTCTTCATCTCACTTTCAAGTACAGACACTACATTAGAATGAAAGGATCAGAAAAAAATGTTTCAAGCAAATGGATCTAAGAAGAAAGAAGATGTTACAATTCTAATACCTGACAAAATAGACTTCAAATTAAAACTAATCAGAAGAGATAAAAAGGGTTACTTCACTTTAATCAAAGGAAAAGTGATCAAGAAGATGTTATAATCATGAGCATATATGCAACAAACTCTGGAGAACCCAAATTCATAAAGATAGCACTCCAGTACAATAAAACAGATTAACCCCAACACAGTAATAGTAGATGGCTTTAATACCCCACTATCTTAATAGTCATGTCAACTGCACAAAGAATAAACAAAGAGACATCTGAATTCAATTACCTCTTATATAAAATGGACCTAGGAGACAGATACAGAATATCCCATCCAAGGACCAAAGAATATACTTTTTATTCAGCAAGCCTGTGCAATTTTTCCTAAAACCTCCACATCCTGGGACACAACACAAACCTCACCAAGTACAAAAATTGAAATAATTGCATGCATTCTATCAGACCACAGTGCATTAAAGCATATAAGTGATAATAAAGCAATAAAGCAATTGAAGCTCTAATAACTGCACAAACTGATAGAGATTAAACAACTCACTCATCTATGATTAATGGGTCAAAGAAGAAATGAAGAAAGAAATAAAAGTATTCCTGGAACTGAATGAAAATATGAATAAAATACAACAAAACCTCTAGGACACCATAAAGGCAATCATAAGATTGCCTAATCATAAGATTAGCTCTTAGTGCCAACATTGAAAAATCAGAAAGTGCACATGTAAATGACTTAACACTACAACTGAAGACTCTGGAAAGGAAAATTCAAATCCAATCCTATAGATGAGAAGAAATAAGAAAAATCAGAACAGAAATCAATGAAATAGAAACAAAGAAAATGACACCCAAAACTGATGAATCTAAGAGTTGTTTTTTAAAAGCTAAAGAAGATAGACAGACCCTTAGCCCACTTGGCTAAAACAAAGAACATATCTAAGTCAATAAAATCAGAGATGAAGGGGGAAATATCACAACAGACACACACACACACCAGAAAATCATACAGGAATACTTCAAAAACCTATACTGTACTAAATTTGAAAACCTAAAAGAAATGGATGATTTTCTAAACACATGGACATCACAAAAGATAAACCAATAAGAGATCAACAGTTTAAACACAATCATAAAAAATGAAGAAATTGAAGCAGTAATACAAACCTCTGGACTAAGAACAGCTCAGGGCCAACATATTCACCTTAGAATTCTACCAGATATTCAAAGAATAACTACAAGGACCCGTCCAGTGGGTCAGTCAACGGGGGTCTGGAAGAGAAGGAGTAAGGGGAAGGGACAAGAGACACAAGGAATGGAGCCAAGACAGGTTCTGATCAAGTCTCATTTATTGTAGAAACACAAGCAGAATATATAGGGCAGGGAAGGAGGAAACATTTCAGACTGCTAAGCTGCAATGTTTACACAGTGGAAAGAATGTGCAGATACAGATCTTATCTCGGGGCAAACGTTTGCAACACATCCTGTTGTCCAGTTGAGCTACAAATGGGCTCAAACTTCCTCGTGACTGACCCAATGACCCTAGAAACTGCTTAGTGGAAAAACACTGCCAGATGGCTAAGCTTGCCTGAGAGCCCCACACTACAACCAATACTGCTTAAATTATTCAAAAGGAAAGATATAGAGGGAGAATTCCCAATCTCCTTCTATGAATCCAGTATCACTCTAATAGCAAAACCCGGTAACGCTATATCGAAAAAGAAAATTATAGACCCATATCCTTAATGAATATAAATGCAAAAATATTAAATAAAATATTTGCAAATTGTATACAGACACACATTAAATGATCATCCACCACAATCATGTAGGCTTTATTCCAGAGATGCAGATGTCTCTGTCTCTCTCTGTCTCTCTCTGTCTCCTTCTCTCTCTCTCTCTCTCTCTCTCTCTCTATCTCTGTNAGTATATATATATATATATATATAATAAAACATAAGTGGACTTAAAGACAAAACGACATCATGAACTCAATAACTGCAAAAGAAGGTATTTGACAAAACTCAACATACATTAATGTTAAAAGTCCTAGAAGAAACTGGAGAGAACAAACTACAACAAAGTTAAAGCTAGCTATAAAATAACACCTTAGTCAACATCATCTTAACGGAGACTAACCGGAAACCTTCTAATTAAAATCATGAATGAAACAAGGATGTCCACGATCTCTTCTCCTTTTCAATACACTACTTGAGACCCTTGCAAAAGCAATATGACAAGAAAAGGGAAATAAAGGAGTACTAATTGGATAAAAAGAGCTCAAATTATGTCTATTCACAGACGACATGATATTATGGATAAGAGAACCAAAATTTCCACTAGAGAACTCTTAGAAATGATTAATACTTGCCATAAAATGGCAGGTTAAAAAAACTTACAAAAATCATTAACTATTTTATATACCAATAACAAACAAGCAGAAAAAAGCATTCAAGAAACCCTCCCATTCACAATCACCTCCAAAAAACCCCAAAATATTTAGGAATAACCTAAAGAGCATATTAAAGATCTCTACAATGAAAATTTCAAATCTTTAAAGAAATAGAGGAAGGCACTATGAAATAGAAAGACATATCATGCTTGTGGATTGGTAGACTCAATATTTTGAAAATGGCCATCTTACCAAAATCAATCTTTAGACTCAATGCAATGCCAATAAAAATACCCACAACATTCTTCACAGAGCTATAAAAATCATCTTAAAATTATAATCATAAAATACCCTGGATAGTCAAAGAAATGTTGGGCAAAAAGAGCAACAATTGAGGGACCACCAAACTAGATCTCAGATTACATTACAGAGCTATAATCACAAAAAAATCCATCGTATTGATACAAAAGTAGACACGGAGATCAATGGAGTACAATAGAAGGCCCAAACATGAGTGAACATAATTTCAGCCACTTTATATTTGAGAAACATGGCAAGAACACACAGTGGAAAAAAGATAGCATCTTCAACAAATGGTGCTAATAAAACTGGATCTCCAGCTACACAAAAGTCAAAACCAAATGTCTCAAATACCTCAATATAAAACCTGTAACCTTAAAACTCCTAGAAGAAAACGAAAGCTGTACTCTAGGAAAGGACTTCAAATGCTCAGGCATTAAGGTCCACAATCAGTAAGTGGGACCTCATTAAACTGCAAAGTTTCTGTACAGGAAAAGAAACAGCCAAGGAGGGGAAGAGGAAAATCACTGAATGGGAGAAAATCTTTACCAATTACATATCCAACAGAGGACCAGCATCAAGAATAGAAAAAATACTAAATTACCCAATAAAATGATTGGCTATATACCTGAACAGAGAATAATCAAATGAAAAACCAAAAATGGCTAAGAGATGCCTTGAAAAACTGCTCAAAATATTTATAATTAGCAAAGTGCAGATAAAAACACTTTACGATTCCATATTACAGCAGTTAGATTTATTAAGATCAAGAGAACAAAGGAGAACAGATTCTGGTGAGGATGTGGAGAAAGGGAAACACTGATTCACTGCTGATAGGAATGCAAACTCATGCACTCATTATGGAAAGCAGTGTGAAGAACTCTCAAAAAACTAAAAATGAATCGACCTTATGGTCCAGTTATACCACTCCTTGGCATATAGTCAAAGGACTCATCTTACTGTAAAGATACCTGTACATCCATGTTTGTTGCTGCTCTCTTAACAATAGCTAAAAAATGGAAATAATATGATGCCCCACAACTGAAGAATGGGTAATTAAATTGTTATACATGTACACAATGGAGTTCTATTCTGCAGTGACAGAAGATGAAATTATGAAATTTGCATGTAAATTGATAGAAGTAGAAAAAATTATACTAAATGAATTAACACAAACACAGAAAGGCAAGTGAAGTATGTTCTCCCTCATTTGAGGATTTTACCTCTAGTACATTATATATGTGAGTATACTGATGCAAAAACAGGAGCTGGAAAATTGAAAAGTATACAGGGAAATAAATGAACAGAAGGGACCTGAAAAAGGGGAATAATAGAGAACAGGTTTTACTAGGGGGGGAGATGGGGAAATTGGGAGTTTGGCTGAGAGGAGAGGAGGAAGGCACGTGCAAATGGCCATAGTGTAGGGCCAGGGAAGTAAGGGGGATGGTGGGAGATTGGTGTAATTGGTAGAGGGTGGAGAAATGTAGGTTTTCAGAATAGGAAGGGAGGAAGGCCAGATGGCAAGAAATGGGATAGAGATGAATGAATGTTGGAGGAAATATGATGCCTCCGTAACCCCATAAGAAATGCACATACAGTGTTTTATTTTGTTTTATTAATTTTATTTATTTCTGTATGTGTATGAATGTACTGCCTGCATGCAAGTTTGTGCACCCGTGTCATGCAATGCCGTGGAGGTCAGAAGAGGGTCACGGATTCCCCTGGAGCTGGAGTTCTCCTGGAATTGGAGTTTCAGATGGTTCTTGGCCGCCATGTGGGTGCTGGGGATCGAACCCGGGTCCTCTGTAAGAGCAGTCAGTGCTCTTAACCGCCAGGCCATCTCTCCAGCCCCAAACATACAGTGTTTTAAAATCAGCATACACACACACACACACACACACACACACACACACACACACAGCTGGAGCTTCTTTGGAAGGGAACATAGAGCTAGACAGAAGAGACTTCCCTTTGAATGGTAGCTAAGTGTGGCCTAGGGGGTCTCCCAAAATATCTCAGGCTAGCCCAAGCCCTTGGTTATTTCAAAGAATTAATACATAATACCCTACATTTTTTGAAAGACTTTATTAACATCACTTTCTTTAAGAAGTAACATGATTGGGGCTGGAGAGATAGCCTAGTGGTTAAGAGCACCGACTGCTCTTGCAGAGGACCCGGGTTAGATCCCCAGCACCCACATGGCGGCTGAGAACTGTCTGTACCTCCAATTCCAGGAGAACTCCAGCTCCAGGGTAATCTGACACCCTCTTCTGACCTCCATGGCATTGCACGACATGGGTGCTCAAACCTACATGCAGACAGTACATTCATACACATACAAAAATAAAAAAAAAATTAAAAAGAAGTAACATGATTGCATTGAAAGACTTTGTATAAGATGTAGAATTTTGAAAGCATGAATGGCAAACTCACATTGTAGTGACATTGAATAATTTCACATTATTGTTAAAGCATGATAGTATAGTTTTGCCAGTAGTCAATGTTCAGGAATTATGGCAGACACAGAACTTCAAATTTATGTTCTAATATATAATTACATATTTTTCGGTTGAGGAGTATAATAGTTAAGTTTGCTTATTATACTTCTTTCTATTTTTGGTGTTGTTGTTTTTCCCTTTAATTTTATATTACTCCAAAATATGCATATATGCACTCCACATATATACCAAACTGATAGAGTCTGAAAATAAGATATAGGTTTATTCCAAAATGTATTTGGGATTCGCGTTTTAATAGTAATTTTGTATGCGGGCAAAAAGATATATAACTTTACATTCCCAGGTTACATAGCAAGTTGATGTGTGTTTTAATGTACTTTTGTTTAAGACCCTATTTTAGAAGATAGGACTTGTAGCAACTGAACAGGAGCTGGCCTGGAAGCCTTCCAAAGAAGTTTAGCTCTTATAAACCCAGATGAAATATGCAAACTGCTAAGGAAGAAGATCAATCAATGGTCCAACCCAGCCCTAAATGTTACTGACCATAACAATGGGCACAGCAAGCTACCAATATTGTTGCGGTGTTGGCACTGCTGCCTAGGGGTAATCAACAGCTATTTAATTGAACTTAAAGCCCACTCTGTGGGAGTGAAGCGATAGGTGGCACTATAAACACAGTCAAATACACATGGCTGGAGATGTCATAAATCTTAGAGAAAACCTTAGTTCTATATCTCCGACAATTGATATTTCTTACCATAAGCTAAACATAGATTCTTATATTTACAGACAAGCATACCATGCACCATTCATCAAGGAAGCTTCTTATTGCAACAGATGGAAGTTTCTGCAGAGTTCCACAACTGATCAGCCACAGAGAATATATGACTGAAAGATGCCTAGTTCTGGGCAACACATCTACAGTTGGATGTCCTTACCTAACACTCATGAAACAAAGAGGTGCCAGAGATAGAGAGAAAATTAATGCTTCCTTCAACCCTCACCAGCGAAGTTTCCTTATTCAACAAAGTGCGATGCATACATAAGGCCCCAAACTGGCCAAGTTTTAGAGAATAAATAATTGCAGAGTCTGTGTCCCCGTGTAGGCTTCCTGTATTGAAAATCACCTACCCATAGGTCAGGGATCATTATAGAAGAGAGGGAGGAAACATTGTAAGGGCCAAGGCTTGCTCATGAATACAGGGGAGCAGAGGATATCAGGCAACCAGAAGCTGGGGCATGTGAACTTTGGGCAATAGTAGCATCAATTACATAATGCATGCCAACTCAATTACATAAGGATTCAGAGGACACAAGAGAAATGGGTGGTGGGCCATCCATAGACTAAGAAATATTGAAGAGTGATTGGTACTGGTTTGGGGAAAGTATACCTTACTTACCATCTCTAGATGGGCTGATTAGACTGCAGTTGATGAATTTTCACTTAAGGACATTTAGGTGTAAATGCTTGACTGGATAGGTCTTACCATGTATTGGAGAATATAAGATGTCTGATAGGGGGTCAGAGGGGCCCTGATGGTGGAGGGGTTTAAACTTGATTGAGAAATGTTCTATATCAAACTGCAGAAAAGATGAGTAAAAAAGAGAAAAGTGAGAATGTGAATTGTGCATGTGTGTCCATATATGTTCTTGTTTTGTAAAAAAGACATATAACTAAAATTCAATTAAATTGACATTTACCAGGTGTCAGTGGTGATGTTCAGTTTAATAAAGTATGTGAAACTTCTCTGAAAACTTGTTTGCATATAACTTTGGTTTTCAAAACACATTAATGTTTCACATATTAAAAGTGACTTTTAAAAAAATAAAAATAAAAGTGACATTTAATTAGGAAGAATAGAAATACTAAAATTGAATGCTAATATAAACAAATGTTTTATTATTCAAATTAATTTGAATAATATACTACAAACACACAGACTAAATCTAAGTAACATTTGAACATACTGTTCTGACTATCCTCACAAGGATATCTTCTAAAGACACAAAGATTGCCAAGAGACCATGAACATTATTTTGTAGGCTTATTTTTGTAGTATGCAGTGGTAATTATAGGCAAGCACTCAACAACTGAGCTACACCCCAGTATTGCAGTCATAATTATAAAACTATTTCCCATGAAATGTTAAATTGAACAAATGAGTTAACGTATTGACATTCAGGTATAAACAGATTCATATAGGCAAAGGAAAATGCAATTGCTTTTCTTGTTTCATCTTCCTGGGGTTTTTTTGTTTTGCATAATTGAAGTAAAATGTAATTGATAAAAAGCAAAGCTTCATAGCTTTAGAAAGCCAATATTAACTATTCAGAAGTTCATCCAGATATATGGAATTTGGGGAATGGGCAAGTGTTTGAGTGGTTCGCTATTCTACCTATGTGGTATTTTCATTTGAGATTTTAATAAAATGAAGTGAATTTTATTTAAAGAATAGAAAAATACATTAAAAGCATAAAATGAGTGAAGAAACCTCTGGTATTAGATTAAAAAGACATTTATCATTACAAATTTGTGAATCAAACACTTTGACCAAAGAAATGCCCTAAGAGTAGTGACATTGCAAAAGAAATGAGAATATCTTGTGCATAGTTAAATCTCTAAACAAGCTCAACACTATATTAAAAACACCACCATTCTTCAGAGAAATGTTTGATTACAATGTCAGGGGAGGGAACTCATAAGGTATGGTAAGCTAAGACTGTCTTGTTGATCTATAATGACGGGGATATATGAAATGGACTTGAGAGACTAAGGAAGAATCTACTTGTTCATTTTAAAATTTTTATTTATTTATTATTTAATGTGTATGAGTGTTATGTCTGCATGTATAATACACCCATGTCATGCAGTACCCAAAAGGAGGCCAGAAGAGTTTGTCAGATCCTGTGGAACAGCAGTTTTATAAATAGTTGTTAGCATCTATGTGGGTGCTAGAAATTAAACTCAGGTTTTATGCAAGAGCAGTCAGTGCTCTTAACCACTGAGCCATCTCTGCAGCATCTTCATTTGTTCATTTTTTAAAAAAAGATGCACATGAAACCTGTTAATGATATCAGTGGTTTTAATCAAATAAAAATAAACTATTAGCACACAGTGATGTCAAGTATGTGGTGGCAATTCATTAGTTTAGAAAATTATGTCTCAGAACTCCAATATCAAGACTCATAATGAAAAAAGGCTAGAGGGGAAATTCATTCACACAGTCCAAACATATAATCTGATGTATTATTTCTGAACTAGAGAGGAGAAAGTTTCTTCTATAAGAAAAACCTTAACACATTATCCAGGTAATATAAATTGAAACTAGCAACAATGAGATAAAATTACTTCATTCTCTGTCATATTTAAAAAAAAATTATAACATCAAGTATGGCAAGGTTGTGGGGAAAGGAGAATACTCATCCACTCCTGGTGGGAACATAAACTCGTACAACTACTATTGAAAACAGTGTGGAGAACCCTTAAAAGACTCAAAATGCTATTGGCTCTCTCCTTGGAGGAATAACCCATGGCTGATGCCACAAGCTTACATCCTCTACAGGTTAGGAGATGTCATAAGCCACAGTAAGACCCTGTCATATTTAACAGGAAAAAATGTAATTCATGGATCAACATATCATCTAAACATATGTGTCTATACCAAAGTAACCCACCATAACTATTAATGCTGTTTAAATACCTATATATCTAATTGCTTGTGCTTCATTAGTAGGATCGAAAGGTTATTCCTGCACAAACTGTCAGCCCATGAAAGGAAACAGCCAGAATTGACCAGAGTCCAAGACAACAGCTCCAGAGAGAGTGGACTGTTCTGCTTCTCATCCACCTGTGCCCCTTTTCTAAGCCCAGGGAATAATCTGCGGAAGAGGGGGCATGGTAGAATGTAAGGGCTGCGATTGGGGTGAATGGTGAAACTACAGCAATGTAGTCTGGACTCTCATTTGATCAACCTGATTGAATATACAACCCCTCACCCCCCGCTGGAAGGTGGGGCTGTGGGGGTTTGGGCACAACAGCCTGCAAATTGGTTTTACATGAAGGATGCTTGTACTCATGGATTATCACTTATAGCTAAAAAATGGAAAAAAACAACTTAGAGAAATACGCAGGACAGTTATGGCAGAATGCATGATCTCGGTTGGGTTGGGGGGGGAAGGGAAAGGGAAATATGCCTGAACTGAATTGGAAAATGATGTATGAAATGCACAAAGCATCAATAAAAAAAATGTTAAAAAAAAGACTCAAAATGAGCCTACCACCTGACCCAGTCATACCATTCCTGGGTATATACTCACAAGACTCATCCTATCACAAAGATACATGCACAACTACATTTATTGCAGCTCTCTTCACAATAGCGAAGAGTTGGAACTAACCCAAATGCCCCTCAACAGACAAATGAATAACAAAAATGTGGTTCATCTACACAATGGAGTTCTATGCAGCAATAAAGAAAGATGACATCATGAACTTTGCAGGTAAATGGAAGGAACTCAAAGCCATTAGGCTAAAAGTAACAAAATCCCCTGAAAACAAATAGGGAATGGTTTCCCTCATTTGTGGATGCTAGTGCCAAATCCCCAGTTGAAAGGCAAGCTGAACAATGTTATTATTATATTTCTCTCTATCTGAAAGCTAATATGCTGTTATAATGCGAATCTCTTAATGGACCCTAGAATTAATTTACCACTTATTTTCAGACATGGTAATTAATGTATATCGGTGGAAGATATGTATTCATATTATAGAGTAATATAAAATGAGAGGAAAAATGTGAATTCCTAAAAATATTTCAGAGTTAACATAGAGTTTATTCCCAGAGGACATAATTCTGGTACACATATGATGCTTATATAGGTATATTTTGGAGCAATACAAATGGGAGGGAACAAGAACATCAGGACTGGGTCAAAGAATGGATTGATACAGTTAAATTCTGCCCAAAGCAATAAACCTCTGCAGAGAAAAACTTTTAAAAGTCTGAGAGAAAGATACAGGACATATATGGCAGAGTACATGAACTGGGGTGGGGTGGGGGGAAGGGAAAAGGGAATATGTCTAAATTGAACTGAAGAATGGTGTATGAAATGGTGTATGAAACACAAAACGTCAATAAAAGTATTATATTAAAGAAGAAACTTTCCAGAAAAGAACTCACTACCCACCAAAAAAGGAAACTATGACATCAATTACATGTTATTTCTGTCATAGGTGTTTAATATAAAACCAATTATGAAAAAAATAACTAAATTGACATTTTGCAAAATAGCTAGCCTGGACTCCTCAAAAAGAAAAAGAAATGAAATCACTGGGGAGAAATTAAAGATAAATGGATAAAATTATTAGATTTTGGATCAAAAATCAAGATCTATAAAACATATTGCTAGGACAATTAAAGAATTATAAGCATTATAAATTTTGTAGTAGTAACATATCAAAATTTTAACTGTGATACTTATGCTGTGGTTGGAAAAAATAGTATCATTGTTCCTAAAATTTTATAGTTATAAGCTAAGGAGTAGAGTCAGGACATTAAAAAATTTAAAAGAGGGACTAGAGAGATGGCTCAGCAGTTAAGAGCACTGGCTGCTCTTGCAGTGGACTCAGATTCTATTCCCACCATACACATGGCTGCTAACAACTATCCATAACTTCAGTTCCAGTAGATCTGTTGCCTGATTCTAACCTCCACAGGCAAGGCATTACATTTGTCTGAACTTACATACACAGAAACAAAATACTCATACACATAGAAAATAGCTTAAAAGAGTATGGAATTCATATGATCACATGTTTTCTGTATGTTCTTTTAGACTAATAATAAGGACATCTAGAAAAAAGCAGTGAATCAAATATATTAGAACTTAGTCAAATATATTGCCATTGCAACTTGTATATAGATCCAAAACTTTTTAAAATAAAAAGTTGTAGATGTAAAAAAAATATCGATTGGAACTCAGCAGATGGTGTATTAGAATGAAAACAAGTCTCAGGCTACATTCTGCTACACTTAAATACATTAACGATCAAGAAAAATGTCACGCAACCTGTTCTGGTATATTCTTTGAAGTGTTCACCATCTATCCTTAGACACTTGACACATTGCATGAAAGTGTCTTCTGGAAATGGGTGCACCATCTTTCCGATGGTAGGATCCACAGCTATCATAATTACATCAGACACCAGATTCCCATATTAAAAATAGAGGGTGGGGTAGGTGTGTGGAGGGTTGGCATCAATCCACACAGTGTCATGAATCTATGTGCATTTATTTGAGGTAGTTATATAGTACAGTAGGCCAAATCATCGTATATAAGGGTGGGGGGTTGTCTACAACTTTCTAGTCAATTACAAAATTTGAACTATTTTAATATTACCAATGAAAAATTATTTGTTATTCTACTCTAAAACACTCCTTTGTAAATTTAGAGATATCCTGAAAATATACAATGTGTTTTTTGGACAATAACTACCCCAAACAGGGAACGTGGATCCTTAAATAAGAGTACTTTAATCTTATGTAACTATACCTCATTTATATATTAATATTAACTCTTACACATATCTTCATCGCATTACATATAGCAAGATGTTTTAAGGTAATTACAGACAAGATATGGAAGCTAAATCTCTGTTGGGTCAAATAATTCTATTCTTTAAAAGTCATGATAGTTTCTGAACTTGGTTGTTCATTTATTCATGAATATATTCACTTATTTAGAATGAATTCACTTATTCAGTATTTTTAAATTTTTTATTATTTTTTACGTGTATGAGTGTACTCTCTGCATGTAGGTTGGTGCACCCGTGACATGCAATGCCCCAGAGGTCAGAAGAGGGCTACAGATTCCCCTAGAACTGGAGTTAAAGACAGTTCTTAGCCGCCATGTGGGTTCTGGGAATCGAACCCAGCTCCTCTGCAAGAGCAGTAGGCGGCAAGAGCAGTAGGTGCTCTTAACTGCTGAGCCATCTCTTCAGACCACTTATTCAGTATTTAACATACTAACTGAGCATTTATTTTGTATTAGTTATATTCTTATGTGCTGAATAAGACAACAGAGATCAAAAACAGTGTTTGCTATGAAACTAATGGCAGAGACTGAAATGTATAGCCCATTAAGTCCTGGGAAGCAAGAATGAATGAATATTTCACAGAAAAGCAGAGGATTGCTCTGGTTCTTTAAGGACAGAAAAATAGACCACCGGTAGACAAGGTATAGAAAAGCATTGCAACAAAAGAAAATTTTAATTGTAAAGGCATATTCACAAAAACAAGATCCACCAAAATCACTACACACATGGGAGAGACAAAAAATCTTTGAAAAGACTTAGTGCATATGGTGATGAAAATCAAGTGGAATAATCATATTTATTGGTGTGAGTGCAAGATATTATAGTTATTCTGCATTGCTATAAATCATTCTAAAATTCTAGCAAACTTGAATGCATGATTACCAAATGTTAGAGAAATTCTTTTTGAGGGTTGTAGTTTTCTATTCAGCAAAATTAACATGAAGTATTTTTAGCTATACAGAAAAGTGGGGAATTTCATTTCCATATATAATTTTGAGAACCAAGGGATAGAAAAATTCTAACCTAAGTATTTACCTTTAAGAAAAGAAAACATATTTTTTTGCCCAAAAAACTTTATACATGTTGGTAAATGTGTAAAAGATTTGGTACTGTTATACTAATGGTAAGAAAGTAAAAGCATGCAATCATTTTGAAAAATAGTTTGACATTTCTCAAAATGTAAAGTAATTATTACTTTGCTCAGCAATCTATTCCCAGGCATAAAACTAAGAGAAGTTTAAACATGTCTATATAAAAACTTGTACATGACTGTCCATTAAAACTTTATTCATACTGAGGTGGAAAATAAGTCCAAATATCTTTTAAGAAATAAATAGAATGGAGAAACAAATGGTACAATTCAAATCTTCCAAAATACCTACAAGTTAGCAAGAATGAATCTCAAAGACATTATTTTAAGTGAAAGAAGTCAGTTTCCAAAGGTTATATGCATTGTATGAGTCCACTTACAAAACATTTCGAAGAAAACTATATGGAATGAATGCTTTTTAGCTGTTAAGAGTGGGAAAATGGATTTGCTTAAAGGCAAAGTGTAACCTTTTGAAGTAATGGAACTCTCTTTTGCATATCAATAGTTACAGTGGCTCCAAAAACTCATTTATTTGTTAAATTCAGGTCTATAACAAGCAAACATTTAGTTCTTATTGTACAGAAATTATACAAATGGAGTAGTAAGCATATCCAATGTCATATTAAATAAATTTCAATTATACATGTTAATAATTAATAAAATGTAGTTATCTAACAAGCCTAATGATGCTTCCAGTTCATTGCAAATTTTTTTCTCTATGTATATGAATGTACTGTCTGCATTCAGGTCTGTACACCCGTGTCGTGCAATGCCGCGGAGGTCAGAAGAGGGTGTCGGNCACCCGTGTCGTGCAATGCCGCGGAGGTCAGAAGAGGGTGTCAGATTCCCCTGGAACTGGAGTACTGGAATTGGAGTTTCAGACGGTTCTCAGCCGCCATGTGAGTGCTGGGGATCGAACCCGGGTCCTCTGTAAGAGCGGTCGGCGCTCTTAACTGTTAGGCCATCTCTCCAGCCCCTCATTGCAATTTTATACACTACATCTGAAAAACAATATTTTTGTGTATTTATACATAATAACAAAGAAGTCATTTCAGACTTTGGTTATGCTTTGAATATTCATTTTCTCATGTAGCAAACTTGATGCACAAGACCTTACTGATAACTGCTGTCATGGATTATTTTATGTGTCATTTATTTCTTCTTTGTGGGTGACTGATATCTATATATATATATCTTTATCTATCTATATTAGTGTGTGTGTGTGTGTGTGTGTGTGTGTGCATTCATGCTTGAAAATGTGAGTGCACATGTACCATGATGCACAATTGGAAGGAGGGGAACACTTTTGAATATTGGTCCTCACTTAACACTTTGTTTGAGGCAGGGTCTCTTTTTGTTCAACTGAATACACCAAGCTAGGCGACTCACAAGCTTCCATGGGATTCTCTTGTTTCCATGTCCTATATGAGTAAAGGAACCCTAGAATTATGGATGTGTGCTACCATACTTAACTTGCTAATGGTTATAGGGATTTAATCTCAGGTCCTTTACCCACTGACCTATCTCTCTAGCTACTTTGTTGTCATTTTAAGTTGATAAAAATACATGCATGGCAGAATGCAGGAAAAGGAGTGAGGTGGGGGAGTAGCATGCAAAAGGGAATGTGGCTAAATTGAACTGAGAAATGATGTATGAAATATACAAAACACATTTGATCAACTTGATTGAACAAACAACCTGTCACCCCCCACTGGATGGTGGGGCTGTAGGTGTTTGGGCACAACAGCCTGCAGATAGGTTTTGCATGAAGGATGCTTGTACTCATGGATTATCACTTATAGCTAAAAATGAAAAAAAAAACAGAGAGAAAGATGAAAAAAAAATAAAAATTTTTTAAATTTATTATTTTATGTGTATGAATGTGCTGTCTGCGTGTAAGTAGGTGCACCCGTGTCATGCAATGCTGAGGAGGTCAGAAGAGGGTGTCGGATTCCCCTGGAACTGGAGTTAAAGATGGTTCTTAGTCGCATGTGGGTGCTGGGAATTGAATCTGGGTCCTCAGCAAGAGCAGTCAGTGCTCTTAACCACTAAGCCATCTCTCCAGCCCCCAAGCACCCTTTTAAAGTGCTTCTCTTGAGCAGCTAATAATAAGCAAGTATGGTTAATTTTTCAAATCTAGTTTCAATATGAAGTTTTGTTTGAGTTTGTTTTCTGGAAGGGCTCAGAGTCTTCTGTTTGACAAATGAGACAGATACTGGTTTTGCTGAGCCTGGGGGAGTGAGTAGAGCATGCATTTTGGAGGAATTCTGGATTCTCAGGAGTTGTAGACATGAGCTTTATAGATTTTGGCAGACATCTGGCTTTGGAATCAACCTGAACTTGACTGAATTAAGCATGGATGCAGAGTACATTAATGAAAGCTTTTCATGATCCTCAAAATGTGATTGATGATTATTCTTCATGACAACTTTTACTTAGTGTATTATTTTACATATTGTTGAGACACAAAAATGTGTTTATTACTTTGAGTAGTATATGCACCTGGAAGTATATGAAATAGATTAATGTATGCTTGATTCTGCCAGAAACAGTCATAGTAAATGAAATTTTGTCGGATGACTTACCATAGTGGTGATTTTTGTTTGTTGTAGTTGTATGGGAAGAGAGGTGATTGCCAATGAACGAATGAAAGATTACTACACTGATAAATAGATAAGATTACTACACTGATAAATAGATAAGATTGCTACACTGATAAATAGATATCTTTAAGTGCTTTTTATTACGTTTTTATTTTTTTGTGTTGGGGGTTGATGTGTGTGGAGGTCAGAAGATAAGTTATGGAAGTTGGTTCTCTCCTTCAGTTTTATGTGGGTCTGGGCAGATGGAACTGGGTTGTTAGGTTTGGTGGCAAGGGCTTTTACCTGCTGAGGCATTTGGCTGGCCCCACAAATAGATTCTTTTTAGGAGTGGAAAATATTTTTCCATCATTCTGTTAGTGTACATACATGAAAGCTATTATAAATCCTTCTATTTTAGTTTTTTTTTTAAGGGAAGCAGACAGTTCATGCCTTCTCTTCTAGCTAGAAAGAACCAGCCTATCCTGTTCCCATGGCTCTTCCTGGGCCTTGGCCCTCATCCCACTGAGAGAGTCAGAGAATGTGTGATTAGCCAAGGTGAGATGTCCAAATCTGTTCATGCCCATCCCCTTGCCTTGAGTTCATCTCCAGTCCTGCCATTCCAGCCTATTCTGATTCCAAGAGCTCTTTTGGGGGCTTGGCTCTGAATCACTGAGGCTGGTAGAGAACACATGGCTTCCTGGAGATCCTGTCTTGCTAGATCACCATCTTTCTACTTTGAGACCAACTCCAGTCACTTGGCTCCAGGCCTTACACCTTCTTTGCTTAGCTAATTAGAACTGGTCAAGTTGATACCTATCGCCTCTACTTGGGTGTAGACTCCTTTGCCCCCTGAACAGCTCCTGACTAGCCTGCCTGGATCTATGCAGTCCCTCCAATAAAAAAGTAAAATCAAAAGGGAGAACCTGAAGGCCAGACCAACTAAATATTCATACTAAGTCAAAAAGCAACCAAGCTACATCAGCAATACAAACAATCAAACTTTAACTCAAGGAAGGCAGGCTTGAGTTTAATACCAGAAACAGAAGCAACAAAAGAAACCCACATGCCCAGAATATAATGAAAAAAAATACAAATAATAAGGAAACTCAAATAAATATTCTTGTACAGCTATATTTTTTGGTGTTCTTTTCACAATAGCTGAGAAATGGAACCAACCTAAATATGCCTCAGCTGATGAATGGATAACGAAATATGGTTCATTTACACAATGGAGTTCTACTCAGCAGTAAAGAAAAAACAAAATCATGAAACATGCAGGTATATTTGGAACTAGAAACTGTTATTCTAAATGAAGCAACATAGACTCAGTAAACAAGTGACATATGTTCGCCCTCGTTTATGGATCTTAGCCCCAAATCCCTAAAGGTGAGTATGTATCCCGATCTAGTTGCAGGAGCCAGGAAAAAGTGAATGGAGTGAGATACTGAGGATAAAGGGTAAGAAGGAGCCTGGGATAGGGGGATAATAGGAGACAAATGTTGTTAAGAGGGAAATGGGGAAAAGGGGTGATTTTCCTGGGGAAGGAATAGGGAGAGTTATACATGGAGTGTTAGAGGAGAGATAAACAATGTTCAGATGGCATGAAAAACCAAAGAGAAATGTATTAGTTCAAAGTCCTATTGAAAAATATACATATAGCCGGGCGTGGTGGCACATGCCTTTAATCCTAGCACTCAGGAGGCAGAGGTAGGTGGATCTTTGTGAGTTCAAGGCCAGCCTGTTCTACAGAGTGAGTTCCAGGATAGCTGGGGCTACAGGGAGACCCTGTCTCAAAAAGACAAAAAAAAAAAAAAANGGAGGTCAGAAGAGGGTGTCGGATTCCCCTGAAACTGGAGTTCTCCTGGAATTGGAGTTTCAGACGGTTCTCGGCCGCCATGTGGGTGCTGGGGATAGAACCCCGGTCCCCTGTAAGAGCGGTCGGTGCTCTTAACCGCTAGGCCATCTCTCCAGCACCCCCCCCCCAAAAAAAAGATTCTTTAAAGAACAAACCTTCAAAATGTGAAGTGTTCTTTCATGTGTTCACATATTTTTTGAAAATTTCATATGTATTTTATTTGCATCATTTTCACCCCTCCAAGTACCCTTTCCAATTTCTTTCATGCCCCCTGTTTGGAAAGAGGGTAGGTACAGCAAAGACCATTGACCAAGACAACTCCATGAAGGAGAGCAGTTTATTGGGAATAGACTGCTGAGCTACTCTTGCTAGGATCAAAGAGAAAGCAGTGGCAAGCAACACAAGTCAGGCTGGCTGAGCCTGGCAATTGGTTGGACTCCTGAAAGGCAGAAAATCCTGCTGGGGCTAAGCCAGGACTTGCAATTTTAGAATATTGGGAGTTCCACCACCATTTTAGGAGTTTGCCAGAAACTTAATACCCCCTACTCCCTCCCTCTCAATTTATTTTCCTCTTCTTCATTATTGCTAAATATACATACATACATCTTACATATTTACATGTGTTTAGGACTGACTACTTGGTATTAGATAACCTGTGAGGGAACTAGTCCCTAGGGGAAACTGATTCTCCCTTCCTCAGCACCCACTGATCACCTATTGCTCTTGGTTACTACTTAGAACTTGAAGGTAAAATCCTATTGCTGAAGAAATGACATATTTTGGGCACACGATTTAGAGCAATTGTGCTGGAACTAATCTGGTTCCTTCCTCCCTGAAAGTTAGCTCTTACAATATCTGAAGATATTACGCAAGCTGTCAAAAGAGAAAAGCAATCAATTGTCCTTCTGAACTGTAAAGCCTATGAACCACAACATTGACCATCCAAGCAAGCTATCACTCACTATTGATGCAGAAGTGGCACTTTTATTTTGGGGATAATCAACAGCTGTCTAAATGAACTTAAGGCCCACTGAACTGGAGTGAAATCATGTGTGGTACTGCAAACATGGCCAAGTTCAGAGAGATGGTGAGGTCACAGATCCTAGAGGAAAATCTTCTGTCATTTGCCTAATGATATGTAATTTATTACTTTATTATAAGTGCCTCACCTTATATTTATGGGCAAGTGTATCACTCACCACTCATCAGAGAAGCTTCTTTTTTCAAAAGATGGAGATTACTATGAAGTACTACAACTGGTCAAAATACAGAGAATAAATGACTATGAGTTACCCAGGCATAACTGAGAGTTGAACAATGCAAACTCTATACATAAGGCTCAGGGAACATTGTGGAATGGGAGATAGAAAGAATGTAAGTACCACAGGAACAACATGCCTGCTATTAGAGAATGCATTTTAGACATGATAGTTAAACTGCACCCATGTAGTCTCCACACTATGGTAACCTAACAAAATTTGCATGATGACAAAACCAGTTGATCACAGCATCTCACCTCTGTATGCATTCTTATATAAAATGTTTTATTACATTTATTTGTGTGCATTTATGTGTCCATGTGTGCATGCATGTATGCTACAGTACATGTGTGGAAGTCAGAAAACATCTGCTGCATGCAGTCTGTTCTCTACTTCCACTATGTTGGTCCCAGGGATCAAACTCTGTTTGTCAGGACTGGTAGCAAGTACCCTACCTCAATAAACCATATCACCAGCAATAATTTGGTTTATTCTCTATAAATATAAATACTTGTCCTGTGTTTAAAAATATCTAACTTAATATAGCTTTTGAAGCATTTTGATAATTGTTTTGTGTCTGAGGAAGGTACATATGGATTAGTATCTCTTAACAAGATATAAATTTACCAACTCATTATATAAAATCTTATTGTTTACATTTATAAATTTCTGAAGACACCATTAGAAAGCTCATATATCCCTCCACTAAACAAAATAGGGAACTGCATCTGATGGTGGTGGAATGAAATTTAAAAATTAAAAATACCACTATTTACAGCAGCATTGATCCTTTATAAATAAAGAATATGAAAATGCAATATCTTTAAAGGATAATAAAAAAATTGAGGTGATGTTTTTTTCAACCACAGTGCTTGGAGTTGGAATAAAAACTTATTGGTGCTTATTAACATGCCAGTAGTGAAACTGCTTTCTGTTGGAGAAAATCCAACGGCAAGTATGTGCACAAAACACATAACACAGGGCAAAATGCTTGAAACAATTCAAGTCAGCTTATCAGAATTGGATATTCTAATTATGAAATACATTACAAAGACATCCTTGCAAAGAAAAAA
>VZQC01002500.1:305723-323200 GCA_009823505.1 Rhizomys pruinosus
AAAAAAAAAAAAAAAAAAAAAAAAAAAAAAAATAAAATCTTATTGTTATAATCACCTCACCCCAGAAATTTTAACCAATTTTGTGTCACTCCACCCTTCATCAATTCTTTGTTCTTCTCAAATCATAATTTTTTCCACTCTGATAAACTGAGTTGATTAGTTGTTTCTTAGTAAGAATAACTTGAAAGTAAACATAGATAGGTTCTGCCAAAAGAGAAAATTATAGAACAAATTTAGTTTTGAGTTATGTAAGTGGTTTATATTTGGGATTCTGAAACTGAGCATCATGTAACTCTATAAGTAGAATGAATACTAAATGACTGAGCAGAGATTGATTCCATGGTCAGAAAATGGCTCAAGAAAGTAAACACAAGGAAGAACAAACACATTGGTTACTGAACATTTGCTTACATATAGGAATTTAAATGGAAACCACTTGTTTATTATATTTATTCAGGTTGACTGGAAACATTTGTGTATGGACTTTTATTTCCTTTCTTTTTTGGAAAACTGGGTTGTTCAAAAGTTCAGTTTAATTACATGACATTAAGGGCAAGTTACGTTATATTTTTCTGGATCTGATATTCTGGAGCTTAGTGAAAGAGAGTAGGTAGTCCAAAGCAATAGACAATAAACTTGGTCTAACAGCTCATTCTGTCTTGACACTTTCCAAGCAAGTGACATCAGTTAGGCATATATCTTTTCTTACTCCTCTATTTCTGTGTATCTGTACATTGGGATAAGTAATTTTTCATATTTCTTTCATGTCCAAATTTCAGATTTTTCATTTACTTCTTAAAAATTTGAACTGCCCCTTAAAACTTTATTCAGAATATAATGCCATCCTATAAACATAATATTTATTTAGGGAATTATCCTTTGCAAATTCTCAAAAATTATCACTATCAGAAATTGCCAAAGTAAAATATGAATTGATATCATGTAAATCTTATAAAACCTCGGGGCTGGAGAGATGGCCTAGTGGTTAAGAGCACCGACTGCTCTTGCAGAGGACCCAGGTTTGATCCCCAGCACCCACATGGCGGCTGAGAACCTTCTTTAACTCCAGTTCTAGGGGAATCCGACACCCTCTTCTGACCTCCGCAGCTTTGCACGACATGGGTGCATAAACCTACATGCAGACAGTACAATCATACACATAAAAAATAAATGAAAAATAAAAATAAAAAAATCTTATAAAACCTCATAAAATTGTACATACACTTTTATATATAAGTCCCATTTCCCTCATCTTGTTGGCCTTAACAAATCATTTTAAAAATCAACTAACTGAGAAATAATACTGTATCGATATAAGTCTGCCCCAAGGCTAAACAATTTTCTCATTTATTTTGCAGTAAATAAAAAATCCTGTTGTCAGCGAAATGCTTACTCAAGCACAGGATTTAAGAGGTCAGGTTAGATCTATCTATTTTGCCTGTAGAAAAGTACTATGATCTTGAACCTCTGATAGATGATTCCCTGAAGGCATTGCCCAAGATGTTGATAGAGTTACCAAACCAAGAAAAAATGTTGGTTATTATCAGGAAATTCAGTGAAAATTAAACATATTTTTCATTTGAGTCTATAAACTTACAAAAATAATGTTTAGAATTCTGGCTATCACAATTCATGTCAGAATGAGGGAAGACTTGGAGAAGGTCCTTCAGAATGAAAGATAATGGGGACTGTCAAACACTAAAACAAATTCTACTCTTCTAAGATAATGGTGTAAAGGAGAGAAATACATTTTTGAAATATAGAATATAATAACAGTGGTGAATAATTCTTGAAATATGAATGAAAGAAAGAAACAAGGAAGGAAGGAAGGGAGGGAGGGAGGGAGGGAGGGAGAAATATAACAACAAATATTTGAATGTTTACTGTGTGCTAGACCAAGTTATGTGCATTTTCTCATTTAGCAAAAAAAAAAAACTAGAAGAATCAAGCATTATTTGAACCACTTTGAAGATTAGGGACATAAACACATATATGTTTCAATAACATTGTTTGAAGTAATATCATAATTAACAAATCCAGAATGTAGCTCACAATTTCCAAAACTTGTTTCAATTCTATATTTTATTGAATAGTATTGATACAAATATATAGTATGTTACTTATTATTTATTCACTCAATGAGTATTTTTAATATTTATATACTAAGAACTGCTTAATACTGAAGCTATAAGCATGAGCAAAGTCTCTAAGTCAAGGGTCAACAAGATGGCTCAGTGTGGGTAAAGGTACTTGTGAACCTGATGACTTAATTTCACAAGTTGTCCTCTGGCTTCCACATACTTGCCATGACCAGAATATCTATACTTATATATGCATACATAATATAAACACTCAGTAATAATAAATAAACCTTTGATTTTCAAATGTTTAAAGGGGAAAATAATAATTCCCATGGAGACTTGAGACAAACTATGTAGAAAAAAAGTAGTGTAGCTTGTTTCTAAAACTAAAAAAATTTAGTTCTATAAAAGTGGAAGAAAATGAACATGTTCAAGTGAAAGAGAAATATGAGTGGCAGAAAAAATATTAGAAATAGGAGTAATCACATAAAAACAATATGACAGTTTAATAACTGTGGGCTTCAGGGGCATTTGAAACAAGGAATTCACCTGATCAAGTTTGTATTTTACAATGATGGACACCTCTGTTCCTTGTAGAAAAATTGAGTAGTTATTGACATTATCCAGTAAAATACAACAGTATCTGTTAATAAGATACAGACAATGAGATGAAGACAGATAAGATTGGACAAAAAAAACCACAAAAGAGGTAGAAGCAAAAAGAATTAGTAATTACATGGACATCAGTGACTATCCTGGTGAGTTTAGCTGTCATTAAACTTCAAAAGGAGCACAGATTAAGGAATAATTAGGTGTGTTTCTGGATGTGTTATGAATCACATGGCAAAGTGATCATTTCATGACATTAAGTCTCAGCCATATGAGATAAGCAGGTCTATATTTAGGGCCAGATCTCAGAAGAGAATTTTGCTACAGCTACAGCTTTCAGAATCATCAGAATATAAATGAGCAGTGTTAAGGTTTCTCAAGAAGAATGTAGAGAGGGTATTGGCAGATTCTTTACTTTATGACAGGAGTTCCTAAACTTTACTGAATCTCATAATCAATCTGACCTTTTGAAAAATTCAGATTCGTACATGTAGACATCCTGATTTTAGTTTTAACACAGAGAACTTCATGTTTGATTTATTTTCAAAATTGTACATTTTATAGTCTGATAATAGTAATTGAATATATATTATGCATACTCACATTGGAATAACAAACATTTCTACATTTTATGGTTTATAAATCGTTCATGGTGTGTGTTTATGTGTATGTGTGTATGAGTGTGTGTGTTTATGTCTGTGTCTGTGCGCATCTCTGTGTCTGTGTGTGTGAGAGTGGTGCACATATGGAGATCAAAGAACAAACTTTAGCGTGGGTACTCATCTAACACTGTATTTTTAACATTTTTGTTTGGCTATTATGGGGACCGGGCCAGCTGCCCTACAGCCTTTTAGGCTTCTCTAGCTTTCACTACCAATCTTACTGTAAGAATATTTGGATTATAAATGCCACCTATTGTGTCCAGCTTTATGTGGGTTCTGGGGATTCAAAATCAGGCTCTCCTGCTATTATGGCAAGTGTTTTATCAACTGAGCCATTTCTCCAGCCATGTCTTTGAATGTCTTCAACCAATATTGGAAATATAATACATAAAAAATCAAAGAAGTAAGAAGACAAATGACCTACTCAAAAGATGGAGTAAAGAGCTGAACAGAGTCTTCACCAGTGAGGACTTAAAGATGGCTGAGAAACATCTTAAAAAGTGTTCATCATCATTATTAATGAAGGAAATGGAAATTAAAACCACTCTCAGATATCATCTCACTCCAGTACGGCTAGCTAAGATCAAGCAAACAAAAAACAAAACAACAGATGCTGGAAGGGGTTGTGGGGAAAGGAGAACACTCATCTACTGCTGGTGGGAATGTAAACTTGTACAACCACTATGGAAAGCAGTGTGAAAAACCCTTAAAAGACTCAGAATGAGCTTACCACCTGACCCAATCATACCACTCCTGGGTATATACCCCAAAGACTCATCCTACCGCAAAGATATATGCACATCCATGTTTATTGCAGCTCTCTTCACAATAGCAAAGAGCTGGAACCAACGCATATGCCTGTCAACAGACGGGTGGATGACAAAAATGTGGTACATCTACACAATAGAGTGGTAAAGAAGGATGGTATTATGAACTTTGCAGGTAAATGGATGGACCTCGAAGCCATTATGCTGAGTGAGATGACACAGTCCCAGAAAGACAAACAGAGAATGGTTTCCCTCATTTGTGGATGCTAACGCCAAATCCCCCAGACTAAAGGCAAGCTGAACAAAATTATGGTTATATTTTTGTTTATCTGAAAGCAACTGTATTGTTATAATGTGACTCTCTCAATGGGCTCTAGAATCCACCCATCAATTATTTTCAGACTCTGTAATTACTGTATATAGGTGGAGAGTATGTATCCATATTTTAGAATAATATGAAATTAACAGAGGAAAATGTGAATTCCTAAGCATAAAAAAAGACTGAGAGAAGGATACAGGACATTTATGGCAGAATACATGATCTGGGATGGGATGGGGTGGGTTGGGGGGAAGGGATCAGGGAATATGCCTGAACAGAAATGAAAAATGATGTATGAAATATATAAAACATCAATAAAAAATATGATACGTAAATAATTTGTGGATTGACTTAACAACAGTTACCATACTGAGTTATTGCTAGTAGAACTGATCTTCTACTCTATAGTTTTGTAGTGATTCTTATGGACTTTTTTCTTTACCATATTTCCCAATCCCAGGGTCTAGTGACAATAATATCATTTAATTCTTCTAGAATTTTACTAATTGTTTTTCCACAATGCGAGAAAACGAAGTGTTTTTTTTTTTCTGCCTGGCTTATATCACTAAAATTATGACCTGCAATTTCATCCATGTTGTAGCCAATAAGAGCATTTCATTTTTTTTCTTAATGGCTGCATAAAGAATTGTAGCAATAATTTAAGTGACTTTACATGGGTAAACCACTGAAAAAAAATTGAGAAAGATAAACCTAAAGGCTTAATGTGTGCCAGCTTGGTGTGGTTATTGGGTGCTACCGTGGACCTTCAGAATAGAAGATGAAACAGGAGCTGCTTCGGACTATAGTGGGCATATCTCTGAGAGAGGTTGTGAGAATGTAATCAGCACTTCCTCTTTCATTATTGCTTCCATACCATGAAGTAAACAGTTTATTATATACTCCCCATTATTGCAATTTATCTTGCCCACCATAAGCTCAAAAAAAAAAGAAGTCAACCTCATCTTGTATTCCAGCCTCTAAAACAGAGATATGAACTGAACAGTTTTTCTTTGCAAGTTTCTGATTTCATGTAGCTCAGGAGAGGAATGGAAAGCAGGATGATACAACATATAAAAGAATGAAGATACATTGAAAACAGCAAGAAATAATTTTATTATACTAATATTGTTTAGTCTGTCTATTCTTTGAGAAAATGATATTATAAATGATTTACACTTAAGATTGTAGCTAACACTTAAAATGAAAAAGTAATTCATATTGTTATTGTAGAATTAATTTCTGTGATCACTCTTTGATACTGCATACTTAAATTCAGAAGTAATCATAGTCAGGGCAAATACACTGTAGAAGCATCTGTCTGAATTTATTGTATTCTTACATTACGGCATTATAGAACCCATAAAACAATCCCCTCATCCTGACAAACGTCCTTTATATAAACAGTCTCGAATAGCTTTTAAATTTTTCAAAAAGAAATAAAACTTAAAGGAACATTACAAGAATATATTCAACTTTAAAACATACTGCATTAACCAAATATTGTTATTTCAATTATATTACTGGAATTAATTACATAAAAGGAGGTATTACAATAATACTGTTTCCATTATAGCAGTATCATTTGACAATCTTGAAAAAAGTAAATAAGAAACATTAAATGGCACATAAACACAGTGAAATACTGTTTATTTTGCACTTGAAATCTAAATGCATAACAGAAAAGCAGGAAGAGGAACATGTAGTCCTGAAATTCAAGTTTGTTTTAATTATATACTACAACATACATAGTGGGTTATAGGTATATTTAAAAGCTCATAACAGATATGTATTTCATATATTTGTTTGCTTAATTTTGAAACTTTCCCTTCAGAAACATACTGTCTTTAATTTTACAAGGATCTGAAACTGATGTATCAACACTTCCTGTGTCAATCTCTAAAATATCTTTCATGACTGATAGTTTATATTTGGGACCTTTTATAATTTATAATTTTGTTAATTTCATACATTAGTATTATAGCTTCATCACTTCTACACCCACTCCCCCCCCTCCACTTGGGATTAGATAAACTACGAGGGAGCTCAACCCTGGAAAAAGCTGATTTTCTCTTTCTAATCCATTGATTGCCAGTAGCTCTTCATTTTGGGGTGGGACCATTTGATGTTTTCTTCATCCACATTGGCATGTATATACTGGTGTGGTTGTAAGGATAGGCGTTTAGAATGTAGTTTAAAGAGATTTTTAAAATAAGTTTTATTGAAGTTTTGTGCAATTCATAAACATTTCTCAGTCCAATTTAGACTCATTCTCCTTTCCATTCCCCCCACCCCACCCGAATTCATGCATTTTGCCATACATGTCTTGCATCATTTTTTTTCAGTTTTTTTAAAGCTCTTTTCTATGCAGAGGTTGATTGTTTTGGGCTGAAGCTTACTGTTTTAGTCAGTTATTTGACCCAGTATTATTATCATTCTCTAGAAATTGTATTGCTCCAAAATATGCATATATGTTCTTCACACATATACCAAAATTATGATGTCTGAAAGTAAACTGTATGTTAATTCCAAAACATGTTTAGGAATTCATATTTTCCCCTTTAATTTTATATTACTCTTCCCCCATATACCCAGATTAAGCTGGGCGTGGTGGCACACGCCTTTAATCCTAGCACTTGGGAGGCAGAGGCAGGCAGATTTCTGTGAGTTCAAGGCCAGCCTGGTCTACAGAACGAGTTCCAGGACAGCTGGGGCTACAGGGAGACCCTGTCTCAACCCCCCCCCCCAAAATAAGTGGTAGGTTAATTCTAGATCCTGATAAGGTATTCACATTATAATAGCACAGTTGCTTTCATTCATATATATATATATATATATATATATATATATATCAGTTTGCCTAAAGAGATTTTGTTTTAAGGAAATGGCAGTATCAGTTACCTCTAGGGTCTATGTCTGTCCTAGCCCTGGGATATTGGCTATGTTTATAGTACTAGGTATGAATTGCCTACTACTGTATCAGCTTTAAATCCAAATAGAGAGCAGTTGATTACCCTAAGATAAATCTGCCAGTAAAATATTACCCTACCCTAGGGATGTGTCTAACTCTTGGAGTTGTCTAAGATATATAACCACTCCACATGTGTGCATCTGGCTATGTTAACAATACTACACATGAGTTTCCTTCCACTGAGTGGGTTTTAGGTCCAATTAGTTAGCCATTGATTTCCCCCAAGATAGATGTGCCCCTATTGTACCAATGCAATATGCTGTGCTGGTCATTGACTTGGATATTTTGAGACTTTTTAGGGTTCTCCACAATGCTTTCCATAGTGGTTGTATGAGTTTCCATTCCCACCAGCAGTGGATGAGTGTTCTCCTTTGCCCACAAACTCTCCAGCATTTGGTGTGTTTTGTTATCTTGATCTTAGTCTTACTGGAGTGAGATGATATCTGAGAGTGGACTTAATTTGCATTTCATTAATTATTAACTATGTTGAACATTTTTTAAGATGTTTCTCAGCCATCTTTATTTCTTCACTGATGAGGTCTCTGTTCAGCTCTTTACTCCATCTTTTGAGAGCTCATTTGCTTTGATTTTTTGTTTTTTGAATAGTCTATATATTCTGGATGTTAATTCTCTGTCAGATGTATCATGGTGAAGGCTTCCTCCCACTCTGAGATTTTCTCTTAATTTCATTGTTTGTTTCTTTTGTATTTGTTGAGATTTGTTATGTGTCCCAGTATGTGGTCGATTTTGGAGAATGTTCTGTGAGATGTTGAGTAAAAAGTATATTTTCTGGTGTTTTGCTGGAATATTCTGTAGATGTCTGTGAGGTCCATTTGGTGTATCGTATTGCTCAGTTCTGATGTTGTTTTGTTTATTTTTGTCATGTTGATCTATCCAAGGGCCTCAGTGGGTAATTGAAGTTTCCCACCATTAGTGTGCTGTGATTAATCTGTGTCTTGAGGTCCTGTGGAGTAGTGTTGATAAAGTTATGTGCACCAGAGTTTGGTGTATAAAATTTTAAGATTGTGAAGTCTTCATGGTTAATTGTTCTTTTGATAAGTATGTACTAGACTTCTTTGTCTCTTCTGATCAATTTTACTCTGAGGTCTATTTTGTCTGATATTAGAATAGCAACTCCTGCTGGCTTTTTGGTACCATTTGCTTGGAATATTTTTTCCATCCTTTCACTCTAAGGTGGTGACTGTCCTTGAGGGTGAGATAGGTTTCTTGTAGACAGCATATAGAGGGATTCTGTTTCCTAATCCATTCTCCCAGTCTATGTCTTTTGACTGGGGAGTTTAGATCATTAATATTTATGGTTATTATTGACAGGTGTGTGTTGCTTCCTTTCACCTTATTTTTTGTTTGCATTCTTGGTCTAGGTTTGTATTTACCCTGTTATGCTTTTGTTAATTTCTCTCTTTATTTGCTTAGGGATAGTAGCTCCTTTCCTCTCTACTTTGAATTCCCTTGAGTAGTTTCTGAAATGCTGCTTTTATGGACATGTATTCTTTCATCATGTTTATGTCATGGAATATTTTTCTTTCTTCTTCAACTATAATTAGCATTTTTGCTGTGTATAGTAATCTGGGTTGGCATCTAAATTGTTTAGCAGTGGGAATATTTTGGTCCACATTCTTCTGGCTTTCATAGTTTGCACTGAGAAGTCAGCTGTAATTCTGATGAGTTTCCCCTTGTATGCAACTTGTTGTTTTTCTCTTGTGGCATTCAGTATTTTGTCTTTGTTTTGAGCATCAAGCATTTTAACCATGATATGGCTTGAGGAATTTCTTTTCTGGATTTATCTATTTGGTGTTCTATGTGCTCCTTGTATTTGTATGGGTTTGTCTTTTTTTCAGTTTTGGGAAATTTTCTTCTATTATCCCGTTGAAGATCTGATCAATACTGTTGTCTTGAGATTTTTCTCCTTCTTCTATCCTTATGATGTGGAACTTCCTTCCTGAATTTGTCATTCTCTCCCTCTAGTGCTTTCCAGCATTTATCAGTCTTTCCTTCTAGATCCTTCCTGAGCTTTTCATTCTCTCCCCTTAGTTCTCTGATTTGTTCTTTATACCCTTTGATTTCTTCAAATATCTCTACAATTGTGCTTCTAAGGTCTGTGTTCTTGGTTTTCTTCTAGGGAGTTCTAGTTATTGGTATTTTCTGTAGGACTGGTAGAATTCAGTGTGGATTTATTATGAGCTTTTCCCATATTGATGTGTGTGTGTGTGTTTGTGTGTGCGTGCATGTGTGTGTGTGTGTGTGTGTGTCTGTCTGTCTGTGTGTCTGTGTGTCTGTGTGTCTTTGGCATGTGGAGTTGTTTTTTATTTGTTTGTTTGTTTGTTTTGATTCTGGTGCCTCAACGTTGGCTGAGCAGACTAGAACCAATAACTCTGTGCCTGCTAGATCATTAGCACCACAGCACCACCAGCATGAGCGGGGGTGGGGGGGGCGGAGGGGGACAAGGAGTGCAGTTTGCTCCTTTTGGCACCCTGTTGACCTGCTGCATGCCTGTCTAGGTCCACCCACAACATGTTACTCGCTAGAACTTGAGGTGAGAGGTTTCCAGGTGCTCCCAAGCCTCCAGGGGCAGGCGTGGTGGTGCAAAGCCCCAAATTGGTTCCACCTCACCTAGGCGCCAGACTGGTGTTCTGCTGCACTCCTGTCTTGTCATTATATTGTTAGACTAATATGGTTCTCTCATTTTTTTACCCTAGCAAAACATTATACATCTCTTGTCTCTCACTTTACCTGCCTAGCTTTCCTCCATGTCTTCTCCAAGCCTCCTCCATTTAAAGTATCCCCATTTCTACCTTAATGTTACCAGTCTCCTATGCTCCCACTTCTCTTGGGTTCCTTTTTCTCATTTACACCCCCCTTTCCATCTATAACCCTTCCACTCCCCTACCATTTAGACACTCTGATTTTATTCATTCCTCGGTTAGTAACACCTGTTACCTACTTGCCTTAGATCTCAAGTTCCCTCTTTCTCTTTACCTTCCTGGTTCCTTTTCATTCACCTGCTTCCTGCAGTTACACCAGGGTATATACTTACTTATAAGGACTTGGTGGTAGGATCCACAAGTGAGGGACAACATATGACTTTTGTTTTTCTGAGTCTGTTGCTTCACTTAGCATAACAGCTTCTAGTACCATCTGTTTACCTGTAAATTTCATGATGTCATCTTTCTTTACTTCTGCATAGAACTCCATTGTGTAAATGTACCACATTTTAAATATCCACTCATCCAGTTGATGGACACTTAGGTTGCTACCAGCTCTTCACTATTGTGAAAAAAACAGCAATAAACATTCATATGCACATATCTCTGCAGCAGGATGAATCCATTGGGTATACAGCCAGGAGTGGTATGACTGGGTCAAATGGTAGGTTCATTTTTAGTTTTCTTAAGAGTTCTCCAAACTGCTTTCCATAGGGGTTGCACAAATTTCCAATCCCACCGCAAGTGAATGAGTGTTTCACTTTCCCCACAGCCTCTCCAGCATTTGGTATCATTGGTTTTCTTAATCATAGCCAGTCTTACAGATAAGATGAAGAATTACTAAGGATGTTGAACAGTTTTTAAGATTCTTCTTATCCATCTTGTTCTCTTGAGAAGTCTCTGTTCAGAAATTTAGTCCATCTTTTAATTGGACCCTTTGTTTTCTTGGTCTTTTGTTTTTGAGTAGTCTATATAATCTGGATGTTAAACCTTTGTCAAGTGTGTCACTGGTTAAGAGTTCCTCCCACTCTGTGGGTTTTCTCTTCACTTATTTGGTTGTTTCTTTTGCTGTAGAGAACTTTTTTTTTATTTTATTGAGATCCCACTTGTTTTTTTTTCTTTTACCTTATTTCCTGTGACACTACTGTTCCTTTTCTTAAACCTAAACCTTGTAGGTTACTGTCAATGATTTCTTCTAATATTTTAGAGTTTCACATTTCATTTTGAAGTCTTTGATCCATTTACATTTGACTTTGGTGAAAGGTGAATGGTAAGAGTTTAGTTTCATTCTTCTACAAATGGTGATACAGTTTTCCCTGGAGGATTTGTTGAAGATACTCACTGCATTTCCTCCACTGAATGTTCTTGGCCCTTTGTCAAACATCAGGTGGCTGAAATTGCATGTGCTCAAGTTTGGGTCTTCAATTTTGTTCCATTGATCTACAGGTCTATTTTTATGCAAATAACATTCTCTTTTATGACCATAACTCTGTAAAATAATTTGAAATCTGTCATAGTAATCCCCTCTCCATTACTCCTTGTGTTCAGAGTTGCTTTGGCTCTCTGGGCTCTTTTGTGTTTTCATATGAATTTTAGGATGGCTTCCTCTAATTTTGTGAAAAAGTCATGGGGATTTTTACTGGGATTGCATTGAATCTATATATTACTTTGGATAGGATGGTCGTTTTTACTATATCAATTCTTCCAATCTGTGAACATGGGCTATCCTTCCATCTTCTGGTGTCTTTCCCAATCTCCTTCTTCACAGATTTATAATTTTCATTGTACAGTTCTTTAATGGCTTTGGTCAGATTTGTTCAAAGATATTTTTTGAGGCTACCATGAATGCAAGAGTCTCCATGTGCTCTTCTTATTTTTTGTTATTGACATATAGAAAGGCTACAAATTTTTCCAGATTAATTTTGTAACCTGTCACTTTACTGAAACTGTTAATAATTCTATAAGTTTTCTGGTGGAATTTTTGGCATGACTTAGGCATAATATCTTATGTGTAAAAATGGATAATTTGACCTCTCCTTTTTCAATTAGTACTCCTTTAATTTTCTTCTCTTGTCTTATTGGTTTAGCAAAAATTTCAAGCACTATAATTGAAAAGGAGTGGTGATAGATAGTAGTCCACCTTGCCAGGTTCCTGACCTTAAGGGGGATGCTTCTATTTTTCTCCATTTACAATGATGTTGGCTGTGGGTATGTTTTATGTTGAGGTATGTTCCCAGCAGTCCAATTCCCTCTAAGACTTTAAACATAAAATAATGTTGAATTTAATCAAAAACCATTTCTGCATCAATTGAGATGACCATGTGGTTTTTGTCTGTGAATCCATTTATATGATTTATCATATTTCTTGTTTTACATTACTGGATCATCTCTGTATCTCTGGAATAAATCGAATTGATCATGGTGGATGATCTTTTTATGCATTGCCTGTATGCAGTTTGTAAGTATTTTGTTGAAATATTTTTGCATCTATATTCATTAAGGATATGGGTCTATAGTTCTCTTTTTTGGCTCTATCTTGCCTGGTTTGGGTATTAGACTGATGCTGGCTTCTTAGAAGGAATTTGGGAGACTTACCTCTGTTTCTGTCCTTTTAAATAAGAAGTAATAATGGTGGTAAATCCTCTTTAAAGGTCTGGTAGAAATTTTTTGTAAACACATCTGGGCCAGGGATTTTTTTTTTGTTAGGAGGATTTGTATTACTGTTTCGATTTAAGCTATTGATCTCTTTTGCTTAAATTTTGTTGATTTCCATGATTTCAGATATTCATCCTTATATTTACAGACAAATATCTCAGACACCGCTTGGAAAAGTAGCTTCTTTTGCTCCAGATGGGAATAGTACTGATTCTCACAACTGAACACTCACAGACATGCTCTGTGAATGTTTCATACCCAGATCAGAAATCTACAATGCAATGTCTACACACTAGACCCAAGCATCTTAGAACAAGGACCCAAAAAGGCATTAACTACTTCTTAACCCTTGTTAAGTAACCTCTTCCAAGCAATAAGAGAAATGAATTCTACAAGCCCTTGGGTCCCAGTTCATGTGAACCTATAGCATTGGTATCAGCATGCACATGACCCATGCAAACTCAGCTGGACAAAAATCCAGCACAGAACTGTAGAAATGGGAGGCACAGTCCAACTTGGCTGAGAAATTTATTGGCAACAGATGGTATTCAGGTGAGGAAGACCCTGCCTTCTTTAGAAAAGAGACTCTGGGCAGGCTAACTAGAGTTCAGGGGAGGAGCTGAAATTGAGGAGTGAGAAGGGAGAGTAATTTGGCACAATGAACTCTAGCACAAATGACAAAAGTGGTGAACTCCTCTGGCCTATAGAAAAATATACAAAGGGCTCTAAAAACAAAGAGTTATTAAAAAAAAGTTTATCAAACTGCAATTAAATCAATTCAAAACTGGTGAAAAGAAACAGATTCGCACAATACATTACTAAGAGATATTCCAAGCCAGGCGTGGTGGCACATGCCTTTAATCCTAGCACTTGGGAGGCAGAGGGAGGTGGATTCCTGTGAATTCAAGTCCAGCCTGGTCTACAGAGTGAGTGCTAGGACAGCCAGAGCTACAGGGAGACCCTGTCTCAAAAAGACCAAAAAAAGATGAGTTGCGTGTGGTGGCACATGCCTTTAATCCCAGCACTTGGGAGGCAGAGGCAGGCAGATCTCTGTGAGTTCAAGGCCAGCCTCATCTACAGAGTACGCTCAAGGGATGAGCTGAAATTGAGTGACAAGTGGGTATAATGGTGATTAAGACTGACTGAAAAATTAAGCACAAACCAAAAATTCAATAAAAATAAAATAAAAATATGTTATTTGAAAATGTAAAAAAAGTTCCACATTTTAAAGCACTGTCCTGTATTTGAGATATCACAGTGAGCAGCATCTGTATATGCCAAGAAAGATGTTTCCATGAATATTTTTCTGGGGAGAGAGGAATGCAGAGAATGCGTGCTTCTAATTTCATTTTGTTTTTTGTTCTGTGTATTGATTTAATCTGACAATCTAAAGTCATTTATCCTGCAAATATTTCATAGCAGTAGGTAAAGATGGCTAGGGTCCTATATATTTGTTAAACCTGGTGTATTTTATATTTTTATTTTCAGGCAGTGTTGATTTTGATGTAAGAGAAAAAAGTGCCAGGACTGCACCAATGCTGGTTTTACTGGGCTGCTCATTTTTGTGCTTTGCAGTCTTTAGAGCTAGGTAAGACTATTGATTACTTTCCTCTCCTGGCAGCTTGCATGGCACCTTAGGATACTATGAGAGCTAGTCCTCAAGGAAGAGGCTTCTAGTTCTAGCTCAATTCTTTTTTAATTTTTTTTTAATTTATTTTTTGTATGTGTATGAATGTACTGTCTGCATGTAGGTCTGTGCACCTGTGTCGTGCAATGCCACGGAGGTCAGAAGAGGGTCTCAGAGTCCCCTGGAACTGGAGTTCTCCTGGAATTGGAGTTTCAGACGGTTCTTGGCCGCCATGTGGGTGCTGGGGATCGACCCCGGGTCCTTTGAAAGAGCAGTCGGTGCTCATAACCGCTAGGCTATCTCTCCAGCTCCTTAGCTCAATTCTTATAAGTCCTAAGTACTTATCCTTTTACACAATGATATGTGTAGCTCTCATCTCTCAAAGAAACTTCTTTTTAAAAGAGATGAAGACTACTATAGAGATATAAAACTGGCCAAATTGTAGATTATTGTGGGGGATTGAAAATGATGTTAGCAGAAAGCACTACTCTGAATTAATAAAATAGATGATGATAAAGTTTCCACATTGAAATTGTTGCTTTGAAACAATTTGACAAACTATTACTTCTCATTACTAGATGGATTACAATCATTATCGTTAAAAAGGACATTCAGGCACATATTTTGAAGAAGAAACTACACAAATATGTGTTTGAGTGTTATTTCATGTAATTTTCCTTGTATACTTCCAGATTTTAATTAATTAACTAATTAACTCTTGTTTTATATGTATGAGTGTTTTGTCTGCATGTATACAAGTGTACCATGTGAGAGCAATGCCCAGGGAGGCCAGAATGCTAGGCATCATGTTCACAGAACTGAACCCAGGTCTTCTACAAGAGCAGCCAGTACCTTAATTGCTGAGGCATCTTTCAGCACCATTTCCTAATTTTCATTATAAAACAAATTTGTGAACCTTTAAAAACCATTATTTAAACAATATAAAATTTATATGGCCATTGTGTATCAGTGAAGCTGTTGAGGTGAAATGACTTAGATAATTATTTTATTTCAATTAACTTATGAAAATATTGAACTACAAAGTGAACATCTGATTGATCAATTGTAACAGTATAGAAAAGGACTTGAGTTTCAGAGCCCTGTGTTTTCAGAGAAACCTTTATTGTGTTCAATACAGTGGTTTCTCTTGGCTTTGAGATTCTCTTGTTTTTCAGAACTAAGAGAAAGGAACAAAAATACCAACTCAATAGGACAAATTGGCATGTAACCATGGAAACACTAAAAGGTTCCTGAGGGGCCTGGAGAACGTTTGACAGCAACACTGATAGGCTACATAAGAGAGAAAACTGTACATACTAAGTGACTAAATCCAGTGTATATAACATAATTATATATGTGTGGTCACAGATTTAAAATACTCATACAAATAATTAACAGTAATTACAAAACAGTATGTAAAAGAGCAAGGCATTAACCAGAGCCCTTTACAGATAAAAATATGAAAACAAAAAGGGATAATAAAGTCCAAGTTTCCCTGTGGTGTTTTTTTTTAATTTTAATTTATTTATTTATTTTCATATGTGTAGGAATGTACTGTCCGCATGCAGGTGTGTGCACCCGTGTCGTGCAATGCCGTGGAGGTCAGAAGAGGGTGTCAGATTCCTCTGGAACTGGAGTTAAAGACGGTTCTCAGCCACCATGTGGGTGCTGGGGATAGAACGCGGGTCCTCTGCAAGAGCAGTTGGCGCTCTTAACCGCTAGGCCATCTCTCCAGCCCCTCCCTGTGGCTTTTTACAAGTGAATTTTACCTAGCAAAGTTGTGGATTATGAATTTCCAGAAAAGACAGTGATGGTCATGCTTATCTATCTGCTACTTTAAAATGTGTTTTTAAACCAAAGTTTTCTTCCTTTCTGAAATGGATGAGTAACTTGGTAGACTAAGAACAAGTCTTTGCATGAATTTTTAGAAAGGAGCAGCATGAATAATAAAATATCAGAAAAGCTAATTTAATATGATTAGTTATATTAGTATACTCATAAGAAAAAGTATACACTATCAAATGACACTAAAAGTCTAAGGTATTCCTTGACAAATTTATATTCTTAGTTGAAAACAGTTAAATTTCTGTGTGTGTATTTGCATGTAATATGGGCATATGTGGGTATTCTTGTGTGTGAGTGCCAGTGCACATGCCATAGTATATGAGTGGAGGTCAGAAAATAATCCTAGCTGTCTGCCCTTGCCTTCCACCTTGTTTGATCAAAGGTGTCTTGATTGAAACTATGTTATGGCAGGTTAGGGAACCTACAATATTTGGGGGATTCTCCTGTCTATATCTCCCATCTCACTATAGTAGCAATGGCATTAAAGCTGTGCACTGAGTTTATGTGTGTTCTAGGAATACAGACTCCAGTAATCAAATTGGTATAGCTGCACTTACCCACTGAACCATTTCGCCAGTTTCCACACATAGTTAAATATTGAACAAATTAGTAATAATAATTATTCTTGAAAGGATAAAAACATTATATCAAAATATTAAATAATCATTTAAAAACTGCCATCACTCACGTTAAGTGAGAAGATAAAAAAGAGTGAAATATAAAAATAAACAGATTATTATATATTAAAATATTATGTCTTTAAAAAAGTTTTGCTTCTCATCCACCTGTGCCCCTTTTCTAAGCCTAGGGAACAATCTACGGAAGACTGGGCATGGTAGAATGTAAGGGCTGTGATTGGGGTGAATGGTGAAACTACAACAATATAGACTGGACACTCATTTCATCAACTTGATTGAACATACAAGCACCCCCCTGCTGGATGGTGGGACCCATGAGCTGTGTGGGTTTGGGCACAACTGCTTACAAATTGGTTTTACATGAAGGATGCTTGTACTCACAAATTATCACTTATTGTTAAAAAAAATGTAAAAAAAAAACAAAACAAAAAAGCAGAGAAAGATGCAGAAAAGTTACGGCAGAATGCATTATCTGCAATGGGTAGGGGTGGGGTGGGGGGAAGTGAAAGGGATATATGCCTGAACTGAATTGGAAAATGATGTATGAAATACACAAAGCATCAATAAAAATAAATTAAAAAAA
>VZQC01002500.1:324236-336057 GCA_009823505.1 Rhizomys pruinosus
ATATATATATATATAAAATAATGTTGAAGTGAAACTATTGAGTACTAGATTTATTGTGGATGTAACTCTACAAAAATAAAATAAGTCTATTTAAAATTAAAAAATTCCAAGAGTAAGTATTTTGGAAAAACAATAAAAGTTAATGGCTAATATGAAATACATATAATAAACTAGGCCTAGTGGTACAGGCCTGTAGTATCAGCTACTTAAGAAGCTGAGGCAAGGCCTGCCAGGGCTCACAGCAATTTTAAAGCCAAGCTAAATAATTTTTGAGGCAAAGTCTCAATAAACAATGTGAAAAAATGACTGGGCATATAGGCTAATTAATAGTAGAGTGCTTGTTTAGAACACAAGAGATGTGAGGTACAATACACAGTACTAGAGAAAGTATTATAAGAAAACTATTAAAACACTGTCTTGTCACAGGATGCAGAGAGAAGAAAAGAGTAGAAAGGCTCAAAGCAGACTCAACTAGCTGAAATTTATAATATGTGCTAAAGGCATCTTCAAATTGGTGAGAAAATGATGGAGCATTTCAAATGAGTTGCTCAAAAAACAACTGACAAAAAAATATTTCTAATTTCATCTATTCAAATAAATTCTAGAAATAATAGCAGACAATGATGTAAAAATTAAAAACTATAAAAGGAAGTCTAGATTTGATTGAGAAATGTATGGAATATGCTCAATACAAATTAAAAATAAAAATATAAAAAAATAAATAAATGATTATATTTCTGATTATATACATCTTATATATCATCCAAAATAAAAAGCCAGACACTAATGAAAAAAATATAAAAGGAGAAGATACGTCTGATATTCATAAATAAGAAGAATTGAGACTTTTTTCATCATTCTTGTGAAATAGAAATTACTAAGAAAAAGAATGATGTATTACATAATATGAACATGCAAATTAGAAGCAAATGACTAACTGGAAACTACTTATGTTTAGCATGACAGTCATGCATTGTATAAAAATCCATTCAAAAAATACTCTGAGAATGTGTACAAATTACATGTAGAGTCAATTTGTAAAATAAAAATATTTAACTGGCAAAAGTTGTTTAAAGTTGTTTGGTTTATTGCAAATTGAACAACTAGAAATTAAATCATTCAAAAGCATTTGGAAACAGTGATCTCATGCGCTCCTGGTTGGAATATAAGTTGTCATATCCTTACATTATAATTGATTTACACATACAAATCAAATATCTTCATTAACTGAACAATTTTATAATTTTACAACTAGCAATTTATTTTTAAAAATTTTTTATTTATTTCTGTATGTGTATGAATGTACTGTCTGCATGCAAGTGTGTGCACCCGTGTCGTGCAATGCCGCAGAGGTCAGAAGAGGGTGTCGGATTCCCCTGGAACTGGAGTTCTCCTGGAATTGGAGTTTCAGATGGTTCTCGGCCGCCATGTGGGTGCTGGGGATCGAACCTGGGTCCTCTGTAAGAGCTATCAGCTCTCTTAACCGCTAGGTCGTCTCTCCAGCCCCACAACTAGCAATTTATGTTGACCAGTGGAATCCTTTCTAAGGACAAGTCCTGGACTGGAGAGATGGCCTGTAGTGTGCAGACTCATGTGATATCATATTAAATTCTTGTAGTTGTGACTTTACAAAAAAACAATTTAAGACAAGAACAGTTTATAATTTGGGTTCACAGTTCTGATGCGTATAACTTACTGTGATAGGAACAGCTTGATTCATGGTGCAAACAAGGAAGCATGGATGGATATTATTGTGGATGGGAGGGAAGGATCCAACAAGAGGAGGAGCAGGAAAATGGGGTTGGGGAATAAGGAAAGGGGGTGAACAAGAACAAATAATGTATGAAATTGTGACAGTAAACTGAGAATTATGTATGGTAGCTTCAAAGTGTCATTAAAAATATAAAACTTTTTTGAATTGCAAGGGTTTGATGAAAAGGTTTCATGTCTTTCTGTATCCCCCCCCCCCTTTCTTTAGGATGAGTCTTCCGAAGACAGTTGTATTATACATGATTATAGGGTGACTCAAGGCAACAATTTCATCAAATTCACCCCAATTGTTTTTGGGTGACTATATATGATTATTTTGGGAAGCAAACTTAATTTACGTTAAATCATCTTAAAGAAGGAAGTCTACAAGCTGATACTGTACAACAGAGAAATTAAAAGAGAATATTTGTATGTGCAATCCCAAAGTTCTTGCTCTACAGATTTATGTAAAGCAAATGTGGCAACAGGGAATTATATCTTCCTTTAATTCAGAATGCATTACCCCATTTTTTCAGATTCTGTAAACCAATGTTGTTTAATAACACGTTTACTTTTACTAAGTCCTAAACACCATGTGTCCTGTAGGGACAGTAGTAGGATAATTGGACTTGCTATCACGTAAAAAAAAAATTAATATGCCTTAATCGAATATATCACCATGTTCCCTCTCCCACCCATCCCCCCTTTCCAATCACCATTTCGCCATTTCTTGATGCAGTCTTCTGTTGTTCTTTTACTAATGCATCCCTCTCCATGAGAAATATTAATATCTGGGTTGTGGACTAGCATCCACATATGAGGGACACCATTTGTCGTTTGTTTTTCTTGGACTGTGGTTACTTCACTTACATAATGTCTTCCAGGCTCCATCCATTTACCTGCAAATTTTCATGAGTGTCCCTCTTTACTGCTGAATAGTATCCATTGATATACATGTACCACATTTCTTCTATCCACTCATCAGTTGAAGGCACCTGGCTGGTTCCAGCATTTTTGCTATCTGCATGAACAAGCTGCAAAAACATAGCTGTGCATGTATCTTTGCAGTAAGTTGTGTTCTTGTGGGTATAACCCAGGAGTGGTAGACTGGGTCAAATGGAAGGCTCATTTGAGTCTTCTAAGGGTCCTCCACACTGCTTTCACAGTGGCAGTGTACAGGAGATGTTATAAGCTACAGCAAGACCCTGTCATATTCATCAGGGGAAAATGTATTCATGTATTAACATAACCAAAATGTGTCCATGCTAAAGTAACCTACCATAACTATTAGTGCCTGCTTAATACCTATATATTAATTGCTTGTCTCTTCATTAGCAGGATCGAAAGGCTTATTCCTGGACAAACTGCGCCCATGAAGGAAACAGCCGAAATTGACCAGAGTCCAAGGTCAACAGCTCCAGAGAGAGTGGACTGTTACCTCTCACCACCTGTGCCCCTTTCTAAAAGCCTAGGGAACAATCCTGCGGTAAGAGGGGACATGGTAGAATGCTAAGGCTGCGATTGGGGGTGAATGGTGAAAATACAGCAATGTAGTCTGGACACTCATTTGATCCAACTTGATTGAAACAAACACCTTCACCCCCCCGGATGGTGGGGACTGTATGGTGTTTAGGCAACAACAGCCTGCAGAATAGGTTTTGCATGTAGGATGCTTGTACTCATGGATTATCACTTATAGCTAAAAATGAAAAAAAAAAAAAAAAACAGAGAAAGATGCAGGACAGTTATGGCAGAATGCATGATCTGGGATGGGGTGGGGGTGGGGGGGAGGGAAAGGGAAATAAGCCTGAACTGAATTGAAAAAATGTATGAAATGCACAAAGCATCAATAAAAACTAATTTAAAAAAAAAATATAAAACTTTTTATAGTAAAAGAGTGGAGGAAGGGTGTATCTGAGACTGAACAACAGAAAAGAGCCAGGTGTGGTGGTGCACACCTTTATTGCCAGCACTAGGGAGGCAGAGGCAGGTAGAACTCTGTGAGTTCAAGGCCAGTCTAGTCAACATAGTGAGTTCCAAGCCAGATGGAGCTACAGGAACACCCTGTCTCAAAAAGTAAAAAAAATAACTACAAAAGAAGCATTACCTTGTCCTAAAATATGAATATACCTGCAAAAAATACTATGGTGAATCTGTAATAGTCAGACAATACATTTCATGGATTTACTTACATATATGCAGGCAATATACACATATACATAAAATAAAAATCATAATAAAATATATTTTAAAAGATCAAAGAGAGATCATTAATTTTCTTTAGATATGCCTGCCTTAATATTATGATTTAAAGTCATTAATGCTACTGGAGGTGAGGAATTGATATGGTTTGAATGTTTATGTTCTAATCAAATCTTATTAAATTCCAAATACCCAAGGTAAGGGACCAAGGATGTGGGCCCTTTGGAGAGTGATTAGGAATATACTTCCTCAATTCTTCCACTGTGAAAAGTTACAGTGAAGAGCTTGCTAGTAATCTATAAATGGAAAGATATTTCCTGTGATAGACAGCACCATGATCTTCCTTTATCCAAAACCCAGGTCTGTGAGAACTAAAAATTTTCAGATTCATATGCCACACAATTGTGGCATTATCATCACAGGAGCCTAATGAACATTGATAAGAGTTCTTGCTTTATATTTAATATTTGTATAAAGAATGATTATCTAAGTTATTAAAAAATAAAAAAATAAAAATTTCAAGCTTATAAAATAGAAACTGGGGAAAGATTATTCAGTCTCAGTGAGGAACGAAGATGACAACTCAGTTACTAGATAAGGAATGTTGATCTGAGTTCAATTATAACTGCAATCAACCAAAATCTATCATGAATATTGCAATGAATGTGATTCCTGTACCACATCCATTATTTCTATGCAGAAATATGATCATTTTCTTTCTGTAATAGTAGTCTGTCTCTTTCTCCTTCAGCTGCTATGCCATGGTTTAAAACTCGCTTGAGCTGTCATAAATTCACATTTTATTTTCTTATTTATCTTTGCTCACCTTAAGTATTTCTCCTTAGTTCAGTCAGAATTGTAAAAAGGCAAAAAAATTCAATATGTAAAACTTTTATTTAATGCTCTTCTTTTGCCTCCCATCATACTTATTGAGAAACAGAGAACATGGATGGATCAATTACATTTGAACCCACTATAAACTATTGACAAAAAATCTGACCTCTGTTTCATAATTTCCTTACCTATAGGCTCCTCCCTAGCAGGATTCCTGTAGTGATACAAGTAAAGTGCTTAGAATATTTTCTGATAGTTTTATTATCTTATTACTTTGTTAACCATCTATTCTAGATTCTCTTCAATTGCTGTGACAAAACAGTCTGACCAATACCAACTGGGGAGGGAAGAGTTTATTTATCTTACATCTTTGGGGTCACATTTCATCACTGAGGGAGCCCAAGGTAGGAACCCAGGGCAGGAACCTGGAGGCAGGAGCTTAAGCACAGGCCATGGAGGAATGCTGCTTACTGGCTTGCTCCCCTGGCCCAAGCTCAACTTGCTTTCTTATACAATATAGGACCAGGTTCCCAGGGTTGATATGCCAGACAGTGGGATGGGCCCTCCCAATTCACTCAACAATCAAGAAAATACCCCAAAGACATGGCCACAGGCTAGTCCAATGGAGGCAATTTCGCAAATGAGGCTCCCTCAACCCAGGTGTGTCTATCCAGCACACTATCTCCAATCTGAAAATCTGAAATGCCCCCAATCCAGAATTTTTGAGTGAGAAAGTGATGCCACAAGTGGAAAATTCCACATTAGGGAACTTTGTTTCATGCACAAATTTATGGTAAAAATATTGTACATCTTAATTTCTGGCTATGTGTAAGGTGAACAGGAACTTGAATGAATTTTGTACTTAGACTTGGTTCCCAGCTACAACAAATCTCACTTAAGTACTCTAAGATCCAAATATCTCATACTTTCCTCTAACTCAATTTTCTCATTATGCTTTACCTGCCTGGTAAACTTTCATCTTTCTGGTCTCAGCTTAAAATTTATGACCTATACCAGGCATGAATCTGCAATCCCAAACTTGAGAAGCTGATGCATAGCATCAAGTGTTCAAGTCCAGGAGAAACTCTGTCTCAAAAATAAATACAAAACAACATGGACAGTGACTTCCCGAAAAAGGCCTTTCCTGGCCATTAACCATTCCATCTAACTCTTTCTTTGTAAATTTTCCAGTACAAAAGAGGTTGTCAATAAATGCTTGCTTAAATATAAAGACATACTTAAGAAAATGAATGTATCACAATTTATAGAAGTCAGTGAAGGTAAGTATTCCAGAAAATAACCTAAAATATAATTCTTAATTATTTTATTATCAAAATAGGTCAACTTCAACTGAATATCAGAGATAGAACATAAATCTATGGCTTATGAGGGAGAAAACAACAAATTCACAAATAACTCTACACAAAACCTTAGGAGGGGAAAGTACAGGAAGTAAAGGAATCAAGAGGCCATCATATATCAATCTTTCTGTCCTTCATCAAAGATTTTTGGATCATTTATCATTCCTGGCTGTCAAATGGTCTGGAAAGCACCCAGAGACAAGCTCATTCTGTGCTAATATGTCAGTAGAATCCTGATTGAGAGAAAGGTGATGTCAGTTGAAATAATAAGATGCTTATTATGCATTGACCCTTTTCACAACACTGATATTTTATCTTCAGACTAGCTCTGGGTTTGCAAAGGATCCAGAGACCACAGAGGATTCCAATATACTGCATCTCTCTCATATCAGTACCCCAAGTATGATTAGTAATATGTTCCACTTGTGCCAACTAATGAAACATTATTGAGTGCCTATACTAAAGTATGTGACAATGTTTAATTTTACTATAATAAAGTTAGATATAACATTTGCACTCCTCAAAATATTTTTATGTTACAAAATGCAACTTTGTGCCTATTAAACACTAATTCCCATTCCTTGACATTATTTCTTCTAAGACTATGACTACAATAAGCATCTAAAAAGTGAATTCACAGATTAATTTTCTGTGGGGTTTCCTAACTTAGCATAGCATCCCCAAGTTTAATCTATGTTGTATGTGTCAAAATTTCCTTTGTTTTTAAGGTTGCCTAGTATTACATTGCATGAAGATATTTTGTTTATCAAGTCATCCATCAATTGGTAGGTTTATTCTTTAGTTGTTTTAACAGTATAAATAATGCTGCCATGAACCTAGCAGTACAAATATCTGTTTGAGTCATTCTAACTTTTTCTGGGTATATACCTGTGCTAGATAGCATTAGTGCTAACATGACACACCTGGGTTGAGGGAGCATCAGTTTGGGAATTCCCTCCATTGGACTGGCCTGTGGCCACATCTGTGGAGTATAGTCTTGATTGTTGAGTGAGGTGAGAGGGCCCAGCCCACTATGGGCAGTGCCACAACCTTGGTCAGTGGTTCTGTACTGTATAATAAAGCAGGCTGATATGGGCCAGAGGAGCAAGCCACTAATAAGGATTCCTCCATGCTTCAGCTCCTGCCTCCAAGTTTCTGCCCTGAGTTTTCTATCTTGGACTACCTGATCGGTGAACTGTGGCCTGCAAGATCTAAGATGAATAAACCCTTTCTTCCCCAAATTGGTATTCATTAGAGTGTTTTGTCACAGTAATTGAAGAGAAACTAGAAATGAAATTGGTACCAGAGAGTGGGCAATTGCTGTGACAGCCCTGCCCTTGGTGTTTGGGGAGGAGCCATTGAATGCTTAGAGTTTGTTGCTTTGAAACTTGGAACAGTTATTCTGAAAGAGTTGTAGACGATGGGGGCCTGGCTTCTGAAGCTTCAAAGGGGAGCAGAGCCCTCAGGGCTCTTCGTATAACATTTTTGAATTGAGGATCCATGGGTTATGGTCAGCTGGGGCTGAAGAATCAACTGTAAGTAACAAGCTTGAGTTCCAGACCAGCCGGAGCTACAGGGAGACCCTGTCTCAAAAAAAAAAAAAACAATGGTGAAATCTTCTGGGAAGAATTTCTTCAGGGTCAACACACAGAAGCTGTGGTCCAGAGGGGGCCCAAACCTCCATGTCAAGCCAGAAGCAGAAACTGGTGATGTTGAAATGTGAAAGGATCACAGACAGCAGCTGAGGCTTGGTACTATGAGAGGCCAGAAAAGGCCATTCGTCCAGTGAAGAACACAGTTATTGCCAGGGGTCATGAAGGGAAGCTGAATTTGGCACTGTGAGAGGCTAGAAAAACCCATTGGTGAAAGTGCAGCCTCAGTTTTAGTGAAGACCCGTAGTTTTTCTTCAGATGCCAGGACGATGGAATGACCATCAAGAGCAGCAGCAGATGTGGAATCAATCCAGCCCAGGCCTGCGAGATAAGCTGTGGAAGGCAAAGTCAGAGAAGTGGAGCTGCTGAAACCCTTTGAAGCCCAGAAAATCTTGGGTGAATCCCAGATGTCCAGCCTTGAGCTACTTTGCTCCACTTAGGTTTTGCTTAAGTGTGCCTGATTCTTCCCTTTGAAATAAGACAGTACTTGCTTTGAATTTTATAGGAGCCCAGTGTTAGAGACTTTTAAGAGACTGAACTTTTTGAAGTGTTTGGACTTTTTAAAGACTGTGTGGTTTTTGAGGTAATATTATTAATGTCAACATATCTTTTGGATAAGAAATGGAGATGTGGTGGTTTAATAGCAATGTGTTTTGCATGTCAGGTTGTGTTTATGTGATTACTTCATTGTCTCTTTCATCATATAGATTATGAATATGCTGGATGCTGGACCACTGTCTTGAGCTGGGGCTGATGATTAGTTCTAAAATATTGGGCTGGAGAGATGGCCTAGCGCTTAAGAGCACCGGCCGCTCTTGAAGAGGACCCGGGTTCGACCCCCAGCACCCACCTGGCGGCTAAGAACCATATGAAATTCCAATTCCAGGAGAACTCCAGTTCCAGGGGAATCCGATACCCTCCTCTGACCTCCGTAGCATTTCACGATATGGGCGCACAAACTTGCATGCAGACAGTACATTCATACACATACAGAAATAAATAAAATTAATAAAAATTTTTTTAAATATTTGAATCCTTTAAAAATCTATTTATAGGTCTAGAGTGCTTCATTTGAACATAATTGCATAGCATATAAATACATGTGATCATGACTATACATATTTACATATACTACACATTTGCATAATTTAATTCAAAATATAACACATAAGGAAACAACTCATATACATTTCTTTTTTAAAATTTTATTTATTTATTTATTTATTTATTTATTTATTTATTTATGTGTATGAATGTACTGTCTGCATGCAGGTTTGTGCACCCGTGTCGTGCAATGCTGCGGACGTCAGAAGAGGGTGTTGGATTCCCCTGGAACTGGAGTTCTCCTGGAATTGGAGTTATGGACAGTTCTTAGCTGCCATGTGGGTGCTGGGGATGGAACCCGGGTCCTCTGCAAGAGCAGTCGGTGCTCTTAACCGCTAGGCCATCTCTCCAGCCCAACAACTCATATACATTTCTAAGTCTACCTATAGATGCACTAATTATAACAGCGAAGAGAAAATCCACAGAGTTGGAGGAAACCTTCACCAGTGATACATTGGACAGAGGCTTATCATCCAGAATATATAAATTAATCAAAAAAAAAAAAAAAACAAAGGAGAAGGAAAACAAATGACTCAATCAAAATATGAAGTAAAAGAGCTGAACAGAGTCTTCACAAATGAAGAAGTGAAGATGGCTGAAATATTATGGCATCACTGCACCTGCAGGATCAAAGGGAGTGAAGAAAAGTAGCAAGGGGAAGAAGATGCAGCCAAAATCTTCTCCTGGGAGCTGATGCTAGAATGCAAAGCATCAGTATGGCTGTGGAAGATTTCCATAGCTCAGCCTGGCCAGATTACATGTCCTGACTTGGGCCCTTGGCCTTGGGCTTAGGCCACTGCTCTTCTATGGCCAAATAAATTACACCTGCCAGGGATACATACCTTGAGACAGATTTCACAGACTCGTGGCCAACTGCAGGTCTCTGTCCAGTCAAAAACCAGCCAGTTAAGTCAGCACAAACTCCCCAGGCTGATGGTCTGAAGTCTGACCCTTATCCATCCAAAATCAGCTAGCAACCACTGCAGGCCCCAAGACTAAAGGGACTAATTTACATGTGCACAGAAATTAACAAACGTGGGGACCCTCCAGATGATGGTGAAAAAAAATCAATTTATTCATTCACAGCATTTTGTTTTTATAAGCTGAGTGACATCATATCTCAGGGCCTGCTTTGAGAAACCCTGCCTCATGTTCTGTAAATATCATGAGTTCTTGTTAGAGTTTAATCCCATGGGCCAGTCTCCCAGGTTTGCTAATACAAGCTAAACTCGCCTAGGGCCAGGTTTCAGTGTAAACAGACAAGCAGGTAATTTAGCCCAGTGTAGCCACAAGTGGCCTCTTTCTACCTACAGCAAAACATCCTCTAGTGGTTAGGAGATGTTATAAGCTGCAGTAAGACCCTGTCATATTTTACAGAAAAAATGTAATTCATGAATTAACATACAATCCATACATCTGTGTCTATACCAAAGTAACCTACCATAACAATTACTACTGTTTAAATACCTATATATCTAATTGTTTATGCTTCATTAGTAGGATTGAAAGGTTATTCCTGGACAAATGGTCAGCCCATGAAAGGAAACAGCCAGAATTGACCAGAGTCCAAAATAACAGCTCCAGAGAAAGTAGAGTGTTTTGCTTCTCGTCCACCTGTGCCCCTTTTCTAATCCTAGGGAACAATCTGTGGAAGAGGGGGCATGGTAGAATGTAAGGGCTGTGATTGGGGTGAATGATGAAACTACAGCAATATAGTCTGGACACATTTGATCAAATTAATTGAACATACAAGCCCCCCCCTCAGCTGGATGGGGGCTGTGTGGGTTTTGGCACAACTGCTTACAAATTGGTTTTACATGAAGGATGCTTGTACTCATAAATTATTACTTATTGTTAAAAAATGAAAACACATAAAGAAGTAATTAAAAAAAAAGAAAAACACCTTAAAAATGTTCAATGTCACTAATAATTAAGGAGATAAAAATTAAAACCAGCTTAAGATTACATCTTATCCTGGTAAGAACAGCTAAGACTAAGAAAACAAATGACACCAAATGCTGGAGAAGTTGTGGGGAAAGGGACTGTGAGGAAAATGCTGGTGGGAATGAAAAACTCATGAAACCCTTAATAAAAGTGGTATGGTGAATACTTACAAGACTCAAATTAAACCTACCACCTGAGCCAGTCATACCACTCCTGGGTACATACCCACAAGACTCAATCTGTCCCAGAGAAACATGCAAAACCATGTTTATTGCAGCTCTCTTCACAATAGTGAAAAGCTGAAAGCAACAAGTAGTGTCCCTCAACTGAGAAGTGGATAAAGAAAATGCGGTACATCTACCCAATGGAGTTCTATGCAGTGGTAAAGAAAGACGACATCATGAACTTTGCAGGTAAATGGATGGAACTAAAAGCCATTCTGCTGTGAAGTAACACAGTACCAGAAAAACACACATTTGTAGATGATAGCACCAAATGCCTAGCTGTAAGGCAAGCTGAGCAACGTTATTGTTATATTTCTTTCTTTCTGAAAACAATTGTGCTATTATAATGTGAATCTCTTAATGGGCCCTAGAATTAACTTACCACTTATTTTCACACATGGTAATTAATGTATATGGGTGGAAGGTATGTATTCATATTTTATAGTAATATAAAATTAAAGTGAAAAATGTGAATTCCTAAACATATTTTGGAGTTAACATACAGTTTATTCCCAGAGGACATAATTCTGGTACATATATGACGTTTATATAGGCGTATTTTGGAGCAATACAAATGGGAGGTAACAACAAAATAAGGACTGGGTCAAAGAACGGATCAATACACTTAAATTCTGCCCAAAGCAATAAAACTCTGCAGAGAAAAAGTTTAAAAAGGCTGAGAGAAAGATACAGGATATATATGGCAGAATGCATGAATTGGGGTGGGGTGGGGGGAAGGGAAAGGGGAATA
>VZQC01002500.1:338199-352184 GCA_009823505.1 Rhizomys pruinosus
ATATATATATATATATATCTGAATCAACAGTAATACACCATAAATTCTTATTTGACACTCACCAAAATAGTGGAAAACCCGCTTATTGTGGCAAAGTACAGAAGGCTTGGTCACAGTTAAATCACTGAGAATTAGAGAGAAATACTATCGTAAACTGTAATACACATTACATCCATAAAAATTTTCCCAGTCCTTATTGTAATATTGCACAGTGCAACTGATACATGGCAACTAGTGTAGCATAGAAGTCAAAGCGAAAACAAACAAACCAAAGAATGAAGCCACAGAGTAAAATTGGTAAATAGTTAACAGTTCAAACCAAGTCATCAAATCCATACCACTGGGATCATTAAAACAAATCTTCCTACACCTTGAAGTGTATGATTGAATTTGTATGTAAGTTTAAAATTAGCAGTAGAAATCTTAAAATGGAAAGTTTCTGCTCATAGAATAACATGTCTAATTAAATACACTGAAGAAAAAAAAACTCTAAACATCAAGATAATTGATTTAAAATTCATTTTCAAATTATAATAGTACACAAATATGCAATTAGAAATCATGCAGTGTTTTATTTAAGAAAACATCAAAGCAAAAAATCTATTAAAAGTAGTTTAAAGGGAGTAAAAGTCCAGATCCTTCTGTCAATATGCTAAAATTAGATTTTAGTGGGATTTTGAAGTTTTTAATTTTTAAATACATTAAAAAATTCATGTTTGCAATGAATTAAGAGCAGTACACTTTACTGGGACATGCCATTAGTAATCATTACTTTACTGTCATATGAAAATATTGACTGATACTAATATTTACTATCAGTTTAGCAAGGCTACTCTTATCATGAATTTAAATACAGAAATTACATCCTTTCAGGAATCAAATATAGCTTACTATGCAACTTTTGTACCTGCTGTGATACAATCATCTTGCACCTGGTGTTTCTGAACTATCCATCACCAGCACTGAATCTTTTCTGATCATCAGTGATCTGCAGGACCATATAAACAAAACGAGAAGGCTTTGGAGGGCAGCAAGGTTATTTAAATAGTGACTCCATAAATGTGTCATCTGTGAATAATCTTTTAAATTAATCTCAGTCGACTCCTTTTTATGCATGCATGCATATATATATATATATTTCTATTTATATAAAATGCATAGAATTGATTACTAAGAACACTGAAACTTGTGGGGGAAATCAAGTCCATCATTTTCAGTGTGACTAGAAATGTACTGCTGGTTTTTACTTTATGATATAGTACTGCAATTTTTTAAAATCAACTTCAGGCACAATTTATGTTATGATGATTATTAAATTAAATACTGCTGTGTTTTATTTAATAAAGGGAAATTTATCCATTATTAGCTTATTGTCAGTGCTCTACTGGAGTTGTACTAGTGATATACAATTCATTTATTAAAGAAATGCTATAAATCCAAAACATTTGGAGTTTTACACTCAAACGCTTTGTACTGATTATTCTAGTAAATGCAGTAAGATTATATTCCAAATTTTTGAGGAAAAAAAATTAAGTCAAACCTGCAAGATACAGCTTTCTCTAGTGTCTAAAATGCCAGCATGAAAATGATACAAACATTTTATTAAAAATAAAAACATGGTATTTAATAAATATTAGCCATGGCACAAGAAAATTATGTAGATTTGGGTACAATTTAAACAACTTTGAGCTTTAAAAATTTCTCGCTTTTCAGTGTGTTTTGCACATTTGGTATAACTTGTCTTTGGTCATGTGATCTTCTTATTTAGTAACTCTAGACAGGTGACTTATGGGAGCAGAAGCCCAGTTTTACTCCTGCTATTTTTTATAAAATTGCCTTCTAACTAGTGCAAGACATGTCCACATTTGGGAAGCCATTCTGTGTATAAATTTAGAGCAACAGATGCACATGTGTCAGAATTACAGGATACAAGTGAATTGTATTATCTGTGTCTTAGAGCATAAATGTTGGGTCGCTTAAGCTAAGAAATAGAGGTATTGTTCTTTACATTTGCATGTGTCTTTTGCATTGGCAAAATGTTGCCTAGACTTTGCTCTTTTTTTTTTTAATTTTATTTATTTCTGTATGTGTATGAATGTAATGTCTGCATGCAAGTCTGTGCACCCGTGTCGTGCAATGCCGCGGAGGTCAGAAGAGGGTTTCGGATTCCCCTGGAACTGGAGTTCTCCTGGAATTGGAGTTTCAGACGGTTCTTGGCTGCCATGTGGGTGCTGGGGATCGAACCTGGGTCCTCTGTAAGAGCGGTCAGCGCTCTTAACCGCTAGGCCATCTCTCCAGCCCGATTTTGCTCTTAATGTTGTTCTAATATCTCTACTGCATTGTAAAATGTTCCCACACATAGTGCCTTAAATATTTGAGGTTGTTCAAGTTATTACCTATCTATAAATATTGAGGAATGCAGCACTTAAAATTCAGATGTATTCTTTATTTTCTTTCAATAGAATGATGTTCATTCTTGGTTCTGTGTGGTATGATTTCAGACAGTAGCTGTTTTTTCCTTATTAAGAGTACAGCATGGGCTGGAGGGATGGCCTAGTGGTTAAGAGTGCCGAACGCTCTTGCAGAGGACCCGGGTTCGATCCCCAGCACCCACATGGCGGCTGAGAACCGTATGTAACTCCAATTCCAGGAGAACTCCAGTTCCGGGGGAATCCGAGACCCTCTTCTGACCTCTGCGGCATTGCACGACACGGGTGCACAGACCTACATGCAGACAGTACATTCATACACATACAAAAATAAATAAATAAATAAATAAATAAATAAATAAATAAATAGTACGGCATGTTTGCTACAGCTGAATTCTGCTGTCTGATTTTTTCAGAATGATCTAGCTACAAGACAAGCAAGCAGTAGTAGTGCTTAATAAAACTTGATTCAGTAACTAATGGATAGTTGATAACTGTCATAGCACAGCATTTTATATACTGTTAAGTAAAACTGAAATACAATCTTAAGTTTATTTTAGGAGAGTTTGCTGTATAATTGGACGTCATAAAATGTTTAGAGGTGGAGCTGGAGAGATAGCCTAGCGGTTAAGAGCACAAACTGCTCTTGCAGAGGACCCGAGTTCGATCTCGAGCACCCACATGGCGGCTGAGAACTATCTGTACCTCAAATTCCAGGAGAACTCCAGTTCCAGGGGAATCCAGGACCCTTTTCTGACCTCCGCGGAATTGCACGACACAGGTGCAAAAACTGTGGATGTATCAGTGTAACTTAATTTTTTATTTTCATCTTATTTTTTTTAATGTGGGCACCTAGGGCTTTAAATTTCCCTCTTAAGACTGCTTTTTCTTATTGATTTTATTTATTTCTGTATGTGTATGAATGTACTGTCTGCATGCAAGTGTGGCGGAGGTCAGAAGAGGGTGTCGGATTCCCCTGGAAATGGAGTTCTCCTGGAATTGGAGTTTCGGACGGTTCTCATTCACCATGTGGGTGCTGGGGATCGAACCCAGGTCCTCTGCAAGAGTGGTCAGTGCTCTTATCTGCTAGGCCATCTCCCCAGTCCCTTAGGACTGCTTTTAAAGCATTCCACAGGTTTTGTTGTGTTGTATTGTATTTTTCATTTAGTTCCATGAATGCTTTTATTTCATTCTTTATTTCTTCCCTGACCCATTCATTATTCAGGATTGTGTTATTTAGTTTCCATGCGTTCTTGTAGCTAGTCAGGCTTATTTTGATATTAATATTGAATTGCTTCAAGTATTTTCTGAAGGGTTGGTTTTCTGGACATTAATTCCTTCATCTTATTTATGTCATGAAATATTTTTCTTTCTCCTTCAACTATAATTGAGATTTTTCCTGGGAATAGTAATTTCAGTTGGCATCTAGTCTTTTAGCACTTGGAATACTTTGTTCCACATTCTTCTGGCTTTCATAGTTTGCACTGAGAAGTCATCTGTTATTCTGATGGGTTTCCCCTTGTATGTAATTTGTTGTTTTTCTCTTGTGGCTTTCAGTACTTTTTTTTTTTTTTTTTTTTTTTTTTCTATTTTATTTCATTTCATTGGTTGTAATTTTCCATTTATTTTAATTTATACTCTCTCTTTGAGCATCTAGTGTTTTAACTATGATATGGCATAGGGAGTTTCTTTTCTGGTCTTGTCTATTTGGTGTTCTATGTGCTTCTTGTACTTGTATAGGTTTGTCTTTTTTCAGTTTGGGAAAATTTTCTTCTATTATCCTGTTGAAGATCTGATCAATGCCATTTTCTTGGAATTCTTCCCCTTCCTCTATCCCTATGATGCAGAGATTTGGTCTTTTAATAGTATCCCACATTTCCTGGTTATTCCATTCTTGTGTTGTTGTTTTTAATTTTTCATATTTTTCATTTGAGCATTTTAGATGTTCTGTGTTATCCTGCAGATATGACATTCTATTCTCTGCCTCATCCATTCTGCTTATGAGGCTTTCTCCCATCCATTCCTGTTGATTTGACAAACGTTCCATTTCCTTTTTCATTTCTTCCTGTCATTCCTTTAGTATTTCCATTTCCATTTGGAGCTTGTCATTTGCTACTTGTTTTGCTTTTTTGTTGTTGTTTTGCTTTGCTGGTCTTTGCTGGTCTCGTTTTTCTCTTTTTACACTTCAGTCTGGGCTATTTTCAGTGTTTCCACTTCCTTACAGAGTTTGTCATTCTCTCCCTCTAGTTCTTTTCGGAGTTTGTGTTTCTCTTCCTCTAGGTGTTTTTGGATTTTGTGTTTCTCTTCCTCTTGTTCTTTTTGGAGTTTGTCATTCTCTCCCTCCAGTTCTTTCCAATGTTGATCATTCTTTCCTTCTATATCCTTCCTGAGTTTTTCATTTTCTCCCCTTAGTTCTCTGATTTGTTTATATTCTTTGATTTCTTTGAATATGTCCATAATTTTTCTTTTAAGGTCTGTGTCTTGGTTTCCTTCCAGGGAGATCTCATTGTAGGAGTCTTCTGTCAGAATGGTTATGTTTGGTATGCATTTATTATGCCCTTTACCCATGTTGTTTTTTCCTTATGTCTTTGGCATGTGGACTTTTTTGTTTGTTTGTGGTTTTGTATTCTGTTGTCTCAATTTTGGCTGTGTAGACTAGGTTCACTATCACTGCACATGCTAGATAAAGTGCATCACAGCACCAGCAGTTATTTTGAGGGGGAGGAGGGCTTGCTCCTTTATCCTGTGCACCAGTACCCTGTTCACCTGCTGCAACCCTGTCTAGGTGCACCCACACTGTGATGTTCTCTGGAACCCAGGTGGGAGTTTCTGGGGGTGGGTCTAGGGCACTAAAGCCACAAGGCAGTTCCCCCTTGCCATGGCCCTGCACTGTGCCCAGGCCACAATGGTCTCTGGAACGTACTCTTATAATTTGAAAAAATAAGCTTTCGATAACACCTGTATCAGGCATTCTTCAATTAATTTTATCACAAATGTGTACTATTTTTCTCTTGCTGTAATGAAGCAGCATGACCAAGGCAACTTATAGAAGGAGGAGTTTATCGGGCTTATGGTTCTAGTGAGCTAAGTGTTCACTGTGACAGGGAAGCATGACAAGAGGAAGCTGACACAGAAACCTGAAGGCTCATATCTTTAAACAGACACACAAGAAGCAGAAAGAAAGTGGGAATAGGGCAAGGTTTAAGAACTATCTCCACTGATGTGCTTCCTACTGGAAAGGTATCTCCTGCTAGATTATTGGAGACTGCACCACTACCTTGGTCCAAATATTCAAGTATCCAGAGGCAATGGGGTTCATTCTTATTGAAACCACCATAGGATCCTATTATTAGCTATAGCTTCAGGGAACTCCTTGTCAGTTTTACCTAAAATTATGAGTTGCGGATGTTCCTAAACAGAAGAATCATAAGCTCTTTAAATCCTTGAATCTACAGATGATAGATTTTCTCTAATCATTTGTATCTAAGACCACACAGAACATTACTAGAAGAACTTATGATAGACCTCATGAAAACAGCCACAACATAATGCACTTTCATTACTACCTGCAGCCTCAAATTCATGCAGTTTGTAGTTTTTGCTCTATATTAGTTACATTCATGTAATTTTGCTTTCAACCTTTTGGTAAGGAGAAAAAACTTATATACTACTGGTCAGAGTCCAAATTGTTTCAAACACTTTGGAGAACAGTTTGGTGATATTAAATGAAATTAAATCTACACTCAATTTATGACTCAGAAATTCCATTCCTAAATATAATCCAACAGAATGCATATATACATTCAATATAGGATTTCTGCATGAATGTTTATTGCACAGTTTTCACTGTAGTCCAAATGTGAAACTTCTGAAAAATATCTATCAAAAATGTGGTAAAGAAGTGAAATAAAGGGGCTGGAGAGATGGCTCAGCAGTTAAAAGTGTTGACTGCTCTTGCAGATGACCCGGGTTCAATTCCCAGCATCCACATGGTGGCTAAGAACCATCTTTAACTCCAATTCCTGGGGAATTCGAAGCCCTCTTCTTACCTCCGGGGCATTGCACGACTTGTGTGCACCAACCTACATGCAGATAGTACACTCATACACATAAAAAATAATAAATATATTTTAAAAATTGAAATAAGAAATGAAATATAGTATACTTACATAACATTTATAATATATATCAGTGATTTTAATTCTACACAATTAAACACATTAATATCTTTGTGTGAATTTGTGTAATGACAGGAACATAATTTGATCAAATATTGTCAAACACAGAAGAATCAGTTCTGTGTAACTTTATTTGCAAAGGAACACTCTTGATAAATACTGAAGGAAAAGGGTCATGGAACATCTCCTGGGGTTCTAATAATACCCAGCTTTTTTATTCTGGTTACTGCTATCTCATATTTGCTCAGTTTGTTAAAGTTCAACAAAATCTGTCCTTAAGAATTTTTCTATTTTTGCTATATTAAATTCTTAAAGCTCTCTTCACAATAGCAAAGAGCTGAAAGCAACCCAAATGCCCCTCAACAGACGAGTGGATGACAAAAATGTGGTACATATACACAGTAGAGTATTATTTGGTGGTAAAGAAAGATGACATCTTGAACATTGAAGGTAAATGGATGGAAATCAAAGCCATTATGCTAAGGGAAGTAACACCGTCTCCCCCGCAAAAAAAAAAAAAAAAAAAAAAAAAAAAAACGGCAAATGGTTTCTCTATTTTTGGATGCTAATACCAAAAACCCCCAGATGAAAGCAACTGAACATTGTTGTTATATTTCCTTTTTATCTGAAGCAACTCTGATATTAATAACGTAATCTCTCTAAGGGCTCTAAGAATAGACCCACCACATTATTTCAGACTCTAGTAATTTACTGTAATATGGGGTGGAAGGCCAATGTATTAATATTTAGAGTAAATTAAAATTAAAAAGATAAAAAGTGAAAATCTTAAACACAAAAACGACTGAGAGAAAGATGCATGATCCATGGGTGGATGGGGGGAGAGAAAGGGGAATATGTCTGAATTGAAACTGAAAATGATATCAGAAATACACAAAACATCAAAAACATCAATAAAATAATAAAAACATCTTAAAGCTAAATAAACCATATTTGCCCAGTGGAATGATACTATCATAAACACCATCATTTTCCTACATGATATTAATGGACACACAAATATAGACTAATACTTACAGAACTTAATATACATTGTATACCAAACACTCCAAATATGTGATATCTCAGTATTGACAGATAAACATAAGACCAATATTATCAAGACAATCAAGAGGAATATATAGTCAAAGCTACACAGGTAATGACTGTTCTTTAGAAGAAACACTAGTGATCTGAAATTATATTTTTTCTTTTTCTTTTTTTTTTTTTTTTTTTGGTCTTTTTGAGACAGGGTTTCCCTGTAGCCCCAGCTGTCCTGGAACTCACTCGGTAGACAAGGCTGGCCTTGAACTCACAAAGATCCACCTGCCTCTGCCTCCTGAGTGCTAGAATTAAAGGCATGAGCCACCACACCCTGCTGATTATATTTTTTCTTAAGAGAAAATAAGTATGTACTTTTAAGACAAGATCAATTACAATCAGTAACAGAAATACATCCTCTTCAAAAAGTAATTAAGTGGAGAAGTGCAGTTACTGATAACTCTAGGCTTGTGTACCCGTTCATTGCTTATTTATTGACGCGTATAAAACAGAGATGATGGAGGGAGTGATAGGAGGATATTTTCAGCATGGAAGGGAGAGAGGGAGGGAGGAAAGGAGGGAGGGAGGGGAAGTGAAAGAGAGGAAAGAGATTCTAATGGGATTTACTTTCCTTATGTGTAAAATACTTATTTGTTGGTTTCAGTGTTCTTAGAATCTTCTTGCTGATTTAAAATCAAGTTTACCATTTTCTTCAATACATTTTTTACAAAGTGATTTTAATGGTGTTCTAGTTTGTTAGCTGCTGTTTAGAGATGATAAACAATACATAACATGGCCAAATGTGTTTGAGAACTGTCACATTACTTAAAGTAAAAGAAACGGCCAATGTACTTATTGGAACCCTTTTAGAATGCTATAGCATGTTAATGCAAAATAAATTGTCAACTGGGAAAATACAGTATGTAGCATCTCTGAAATAAATTTGACTGTGTGACTGAAAATCTTCTTAGGAAAAACCACTAAAATAATTAATGAGCCACAAGAAACTTATCTCAAGGTAAAAATCTTTCATATTAATTATTTTGAGATACAATCAAAAATGAAAAATATTTCTTCAAATCATTTTATAGTTTTTAACCTACAGAACTAGGGTACATGTGTAATAATATATGCATTATTTTTTAAAAGTGCATAAACCATGTTTTGCCAACAACCAACTACATTTTCAATAGCCCATAGAAAGATAGCACTTTTAGATAGAGGCTAGAAAGATGCCTCAGGGGTTAAGAGCACTGTCTGCTCCTTCCTGAAGAGGACCCTGGTTCAGTTCCCAGCACTCACATGGTGTCTAACAGCCCACAGTAACTCCACTTCCAGGGGAATCATATGCACTCTTCTTACCTCTATAGGCATTGCATGATACCAGTGCACTTACACACATGCAGGGAATACACTTATGCAAATAAAATAAAAGAAATAAATAAAAGAAACATCACATTCATAGGCAATGTTATTTTGATTAATATTTACTGACAATAAACTACTTTTAATTTTCCTTATTCACTGTTTCTGAAGCAGTATTGGAAACATCAACCTACCTATTCCACAGATAAATCTTCTGAAAATTAAAACTGAGAAAATTGACCTAGTGTCTTTCCCTAGAGATAATATTCATGACTAAAGGGATATAATTTATTATGTTTATGTTTTCAAATTTTGAGTAGTTCCTAATAATTTAACATAATAAAATTCAAATACTATTATTGGCTAATAGATTATATGTGGATACCAAAATCTTCTTCAAGAAATTATGAGTGGTAGGGAACGTGAATTGACTTCGATTAAAATATAATTGATTTAGTGCCAGGCATGGTGGTGCATGCCTTTACTCCTAGCACTTGGGAGCCAGAGGCAGGGGGATCTTTTTGAGTTCAAGGCCAGACTGGTCTACAGAGTGAGTTCCAGGACAGCTGGGGCTACAGGGAGACCCTGTCTCGAAAAGACCAAAAAAAATAATAATCGAATTAATAATATATTTTAGTTATAGAATGAAGTTCTATAATCTTGCTTTGATGAGCGAAGCTTGTTATAATAAATTTAATTGAAATGCAATTAATCTGTTTTTGAATACTTCATAATAAGATAATTATTATTAACAAAGTTGAAACTGACAAAAAGAGGATTTTGTTTGAACTTTTAAAACAATGAAGTTTATTTGTTTTTTGTTTGTTTTGTTTTGTTTTGTTTTGTTTTGTTTCCAAATTCTCCCCAAGCCCGCTAAGGGATTCACATTATAACATCAGAGTTGCTTTCAGATAAAAAATGTAATATAACATTAATATTCCTCCTCTTCCCTGTCAACTAGGCATTTGGTGCCAGCATCCACAAATGAGGGGTACTATTTGTCTTTGATTTTCTAGGACTGTGTTACTTCACTTAGCATAATGTCTTCAAGTTCCATCCATTTACCCACAAAGTTCTTGTCATCTTTCTTAACTGCTTCATAGAATTCCATTGTGTAGAAAATGTGTACTTCATTTTCTCTATCCACTCCTTGGTTGAGGGACACTTGGGGTGCTTCCAGCTCTTCACTATTGTGAAGAAAGCTGCAGTAAACATATATGTGCACATATCTCTGTGATAGGATGTTTTGTGTGTATATACCCAAGAGTGGTATGACTGAATCAGGTGGTAGGCTTATTTTCAGTTTCTTAAGAGTTCTCCACACTGATTTCCATAGAGGTTGTATGAGTTTGCATTCCCACCAGCAGTGGATGAGTGTTCCACTTTCCCGACAACCTCTCCAGGATTTGGTATCCTTTGTTTTCTGGATCATAGCTAGTCTTACCAGAGTAAGATGAAATCTTAAGGTGGTTTTAATTTGTATTACCTTATTACATTGAATACTTTTTAAGACATTTCTCAGTCATCTTCCTCATTTGTAAAGTCTCTGTTCAGCTCTTTACTCCATCTTTTGAGTGGATCATTTGTTTTCTTCCTCCTTTGTTTTTTGAATAGTTTATACACTCTGGATGTTAATGCACTATCAGATGTATCACTGGTGAAGTTTCCTCCCACTCTGTGGGCTTTTATCTTCACTTATTTTGCTGTACAGAAGCTCTTGAGTTTAATAAGGTCCCATTTGTTGATTGTTTACCTTAGTTTTTGCACAGATGCTGTCAGATTTACAAAGTCTTTTCCTACACCTGTGTCTTGTAGGTTACTACAAATGTTATTTTCTATATTTTTCAGAGTTTTGGGTTTCACATTGGGGTCTTTGATCCATTTGGAGTTGATTTTTGTAGTTGGTTAGAGGTAGGGGTTTAGTTTTATTCTTCTACAATTGGTGATCCAGTTTTGCCAACACCATTTCCTGAAGATGCTGTCTTTCCTCCATTGAGTTTTCTTGGCCCCTTTGTGGAATATGAGGTGGCTGAAACTGGATGTGCTAAGGTTTGGATCTTCAATTTCCTTCCATTGATCTGCAGGTCTGTTTTCATGCCAATACCAGGCTGTTTTTATGACTATATCCCTGTAATATAGTTTGAAGTCTGGTATAGTAATACCTCCTGTGTTGCTTTTTTTGGTCAGGGTTGCTTTGGCTATCTAGGGACTTTTGTTTCTCCTTATGAAATTTAGGATGTTTTATTCTACATCTGTTAAGAAGCCCCTGGAGATTTTAATTGAGATGCCATTGAGTCTCTTTATTACTTTAGGCAGGGTAGTCATTTTTACTATATTGATTCTTCCAATCCATGAAGAATGGGAGGTTCTTCAATCTTCCAGTATCTTCCTCAATCTCCTTCTTGAGGGATTTAAATTTTTCATTTGAAGGATTTAAAATTTTCATTGTAGAGATTTTTACTGTGTTTGGTCAGGTTTGTTCCTAAATAATTTATGTTTTGGAGGCTATTGTGAGTGGGAAAGTCTCCTTGTATTCCTTTCCCAATTACTTGTTACTGGCATAAAGATAGGCTACCGATTTTTCGTTGTATTTCTTTTTTTTAAGTTAATTTTTATTGAGCGCATTTCATACAACATTTCTTAATCAAATTTAGACTCATTCCTCCATTCATGCCCACCCCTTGTGGCCCTGCCCCCTTCCAGAGCTCATGTATTCTGTCTTACATGTTAAATCCTGTCTTGCATCTTTTTCTCAGTCTTTTATAGCCTTTTCAATGCACAAGTTTACTGTTTTGGTCAGTACTTTGAATAGGTTTTTCTCTCTCTTTTTTGTTCCCTTTAATTTTATATTATTCCAAAATATGCATATATACAGTCCACATATAAATCAATATTATAAAGTCTGAAAATAAACTAAAGGTTGATTCTAAAACACATTTGGGGATTCACATTTTAACAGTAAATTTGCAGGCAGGAAAAAAGAAGTATAACTTTACATTCTTAATTTTTAGAATGTGAATACATGTCTTCCACCCATATATGGTAATTACAATGTGTGAATACAAATGGTAGGTCAACTCTAGAGGTCATTGAGATATTCACATTATAATAGCACACTTACTTTCAGATACAATGAAATATAATAATAAAGTTGCTCATTTGCCTGCCAACTGGGGATTTGGTGTTAGCATCCACAAATGAGGGAAACCATTCACCTTTATTTTTTCTGGGACTGTGTTACTTCACTTAGCATAATGGCTTCAAGTTTCATCCATTTACCTGCAAACTTCCTGATGTCATCTTTCTTTACTACTGCATAGAACACCATTATGTAGATGTACCACATTGTTGTTGTCCATTCATCAGTTGAGGGGCGTTTGGGTTGGTTCCAGCTCTTTGCTATTGTGAAGAGAGCAGCAATAAACATAGCTGTGCATGTATGTTTGCAGTAGGATGCGTCTTGTGGGCATATACCCAGGAGTGGTATGGCTAGGTCAGGTGGTAGGCTCATTTTTTTTTAATTTTTTTTTTATTATTTATTTATTTATTTATTTATTTATTTATTTTTGTATGTGTATGAATGTACTGTCTGCATGCATCGGTCTGTGCAACCCGATGTTGTGCAATGCGCGGAGGTCAGAAAAAGAGGGTCTCCGGTCCCGCTGGAACTGGAGTTTCCCTCCTGGAGTTGGAGTTACAGAACGGTTCTTAGCCGCCATGGTGGTTGCTGGGGATCGAACCCGGGTCCTCTGCAAGAGCGTCGGTGCTCTTAACCACTAGGCTATCTCTCCAGCCCGGTAGGCTCATTTTGAGTCTTTTACAGATTCTCCATACTGCTTTCCACAGTGGTTGTATGAGTTTACATTCCCAGCAGCAGAGGATGAGTGTTCCCCTTTCCTCTCTACAACATTTGGTATCTTTTGTGTTCTTAATCTTGGCCAGCCTTATTGGAGTGAGATGATAGCTTAGTGTGGTTTTAATTTGTGTTACCTTATTTATTAATGATGTTGAACATTTTTTAACAGTTTTGTATTTATACCAATCAAATTGTGTCTTCTGTTATTTTTATTATTATTATGTGTATGAGTGTACTGTCTGCATGTAGGTTGGTGCACCCATGTCACGCAATGCTGCAGAGGTCAGAAGAGGGTGTCAGATTCCCCTGGAACTGGAGTTAAAGACGATTCTTAGCCACCATGTAGGTGCTGGAAATCAAACCCGGGTCCTCTCCAAAAGCAGTTGGCATTCTTAAACACTGAGCCATCTCTCCAGCCCCATGTTGAACACTTTTTAAGATGTTTCTCAGCCATCTTTACCCATGTTCATGGATTGGAAAAATTAATATAATAAAAAAGTCCATTCTACCCAAATTAATACATAGATTCAATGCAATCCCAATCAAAATCCCCATGAGCTTTTTCATGGACTTGGAAAAAATATCCTTAAATTCATATGGAAAAACAAAATACTCTGAATAGCTAAAGCAACCCTGAGTGAAAAGTCCAATACAGGGAGGATTACTTTTCCAGACTTCACACTATATTACAGGGCTAAAGTCATAAAGACAGCCTGGTACTGGCAATAAAACAGAACCATTGACCAATGGAACAAAATTGAAGATCCAAACTTGAGCTCATATAACTTCAACCACCTCATATTTGACAAAGGGGCCAAAAAAGCTCAATGGAGGAAAGATACCACCTTCAGCAAATAGTGATGGCAAAACTGGATCACCATTTGTAGAAGAACAAAATTAATCCCTTACCTCTCACCCTGTACAAAAATAAACGCCAAGTGGATCAAGGATCTCAACCTGAAAACTGAAACACTGAAGAAAAAGTTGCCAGCAACTTAAAAGACTTTGGCATAGGAAAAGACTTTGCAAATCAAACAGCAGCTGCACAGGAAATAAGGACAACAGCTGACAAGTGGGACCTCATCAAACTCAAAAGCTTTTGTACAGCTCAAGAAAAAA
>VZQC01002500.1:352941-373139 GCA_009823505.1 Rhizomys pruinosus
TTTTAAATGACTTATAGATTTTGCCATGAGCCATCTGGAACCTTGGGCTTTTTTTTTTTAAGTTGGGAGATTTCATCCACAACGTTCAATTTCCCTTTTTATTATTGGTCTATTTAAGCCGTCAGTCTCTTCCTGGTTAGTCTTTGTGGATTCCATGATGTCAGACATTCATCCTATTTCCTCGGGTTTTCAAAATTTAGTAGAGTATATGTTTTTGAAGTATTCCTTAAGATTGTCTGAATCTTTTTTTAACAAAACTTTTTTTTTATTAAGTATGTTTCCATATAGTCATACTATCACTTCAGATCCAATCTAGAACTCAAAATGGTCTTCCAATTTCCCCCACCCACCTCCGAGTTCATACACCCCGACATCCCTTCCCTCTAACTTTTCTCCAATCTTTTCAAAACATTTTTTTCAAAGCAGAGGGATTATTGCCCTTGGGGGAACTCACTGTTTGAAATCTGTTCCCTATCCCTGTTCCTCTGACTGTTGTTCCATCCATTTGTAATATATATATATTTATATTATATTATATCTATTATATACTATATATCAGTTATACTAAAATTGTATCATCTGTACACAAACTGTCATTTCCTTATCATATTTCAGGATTCACATTTTTCCTTTTAAAATTTCTATTACTCTAAAATATGCCTATGTATCCTTCACCACCCATATACCAAGATTCCAAAGTCTAAAAAATAAGTGCTGGGTTAATTATAGAGCCTGTTAAGGGATTATCAGAGCACAGTTGCTTTCAGGGAAAGGGGAATATAACGTTAATGCTGTTCAGTTTGGCTTACAACTTGCTGCTTGGTGCTAGCATCCACAAAGGAGGGACACTATTCATCATTTGCTTTTCTAGGACTGTGTTACTTCACTTAGCATAATATCCTCTACTTCCATCCATTTGCCTATAAAGTTCATGATGCCATCTTTCTTTACCATTGCATAGAATTCCTTTATGTAGATGTACCACATTTTCTCTACCTGCTCATTGGTTGAGGGGCATTTGTGTTGGCTCTGGGTCTTTGCTATTGTGAAGAGAGCTGTAATGAATGTGCCTGTGCATGTACCTCTGCAGTAAGATGAGTCTTGTGGGTATATACCCAAGAGTGGCTGGATCAGGTGGGAAGCTCATCTTGAGTCTCTTCAGAGTTCTCCATATTGCTTTTCATAGTGGTTGTATGAGTTTACATTCCCACCAGCAGTAGATGAGTGGTCCCCTTTCCCCACAGCCTGTCCAGCATTTGGTATCATTTGTTTTCTTGATCCTAGCTAATCTTATCAGAGTGAGATGATATCTTAAAGTTGTTATAATTTGCATTTCTTTTATTATTAATGGTGGTGAACACTTATTGAAGTCAGTGTTCTCTCTGATGTATCACTAGTGAAGGTTTCCTCCCACTCTAGGTTTTCTCTTCATTTCACTCATCATTTCTTTCACTGTACAGAAGCTCTTGAGTTGAATGAGGTCCCACTTATTGTCAGCACTTCCTGTGAAGCAGCTTTCTGATATAGGAAGCCTTCTCCTACCCCTATGTCTTGTAGGTTGCTGCCAATGTTTCCTTCTAACACCTTCAGAGTTTCAGGTTTCACATTGAGGTCTTTGATCCATTTGGAGTTGACTTTTGTACAAAGCGAGAGGTAGGGGCTTAGTTTTATTCTTCTACAAGTGGTGATCCAGTTTTGCCAACACCATTTGCTGAAGATGCTGCCTTTCTTCCATTGAGTTTTCTTGCTCTCTCTGTCTAATATGAAGTGGCTAAAATTGTGTGTGCTTAAGTTTGGATCTTCAATTTTGTTCCATTGGTCTATGGGTCTGTTTTGTGCCACTACCAGGCTGTTTTTATGACAATAGCACTGTAAGATAGTTTGAAGTCTGATATAGTGATCCCCCCCCCCATATTGTTCTTTTCAGTCAGGGTTGGATTGGCTATTTGAAGTCTTTTATTTTTCTGTATGAATTTAAGGATTGTTTTTTTTCCAAATCTGTGAAGCAACTCATGGGGATTTTAATTAGGATTGTATTGAATTTGTATATTAATTTGGGTAGAAAGGACATTTTTACTATAGTAATTTTTCCAGTACATGAGCAAAGTCTTTCAGTCTTCTGATGTCTTCTTCAATCTCCTTCTTCAGGGGTTTAAATTTTTTGTTGTAGAGGCCTTTGTGTCTTTGGTTAGGTTTGTCCCCAGGTATTTTATTGTTTTTGATGTTATTGTGAGTGGGAAGATCTCCTTATATTCCTTCTTCAGTTGCTTGTTGTTGGTGTAAAGAAAGGCTACTGGTTTTTGTAAGTTTATTTTGTATCCTAACACTTTACTGAAAGTCTGAATTTTTTCTCTATCTGTTGTGTTGTTCCCTTTTCACCACTAATTTGGTTGATTTGGAGTTCTCTTTCCTTCTTTTAGTCAATTGGGCTACAGGTCTATCATGGTTATCCTTTCAAAGAACCAACTCTTGGATTAGTTGGTTGTTTGCATCATTTTCTTTGTTTCTATTTCATAGATTTCTGCTTTGATTTTTGTTATTTCTTCCTGTCTGCCAGGTTTAGGATTCATTTGTGGCTACCTTTCAAGTGTTTTTAGTTGCAGTGTTAAATCATTTATTTGTGCTCTTCCTGTTTTCTTAATTTAGGCACTTATAGCTATGAATTTCCCTCTCAGGATTGCTTTTTTTTAATTTTTTAAATTTTTTTTATTTATTTCTGTATGTGTATCAATGTACTGTCTGCATGCAAGTCTGTGCACCCGTGTCGTGCAATGCCGCGGAGGTCAGAAGAGGGTGTCGGATTCCCCTGGAACTGGAGTTCTCCTGGAATTGGAGTTTCAGACGGTTCTTGGCCGCCATGTGGGTGCTGGGGATCGACCCCGGGTCCTCTGTAAGAGCAGTCGGCACTCTTAACCGCTAGGCCATCTCTCCAGCCCCTCAGGATTGCTTTTTTTTAATTTTTTAAATTTTTTTTATTTATTTCTGTATGTGTATCAATGTACTGTCTGCATGTAGGTCTGTGCACCCATGTCGTGCAATGCCACGGAGGTCAGAAGAGGGTGTCGGATTCCCCTGGAACTGGAGTTCTCCTGGAATTGGAGTTTCAGACGGTTCTTGGCCGCCATGTGGGTGCTGGGGATCGACCCCGGGTCCTCTGTAAGAGCAGTCGGCACTCTTAACCGCTAGGCCATCTCTCCAGCCCCTCAGGATTGCTTTTAAAGTGTCCCATATGTTTTGTTGTATTGTATCGTCCCTTTCATTTAGTGCTAGAAATGTTTTTATTTCTGTATTTCTCCTTTGACCCATTCATTATTCAGTTGTGTGTTGTTTAGTCTGCATGTATTCTTGTGGCTAGTAGGACTCTTTCTGGTGTTGATATTAAGCTTTGTTGCACTGTGACCTGATAAGATGCATGGAATTCTTTGTTTTTTTTTAATGTATTTGCTGAGTTTTGCTCTGTGTCCCAGTATATGGTCAGTTTTGGAGAATGTTTCATGGAGAGCTGAGTAGAAAGTATATTCTTTGGTGTTTGGGTGGAATATTCAGTAGATGTCCATTAAGGCCATTTGTTGTTTCGTTCAGTTCAGGTGTCTCTGTTTATTCTTTGTCCAGTTTACCTGGCCAGTGGACTCAGTGGGGTATTGAAGTCTCCCACTGTTAATGTGCTGGGATTGATCTGAGCCTTGAATTCCTTCAGGATTATGTTTATGAAGTTCGGTGCACCTAAGTTTGGTGCGTATATATTTATGACTGTGAGATCTTCATGATTGATTGATCCTTTGATAAGGATGTAATGACCCTCTTCATCTCTTCTGATCAGTTGTACTTTCAAAGCAATTTTGTCTGATATTAAAATAGCAACTCCTGCTTGCTTTTTGGTACCATTTGCTTGAAATATGTTTTCCATCCTTTTGCCTTAAGATGATGCCTGTCTTTGAAGGTGAGGTTTGTTTCTTGTAGACAGCAGAAAGATGGATTCAGTTTCTTAATCCATTCTCCCAGTCTGTCAAAGGGGTATTTTAGACCATTAATATTTAGGGTTAATATTGAGAGATGCATATTGCTTCCCCTCAGTTTATTTTCTGTTTGCATTTTTGGTTTATGTTTGTATTTCTGGTTTTATTTTTTTTTTATTTTTTAAAATTTATTTATTTTATTTTTGTATGTGTATGAATGTACTGTCTGCATGTAGGTTTGTGCACCCGTGTCGTGCAATGCTGCGGAGGTCAGAAGAGGGTCTTGGATTCCCCTGGAACTGGAGTTCTCCTGGAATTGGACTTACAGACGGTTCTTAGCTGCCATGTGGTTGCTGGGGATCAAACCCAGGTCCTCTGCAAGAGAAGTTGGTGCTCTTAACCACTAGGTTATCGCTCCAGCCCCAATATGGTTTTATACCTTCATTAATTACTCTCTCTTGCTACTTGGGGATAGCTGCTCCTTTCCTCTGTCCTCTGAACTCCTTCAAGTATTTTGTGGATGGTTGGTTTCTAGACATGTATTCTTTCATCTTCTTTATGTCCCGGAAGCTTTTCCTTTCTCCCTAGATTATAATTGACATTTTTGCTAAGTAGAGTAACCTCGGTTAGCAGCTGTAGTCATTTAGTACTGGGAATACTTTGGTCCAAGTTCTTCTGGTTTTCATCATTTGCATTGAAAAGTCAGCTGTAATACTGATGGGTTTGCCTTTATCTTTAACTTGTTGTTTTTCTCTTGTAGCTTTCATTATTCTGTCTTTGTTTTGAGCATCTAGCATTTGGATTATGATATGGCATTGGACGTTTGTTTTCTGATTTTATCTATTTGGTGTTCTATGTACTTCTTGTATTTGTGTGTGGTGTGTGTGTGTGTGTGTGTGTGTGTGTGTGTGTGTGTGTATGTGTGTGTGTGTGTATGTGTGTGTGTGTTTTCAACTTGGGAAACTTTGTTGTATAAATCTGTTCAAGATCTGGTCCATACCATGATCCTGGGATTCTTCTCCTTCATCTATACCAATGATGCAGAGATTTGGTCTCTTCATGGCATCCCACATCTCCTGGTTATTCCAGTCTTGTGTTTTTTTTTATTTTTATATTTTTATTTTTTCTTAGTTTTTGCTTGAGTTCTTCAGTTCTGGCATGTTATCTTCTAGGGTTGATAGTCTATTTTCTGCTTCATCCATTCTGTTATTGAGGCTTTCTCCTGCCCTTTCCTGTTGACTGGATGAGTGCTTTGATTTCCTTTTTCATTTCATCCTGAGATTCCTTTAGTATTTCCATTTCCTTCTGGAGTTGGTCATTCTCTCCCTTTATTTCCTTGATTTCTTTGAGAATATCTGTGATTGTTATCTTAAGATCTGTGTCCTGGGGGCTGGAGAGATGGCCTAGCAGTTAAGGGCACCAACTGCTCTTTCACAGGACCCGGGTATGATTCCCAGCACCCACATGGTGGCTGAGAACCCTCTTTGATTCCAGTTCCAGGGGGATCTGACACCCTCTTCTGTACTTTGTGGCATTGCACGACATGGGTGCACTAACTTACATGCAGACAGTACATTCATACACATAAAAATAAATAAATAAATAAATAAATAAATAAATAAAATTAAAAATATATATCCGTGTCCTGGATTACCTCCAGAGAGATCTCATTGTTGGAGTCCTCTATAAGACTGATAGAGTTTAGTGGGGATTTCTTATTTGCTTTTCCCATGTTGTTGATTTTCCTTTGTGCTTTTAACATGTGGATTTTTTTTCATTTTGTTTGTAATCTGACGTAAAATTCAAGTGTTCCTTCATTGTGATGTAGGCCTCTTCCTCTAGTTTGACTGAGGGGGGTGTGATTTGGCCCTCATGTCAGCAACCCGGTTGCAGCTTCACTGTCCTAAAGATCTGGGCTCCAAGCAAGTTGGGCTGGCTTTTATCTGGCCCGTGGCAGAAGCCAAGGGGCCACCAACTGCTGCCTCAGTGTCTCTAAAGACCTGGGCCAAGCGATATTAATATTATTTTAACAAAACCTCCTTTTAATACATGAGGTGAGTTATAGAGCAGTTCATTTATGCTAATCAGACAAGCAGGTACAGAACTAATGCTATCTCAAAGGATCAAGTACAAGAGAATGCCAGCCTCATAATCTTTGGTATATAGATCTAGTATGGCAAAAGTTAATAATAAAATAATGAATTTCTCATAAGAAATTCTTAATAGAAAATTGAAGGAAATGAGAAATTACAAATGATTTTTAAAAACTAAATTCTGATTAGTTGCTTAGAAATGCATTTAAATTTATTCTTCATTTAATTTTATTTTTCACTTTTTTCCTATATCAGAGGTAGTTAGATAACTCCCTGGAATGTAAAAGCATTGGCATAAAATAAGTTGGGGATGGAAATATTTGTAGAGAACTTGAAAACTGGATGGCATTCAAATCATCAGGTCCTAATGATTGGTGATTAAAAAGATGCTAAAGTCAATGGTGCATGTTATTACACAGATCTTTCCTGCTATTTTGAGGAATATGTTCAGAGCAGAAGTAGTGCCTCAATTCTGAAATAGACCTCAATGCCTAATTTTACTTAAAGAATGATCTTGGAAAACTGTAGATCTGTTAGCTTAACTTCAGTGCAGGGGGTAGTAGTGCCAAAGCTATTGCATTATCAATTTGAAAATATCTACAGGGGCACAGAATGTTGAATAATGAACAATGTGGCTTAAAGAAGAACAAATAACATTAAGCAAATTTTAGTTATCTGTCCACTAAATTGATATTATTTATAAAAAGGAAGGAAAAGATCATTACATGCCTGCAAGCACCATTATAATGTGCCAATTTTACCAAGCCTTAATTTTGTTCCAGTCTGATCTTTACGGTTAGTTGAGAATTATGTTATTATTTTAGAGACTCTGAGAAAATTTTGTTACTATTGAAAAGAAGCTCTTAATATTTAGTACTTCATTTCTCTTGTTTAAAGCTTTTAAAAGAGTTTGTTATTTTTATTTTATGTGTTGGAGTGTTTTGCCTGAATATACATGCGTACCATGAGAGTGCAATGCACCACAGAGGTCAGAAGAGGGAGTCAGATACCCTGGAACTGGAGTTAAGGATTGTTATTAGCCATTATTTGGGTGCTGGGAATCAAACCCCAGACTTCTGGAAGAACAGCAAGTGTTTTGAACCGCTGAGCCATCTCTCCAACCCCTGGCTTAAGGGTTTTTAATATTACTGACAAGTTAGATGACTTTGAGAATGTTATTAAAATTTTATGAATATATTTCCATATCTGTAACAACTTAAGTTCCAGTCATCTGAATCCATATTTAAATGGTATTGTTTGAATCTTAAATGTTCCCCAAGAAGTCATGTATTAAAGGTTTGTACCAAGGCATCATAAGAATGAGAGATGATTGAACCTTAAAGAGGTGGAGCATAGAGGGAGGAAGTTAGGTTACTGTCAAGCATATCTCTTAAGGTGACATTGGGATCACAATCCTTTCTTCTCTGTGCTTCCTTCAAGCCAGGAAGTGAACAAATTTGCTCTTAACACTTGTTCCCTGCCATAATGAAATGTGTTTCTACAAGCAGAAAAGCAGCAGGGAAGACCACCAATGAGCTAACATTCAGAACTGTAGTCCAAAATAATTTTTTGTTCTTTTTAAGTTCATTATCTCGTGTACATAGTTTCATTCACAGCAAGCTAAATAACAACATAGGTACCAATCAAATAACATTTAAAACTGATTTATTTTACATCTTGAGGATAATCAACAGCTGTTCAATTGGATTAAGACCACCCAAAGTGAAAGAACTCTAATGTGTTACTGTAAACACAACTAAGTACACAGGGCTGTGAGAGGTCAATGATCGTAGAGAAAACCACATGTCTGTAATCTCTAGACAAACACAATTTCTTTCTTTTTTTTTTTTGGTCTTTTAGAGACAGGGTCTCCCTGAATCCCTAGCTGTCCTAGAAATCTCTATATAGACCAGACTGGCCTTGAACTTACAGAGATCAGTCTGCCTCTGCCTCTGGCGTGCTGGGATTAAAGGCTTGTACCACCATGCCCAGCCAAACAAACAATATTTCTTACTATAGTGTAAATATATATCCTTACATTTACACACAAGTATACCTCTTACCACTCACCAAAAAAATATTCTTTTTGTAAGAGGAGACTATTACGAAGTTCTACAGCTATTCGAAAGTAGAGAAAAAACTGTCTATGATGTGCCCAGCTCTAATTAACACATCTCCAAAGGAAACATTATGCATAATACTCAGGGATCATTTCGGATAAGGGGAGAAAAGGATTATAAGACTCTTAGGAACATGTGTCTGCTGCTAGATAATGCATTCTAGACTTGATAGGAAAAATGCACCCATGAGGAACGATAGAATCTTCAGCAAATGGTGCTGGCAAAATTGGTCATTTTAGAAGAACGGAATTAAACCCCTACCTCTCACCCCCTGTACAAAAATATACTCCAAGTGGATCAAAGATCTCAACGTGAAACCTGAAACCCTGAAGGTGATAGAAGAAAAAGTTGGTCACAACCTACAAGACATAAGCATAGGAAAATACTTTCTAAATCAGACAACAGCTGCACAGGAAATAAGGTCAACAGTTGACAAATGGGACCTCATAAAATTCTGAAGCTTCTATACAGCAAAAGAAGCAGTCAAGGATTTGAAGACAAAACCCACAGAGTGGGAGGAAATCTTTACCAGTGATACATCTGACACAGCAGTAACATCAAGAATATATAAACTACTCAAAAAACAAAGAAGACAAATGACCCACTCAAAAGATGGAGTAAAGAGCTGAACAGAGACTTCACCAGTGAGGAATTAAAGATGGCTGAGAAACATCTTAAAAAGTGTTCAATATCATTAATAATTAAGGAAATGCAAATTAAAACTACTCTCAGATATCATCTCAATCAAATAGGGCTAATTAAGATCAAGAAAATAAAAGACAGCAGATGCTAGAGAGGTTGTGGGGAAAGGGGAACACTCACCCACTGCTGGTAGGAATGTAAACTTGTACAATCACTATGGAAAACAGTGTGGAGAACCGTTAAAAGACTTGTAATGAGCCTACCACCTTACCCAGTCATACCACCCCTGGGTATATACCCCAAAGACTCAGCCTACTGCAACGATTCAAGCACGTCCACGTTTATTGCACCTCTCTTCACAGTAGCAAACAGCTCGAATCAACCCAAATGCTCCTCAACAGACGAGTGGATGACAAAAATGTGGTACATCTACACAATGGAGTACTATTCAGCAGTAAAGAAAGATGCCATTATGAACTTTGCAAGTAAATGGATGGAGCTGGAAGCCATTATGCTGAGTGAAGTAACACAGTGCCAGAAAGACAGAATTGGTTTCCCTCATTTGTGGATGCTAGCACCAAATCTCCCAGATGAAAGGCAAGCCGAAAAACATTATTGTTATATTTCTGTTTATCTGAAAGCAACTATGTTGTTATAATACGAATCCACCCACCAATTATTTTCAGACTCTGTAATTACTATATATGGTTGGAGAGTGTGCATCCATATTTTAGATTAATATAAAATGAATGGAGGAAAATGTGAATTCCTAAGCATAAAAAAAGACCGAGAGAAAGATGCAGGATGGTTATAGCAGAATGCGTGATATAGGATGGGGTCGGGTGGGGGAAATGGAAAGGAGATATGCCTGAACTGAATTGAAAAATGATGTCTGAAATATACAAAACAGCAATTTTTTTAAAATTGGCTGCTTACCAAAAAAAAAGCAACCAAAACTGATGATGATTAATAATAAATATGTGTACAGTGGCCACTATGTTTCAGACATCAAAGTTTTCATATATTAATATTAAAAAAGGAAAAAAAATTAAATGACCATAAACAATGCTCATTCTACAATATTAAATAATGTAATGACTTAATATGAGTGATGTAAGCAATATTTAAAACCTATTAAATATTCTATTTGTATTTTGCATAACTAAATCTTTGCCATGGAGTTCAGAGGTGCACTTAGCTTAGGACTCTTTGCAGAAGAATGTAGGTATTAAAATGTTCCTTAAGAAGAGTGCAACTATGGGGGCTGGAGAGATAGCCTAGCAGTTAAGAGCACTGATTGCTCTTGCAGAGGACCCCGGTTCGATCCGAGTACTCACATGGCGGCTAAGAACCGTCTGTAACTCCAGTTCCAGGAGAACTCCAGTTCCAGGGGAATTCGACGCCCTCTTCTGAGCTACTTGGCATTGCATGACATGGGTGCACAAACCTACATGCAGACAGTATATTCATACACATACAAAGATAAATTTAAAAAATTTAAAAAGAGTGCAACTAAACAAATTAAAATTAAATTAATGATATCTACCTGACTGAAAGAAAATTAAGGAACCCTTTTCCTTATATGATTTCTGTTTAAGGATGGAAAAGTGCGCATTTTATTTGTAAAAATGGCAAACAGCTGACTAAATATGAAAGGGAATTTTCTGACTATTTCAGTGAAGTAATAAAATAAATGTTTACTATCTAATACAGCTTGCTATAATTTTAGAAAAAATTACATGGACTTATATTTCTGACAAAAAATGGTATTATTTTTTACCAAAAAGACAAAAAAATATATGGGGCTAGAGAGATGGCTCAGCAGTTAAGTGAGCCAACTTGTTTTGCAGAGGACCCGGGTTTGATTCCCAACACCCACATGGCGGCTAAGAAGCATCTTTAAGTTCGGCATGGTTGTGCATGTCTTTAATCCCAGCACTCCAGAGGGAGAGACAAGCAGATCTCTGTGAGTTCAAGGCCAGCCTGGTGTACAGAGTGAGTTCCAGGCCAGTGGGGGTATAGGGAGACCCTGTCTCAAAAAAGACCAAAAAAAGACAAAAAAAATCACAGTCTTCCTAAACAAAATAATATTTTATTATCATCTGGTGCCAAAATGAATTCACTTGACTAATGAGATCATAGAAAGAGACACATGAGGGTGGGTCAGCCCATACATGTTTTGGAAAATGCTAAGATTTCCTTTATTTTCTGTTTCTTTACCTAGTAACTATCAGACATTTATAAAACCTCTGCAAATCTCTGAATTATTAATTCTTTAATACCTAGAATAGTGTGTGTGTGTGTGTGTGTATTAAGAGACCAGTCCTCTACTCCTTCATCCTCTTAGATTTAAGTCATATTTTTCTGTATTTCATATTCTGTTTGCCTGTTTGTCTCAATAAATGTGAATTGTTTGAAGTTAGGCACCAGTCCTTATTTCTCATACTACACAACTTAGTCTATATTGGGAAGTTAATTCATATCTGAGGAATAAAGGTAAAATTTAATGCTGTGTCTGAGCAAAGGGTATCTGTTCCACTATTACAACTTTATAAGAATAAGTTGCTAATGAATTTCACTCCAAATGCTCCACCTGTCAAGTAAGACTGGGTCTTAATATTATTAAAACACAAATTTGTGAGATCATTAATTATCATTTGCCTATGTTCCAATCTCTGAGTTTGATAGTGGTGTCCTATTCAGAGACAAGCACTCTGAAGACTTCTTGTCTCTGCACATTGGTCAACTACAAGTTTCTTCGTAATACACAATCTGCTGAATAAGGAACTATCTCTGTTGAGAACTGAGAGATGCATTAATCTGTGGGTATAATAATAAGTCATTAAGAATCAGTTTACTATAATAACTATATAGTAGAAAACTATAGTCAGGTTCTTCTCTATATCCTGTGACCTGTTTGGCCTCAGATTCCTAAGCTTGATATCAATGTCAGCTATGGGCTCCATCCTAGAAAGCAAAACTTAAGTCCAAATAAAGAGTAGTGGGTTACTCACATATTTGGGCCATTATTGTACTGGAGAGCATATCTTGACAGGCCAGTTGTTCTGGCAGTTCACAGGATTCGCACCTCTGTAAGGTTGACGATTGTTTTTTTTTTTTCCCCTTTTGTTAACTTTTATAGCACAATCCAGCATCATAAATGCTAGGTAGCAGAGGTGAGGCTCTAAAGTCAGTACCAGCTCAATATCTCTTTGTTCTACAACTTGTGTATGCAGTGTCATTTTGCAATAGGGTCTTACCATTCAGTTCCAGTGGCTAACCAAGATCAGGGGCAATGGCCAGTGTCATTTGAGAATCTTTTGGACCTTTGGTCAACAGCTTCCAGAGAAGAAGCCCATTCTTGTCATTGAGTGTTTTTTTTTTCTCATTATCCTATTTTATGTCTAGAAAGGTCAATGTCCTCCTGTTACAGGAAAACTTCTAATCTCTTTTTATTATACCAGTATTAACTCTGCTACCAAAACCAAAGACCAAATATTTGGAAATTATAGGTCAATATCTCTGATGAACATAGACATAAAAATATTAAATACAAACCAAATCCATGAACACATAAAAAGGAATATCCATTATAATAAAATTGGCTTCATCCCTGCCATGCAAGAACAATTCAAAAATCACTAAATTACTGAATGTAATCCACTGCTCAATGACAGAAAACATGATTATCTTATTAGATGCAGAAAAAGCCATTGTTCAAATCAAATGTCTATTCATGTTGGAAGTCATGGAGTGTCTAGGGAAAGGGGGAATATCTCAACATAATAAACGCAGTATACAACATGCCCACAGCCAACATCATACTAAATGGAGAAAACCTGAATGTACTCCCATTAAAATCAGGAACAAGACAAGGATGTCCGCTGCCTTCATTCCTGTTCAGCTTGAAGTTTTAGCTAATATAATGAGAAAAATGAAGGAGATGAAGAAGATAGAAATTGAAAAGGAAGAAATCAAAATATGTAGTGTAATATACATGAAAAATAATCCACTAGAAAACTCCTGGATCTGACAAAGACATCCATAAAGTAGCAGGGTATGAAATTAATACACAGTAATCAGTAGCTTTCCCATATACCAACAACAAATATACTAAGAAAGAAGAAAAGAGAGTATTCCATTCATAATAGTCCATATATCTAAAAAAAAAAGTCTTGGAATAAATCTAACCAAGGAAGTGAAAAACTTATATAGTAAAGACTTTAAGACACTAAAGAAATTGAAGATAGCAGAGGATGAAAAGCCTTTTCGTGCTCATGGATTGGTAGGATAAGATTGTGAAACTGGCTAGCTTACCAAAAACAATGTATTCAATGCAATCCTTTTGTATCCCAACACAGTTCTTCACGGAAATTAAAATGATAATCTCAAATTTTGTATGAAAATATAAAAATAGAGAGTGCAGTGGTTAGNTAACATAGTGCTTGAAATGCTTGCTAGGGCAATAAGACAAGAGAAGGAAATTAAAGGAGTACTAATCAGAAAAGAAGTTAAGCTATCCTTTTAGACAGATTTAGCATCACTTTACCTAAGTGATGCTAAAAACTACATCAGAAAAATTCTGGAAACGATTAAGAGTTTCAGTAAAGTGGAAGCATACAAAATTAACCTGGAAAAATCAGTACCCTTTCTTTACACCAAAAATAAACAAGTGGAGAAGGAATATAAGACCTTCACACTCCTAATAGCCTCAAAAATAATAAAACACCTGGGAACAAACCTAACCAAATATAACAACGATCTCTACAAAAAAAAAAAAAAAAATTAAACCCCTGAAGCAGGATGATGAAAATGTCATCAAAAGATGGAAAGATCTCCCATGCTCATGGATTGGGAAAATTAATATAGTAAAAATGTCCATTTGACCCAAATTGATATACAGATTCAATGCAATCCCAGTCAAAATCCCCATGAGCTTCTTCACAGACTTGGAAAAAAAATCCTTAAATTCATATGGAAAAACAAAAGACCCCGAATAGCTAAAGCAACCCTGAATGAAAAATGCAATACAAGGAGCATTGCTCTACCAGACTTCAAGCTATATTACAGGGCCATAGTCATAAAAACAGTCTGGTACTGGCACAAAAAAAGACCATTTGACAAATGGAACAAAATTGAAGATCCAAACTGGAGCTCATACAATTTCAGCCACCTCATATTTGACAAAGGGGCAAAAATACCTTAATGGAGGAAGAATAGCAACTTCAGCAAATGGTGCTGGCAAAATTGGATCACCATTTGTAGAAGAACAAAATTAAACCCCTACCTGTCACCCTGTACAAAAATCAACTCCAGGTGGATCAAAGATCTCATCATAATACCTAAAACCTTGATGGTGATAGAAGAAAAAGTTTGGTGACAACCTACAAGACATAGGTGTATGAAAAAACTTTCTAAATCAGACAGAAGCTGCACAAGAAATAAGTTCACCAGTCCACAAATGTGACCTCATAAAACTCCAAAGCTTCTGTACAGCAAAAGAGACAATCAAGGAAGTGAAAAGAAAACCCACAGAGTGGGAGGAAATCTTCACCAGTGATTCCTTTGACAGAGCATTAATGCCAAGAATATATAGACTACTCAAAAAACAAAGAAGTAAGAAAACAAATGACCTACACAAAAGATGGAGTAAAGAGTGAACAGAGACTTCACCAGTGAGGAAGTTAACATGGATCAAAAACATCTTTAAAAGTCTTCAACATCATTAATAATTAAGGAAATGTAAATTAAAACCACTCTCAGATATCATCTCACTCTGATACAACTGGATAAGATCAAGAACACAATGGACACCAAATGCTGTAGAGGTTATAAGGAAAGGGGAACACTCATCCACTGCTGGTGGGAATGTAAACTTGTACAACCACTGTGGAAAGCAGTGTGGAGAATCCTTAAAAGACTCAAAATAAGCCTACCACCTGACCCAGCCATACAACTCCTGGCTATATACCCACAAGACTCATCCTACCTCAAAGATACATGCACATACATGTTTATTACAGCTCTCTTCACAATAGGGAAGAGATAGAACCAACCCAAATGCCACTCAACTGACGAGTAGATGACGAAAATGTGGTACATCTGCACAATGGAGTACTACTCAGCAGTAAAGTGAATTTTGCAGGTAAATGGATGGAACTCGAAGACATTATGGTAAGTGAAGTAAAACAGTCCCAGAAAAACAAGTGGAGAATGGTCTTCCTCATTTTTGGATGCTAGCACCAAATCCCCAGATGAAAGACAAGATGAACAACATTATTTTTATATTTCTGTTTATCTGAAAACAGCTATGTTGTTTTAATGTAAATCTCTTATTAGGCTCTAGAGTCAATCCTCTACTATCTTTCAGACTCTGTAATGACTGTATATGAGTGCAAAGTATGTATTCATATTTTAGAGTAATATGAAATTAAAGGAGGAAAATGTGAATTCCTAAACAACAACAACAACAAAAAGGTGGAGAGAAAGATGCCATACAGTTATAGCAGAATGTATGATCTGGGTGTGGGGTGGGGAGAAGGGAAAGGGGAATATGTCTAAACTGAACCGAGCAATAGTGTCTGAAATACACAAAACATCAATAAAATCATGATAAAAAATAATCTCCAACTCCACCTAAGAAAATTGTGTCAAAAGATGGCTATTGGAGGATGGTTCAGAGACAGTCTCTTTCAAGCACTGGATTCATTTCCTTAACCAGACTCCAGTAGATGAACACACACTGAAGGACATTTGGGAACACAAATTAGACTCTATAAACCTTTATACACACATACATACACACAATATGTGTGTACGTGTGTGTGTATATGCATGGAGAGAGAGAGAGAGAGAGAGAGAGAGAGAGAATATATTAAACTATGTAGGACTCAATAAGGGGAGGTGGGGATAAGGGAACAGATCTAAATACCATCAATTATATTATATGAAAATCTCAAAAATTCAATAAGAAATGAACTAAGCTCCAGATAGTTTGGCCAAACAACCGAACAAATAAAAACAAAATAAAGAAACCTGCTAGAAAGATTGAAATATCAGACATGTTATAGTGAGTAGTACTTCACAGAATACATAGGTGAAATTAAAGTATATATTGTAATTGTTCACAGATAATTTTGATGTATAGTTTACAAATACCTTAAAGCTTTTAAATCATAAAGTTTTTGTTTTGTTTTGTTTTGTTTTTTGTCATTTCGAGACAGGGTCTCCTTGTAGCTCCAGCTGTCCTGGAATTCACTCTGTAGATCAAGCTGGCCTTGAACTCACAAAGATCCGCCTGCCTCTGCCTCCCAAATGCTAGGATTAAAGGCATGCACCACCACGCCCGGCCTTAAATCATAAAGTTTTAAGAAGAAACATATATCATGGATAGTTGTAGCGCTATTAAATGTTTATAAATTAATGTAAACCTCAACAACAAAATTTTGAAACAGTTGTGGTTTTTCTACCAAGAATTAAAGGAAGAAAAACGGATCTGACAATAAAACATAAGGAAACGACAAATAATTCTATGATATCATAATTCGTGCTTCCAAAGTAGACCTCCGAACAAACAAAATCCCCAGCTAATGTTCAGTATCAACATGGACGCAACCTGCCATCAGCATTTTTTTTTGTTCTTTTTGAAACAGGGTCTCCCTGTAGCCCCAGCTGCCCTGGAACTTAGTCTGTATATCAGGCTGGCCTTGAATTCACAAAGATCTGCCTGCCTCTGCCTCCTGAGTGCTAGGATTAAAGGCATGCGCCACCACGCCTGGCTCAACCATCAGCACTTTTAGAAGATATAATACTACAAAGGTAGGATGATGATGTATCATGATATGTTAAGCTCATGTAAGTAATACAGTCAAAGCGTTCATCAGATTTTATTTGCTGTTACATGAAAGAAAAAAATATATAATCAAAGGAATAAGTTTGAAAAGTATTGAAAATAAGAAGTTGAACAAAACAAGCATAACAATAATAAAGTGTTTACACATGAAGAGGATCTTCCAGCTGTTATAAACTTTTATTTCAAATTTCCATGACTTCGTGGACATAAGAGATAGGCAATAAATCTCAGGCGCCACCTGAGGAAAAGAGATCGATATGATACCTTCAATCAAAAGGAGTAACTCCAAAGGAATAAAAGAAATTCTTTCCTAGAATCTGGAAATAAACTCTTCATTTGAAAATATAAGCTCTTAAATTCTACTTATGTGAATATCTAAATACATTATACTGTATAATTATCATGAAAATAAATAAATGCTGTAAACTCTGGAAAATATACTAATTTGAATACACTTGAAAATACTCCCAGTGGAGCAATCAGGAAGATGATGGAAATAGTTAACACTTGCCTGAAAGAAATAGTGGCTTTCCCATTTTGCATGATTTTAGCCTGAGGAGAGGCTTCCAATTGTAATACTAGGAGAACAAAATGCATACAGAAACTGGATGATTTTACTGGCTTGAATAACCAGAGGACAAAGCCTGAGGCAATAAAAGCCCTTCTAGAATGTAAGAAAAGAAATGTCAGAAGGAATAAAGCCATAGTATTGAGAACACTACTTCCTACAAGCTCAACCTAAATATCTGCCTGATTTTAAATGACTTCAAGTATCCAAACTAAAGCTAAAATCCTGGACTGATATTTCTGAATTCAGTGCTTAAGATTTCTAAATCAGCAGTTCATCTAAAAATAAACAGAAAAAATTATTATCTGTCAGGCAGCTTGAAAAGTTACATGTACATGTTAAATTTTATAATGTGATCATTAATGACAAAAAGAGTGGACGCATACCAAAGTTTAAACAGTTTTTTAATCATTAAAGATTACAAACTTCTGAAGTTTTCCTGAGTGCACTTTGTGTTATAAGATGATGCTGAGCCTATGGAACATACAGGGACAGAAAGTTTATGACTTTAAAATTATGGGTTTGGGTTCCAAGTTAAAAATTGTAGAGTTGTTATGGTTAATGTTGATTGACAACTTGATGGGATTTAGAATTGCTATGCTAACAAAATTTTGGGTATCTATATTTAGTATATTCACGCAGGAAGACCCACAGTAAATGTGGGCAGTAACATTCCAAGGGCTAGGGACCAAAAATGAAAAAAAGGAAAACGTGATTTAAGTAAACGCAGGTATCACTCTCTGTTTCCTGAAAACAGACTCAATGTGTGACCAGCTAGCTACATCCTGCTCCTAGTGGAATACCTTCTCTTGCCATAGTAAACTGTAGCCCTGAGGAGCAGTAAGTGAAAATAAATCCTTCCATCCTTAAATTTTTAGGTCAGATATTTTTTCACAGCAAAGAGAAAACTATGACACCCACTTTGAAAATAACCCTAGGTAGATACTATTTTGCTACCTACACAGACGCATGAACAATGTAACATTATTGACCTAGAAAATAATCCTGAATCTGTTTCCAGATATGAAAAAAAAAAGTGCTAATGATTTCTCAGTGCCTATCTCTCTCCAATCATTACACATGAATTTTGGAAGTCAGAGGAAATTAATTCTTTCAAGGAAGTCTCCAGTTTATGTATGAAATTGCTAAAATAAGTGATTTTCTATTTGCACTTTTCCAAACTAAATGAATTTTCTTCCTTTATTCAGAATGCCATTCCGTTCTATCTCTGGCTTTCAGTGCTGATTCACACTTCAGTCTATGATACCTTATATGGGGATTGCACTTTAAACTATAGTACATTACTTCACTTCCATGTTCTGGTTACTCTTTCTTTTTTCTTCTATTACTTCTTTATTTTTTTTTCATTTTTTAACAATAAAAAATAATTTATGAGTACAAGTATCCCACACGTAAAACCAATTTGCAAGCAGTTGTGCCAAAACCCACACAGCCCAAGGGTCCCACTATCCAGCTGGGGTGGATTGTATGTACAATCAAGTTGATCAAATAAGTGTCCAGTCTATATTGCTGTAGTTTCACCATTCACCCCAATCGCAGCCCTTATATTCTACCATGCCCCCTCTTCCACAGATTGTTCCCTAGGATTAGAAAAGGGGCACAGGTGGACGAGAAGCAAAACACTCTACTTTCTCTGGAGCTGTCGTTTTGGACTCTGGTCAATTCTGGCTGTTTCCTTTCATGGGCTGACAGTTTCTCCAGGAATAACCTTTCAATCCTACTAATGAAGCACAAGCAATTAGATATATAGGTATTTAAACAGTACTAATTGTTATGGTAGGTTACTTTGGTATAGACACAGATGTATGGATGGTATGTTAATCCATGAATTACGTTTTTCCTGTAAAATATGACAGGGTCTCACTGTGGCTTATAACATCTCCTAACTACTAGAGGATGTAAGCTTGTGGCATCAGCAGTGGGTTATTCCTCCAAGGAGAGAGCTAATAGCCAATTAGATTTGGGATATACAAGCATATGGCTACCACTGCTGCGCAGTATTTCCAGGCAGGTGAGGTGTAGCTGGTGCTGACGGAGGAGTCTTGCTTAACTCAAGGAGACCTATATTTGCTTTATTGGTTTAGTGGCCTTTGGTAACACTCTCTGGTATTCCAGAAACCAACTGTACACTTGCAAGTGTGGTCTCAATACGTCTTTCCCATGCTTACATCAGGTATTTGACAGCAGGGCCTTATTGTCTCTCTTCTTGCAGGTATCCCAGTTTACAGGCAAGAAGCCTTTAACTTTTGGGGGGGCTTTCCTCCCCTGGCCAACATCTCCTTGGTAGAATAATCCATTGCTGATATCAGAGCTCTCCTGTATTAATATATTTTGCTTAAGTGCATAGCTTAAGGAGACGTTAGTATTATATTTGGTTCTGAATAGAGAATAATCCTTTTCAAAGTTCCTATTTCTATTAGTCAATTCAAGAAGGCGGTTTTACCAGTTTTATAAGAGATTAACTCTATGGGAGTTGGCTCCAATTTACAGTTAGAGAACGACCTCGTCATCATCATATTCCTCCTTGTTCTGTGAAGGAGAGGTAAGAAAATCTCTCCTATTAAAACTTTGTGGCACCTAGAAGGTAAGTTTCATTAGGACTCATTATAAATAGTTGTTACAATTAGGATCCACAGAGAGGTTTGATGCCTGTAGCAGTCTGATGCTTTTCTTCCTTTCAATGTTCAGATGGGCAAACCTTTCTGCTGGCACTCCCTGGTACATCCTACACAATGCACAGCTGTGTCTTTTCTTTCTCAGCCATTAAGTTGGTGACATTTTGACCTCTGGGAACATACAAATCTTTTCCCGTAGTTAGTTTTAAGATAAGGCTCAAAAAGACAAAAAAGAAAAAAAAAAAAAAAAAGATTTGAATTGCAAAGTTTTTGACAAAAAGGTTTCATATATATCTGTATCCCCTCTTTTTATTTTAGGTTTTTGTTTTTT